>CAUDMG010003756.1:12500-87500 GCA_958450375.1 Homarus gammarus
TGTAGTGTGATGGGTGTGTGTGGTGTGTTGGTGGGCGTGTAGTGTGATGGGTGTGTGTGGTGTGTTGGTGGGCGTGTAGTGTGGTGCTGGTAGTGGGCGTGTAGTGTGGTGCTGGTAGTGGGCGTGTAGTGTGGTGCTGGTAGTGGGCGTGTAGGGTGGTGCTGGTAGTGGGCGTGTAGTGTGGTGCTGGTAGTGGGTGTGTAGTGTGGCGCTGGTAGTGGGCGTGTAGGGTGGTGCTGGTAGTGGGTGTGTACACTGCCTTATCATCCCTCCAAGGACTCCAACTTTAAGCTAGCGTGAGTCACTCCTTCCCTCACTCTAGGTCGTTCTTTCTTCCCTCCCTCCCGCTGGATCACTCTTCCCTCCCTCCCTTTCTCCCTAACGCTGGATCACTCTTCCCTGTCTCCCTCACGCTGGATCACCCTTCCCTCCCTTCATCATCTCAAACAACAACCGACTCAATAGCCTTTATTATAATCATCCCAGCTAAGATTAAAACACTCCATAACATTAATAACTTCAAATCATAACCTAACCTAACCAAACCTAACCAATTCCACTAAACATAATATTTAACTCCAAACTCCATATATATTTGTTTAAACTCAAGGCTCACGGAACTTGACACAGCTGAATACTTACTTAACTTTTTCCAAGAATTTCGTTACAGAAGCCGTAAACACCGCGTCAAAGGGGGGGGGGTGGGGAGGGGAGGGGGGGGGGTGGCAACACGACTGTGAACTTACTAATAATAATGTTAAATATACAGTACATAGGACATGAGGAGGTGGTGATGGTGGTGGTAGTGGTGATGTTGGTCGTGATGCAATGGTGTTGATGGCATTAGTATTGGAGGTATTCGTGGTAGTGGTGGTAGTAATGGTGGTGGTAATGGTGGTAGTGAAGGTAGCCTGACCTGATCTACTTACAACACGAGAGATAAAGTTACCTAGACTGACCTAATGAATAGTCTGACGTGTTTCGAGTATGATAATTTAACACATGATTACATTAACTTAAAACTAGGTCACATAATAGATCATCTTCACTACCTTAATTGTAAAGTCAAGTACAGAAACCATTTCCAGCTGAGAATCGAACCAGTGATCATTAGGACGAGAGACGAGCGTTGTTAACCACTCGGCCACCTCACCCCAACACAATTTACGGAGTCATTCTGTCTAACATCCCTCACCTGTCTTTTCTGTTAGTCGCTGCTGGTAAATTCTGTCCAAAAATCATGACAGAATGAGTGGATATTCAGTTACAAATGCTTAGTAGCTTGTGTCACTCCTCATGGTAACTCATAACTCAATATCTTGTGTCACTCTTCATTGTAACTCATAACTCAATAGCTCGTGTCACTCCTCATAGCAACTCATAACTCAAACGCTCCTGTCACTCATGGTAACTCATAACTCAAACGCTCATGTCACTCCTCACTTTGACTCATAAAAAGAATTCCACTCTATATCCATCAAAACAGTGCTAACTATCCCTACCTACCTGAGTCGCTTCACACTCCTCAAACACCTGTAAGACTAAACTAGGTAAAATATTCCATAAAATAAGACTAATATTTCACCAGGAATTCTCTACGTAACAAGACTCTGGGAATAATTCTTAACAGTTCCACAAACATTTTCTCAATAATTCTTCCGGGTTAGTGAGTGTTGTGGTTGTGGTTGTGGTATTAAATTATTAAATGTTTGGGTTAAAAATGTGTAGTGGTGTTGTAATTCTTGACAGGTGTATAAAAATGTGAAAAATCGGGTCAGCCATCCAGCCAGATGTGTAAGTGAATGTTGATAAATATTTTTCACATTCAGATTTTTATTTTTGGAGAGAGAGAGAGAGAGAGAGAGAGAGAGAGAGAGAGAGAGAGAGAGAGAGAGAGAGAGAGAGAGAGAGAGAGAGAGAGAGACTGTTAAGATTGTGTTTGAGTGCGAGAGAGAGAGAGTCTTCCCTGGAGTTTAATGAAAGGAATAATGAGAAAGAGGGGGAAATGGGTGTCAGAGAGAGAGAGAGAGAGAGAGAGAGAGAGAGAGAGAGAGAGAGAGAGAGAGAGAGAGAGAGAGAGAGAGAGACTGTTAAGATTGTGTTTGAGTGCGAGAGAGAGAGAGTCTTCCCTGGAGTTTAATGAAAGGAATAATGAGAAAGAGGGGGAAATGGGTGTCAGAGAGAGAGAGAGAGAGAGAGAGAGAGAGAGAGAGAGAGAGAGAGAGAGAGAGAGTATTCACTTTCTTTCCTAACTTACGCTGGTTCGATCCTTGCAAATGGTTACCTGATTTAACAATTAGATAAAGCGAGGCCGAACGTGAAAAAATCTCATCCTGCAGTGTGCTGTATCCGTACCGCCTCTAACAAGTTTAAAGAACCCACTTTCACCTTCACCCCAGTCTCATCACATCAAGATACCGATATCACCATAAAAAATGAATTAATAGTACTGATAATAATAATGGAAACATCTACAGTGTAAACAAGATGGTCGACAGGTAACACAAATGTATTTTCCCAACACTTGCAGCTATACACGTGTGGTAGTGTGAGCTACGGACCTAAATAAATAAACAGACATATTGCCACGAATCTCCTACAGGGAAACACAATTCAGCTGGACTACCAACAGAATAGTCGATACTAAACGTGAATTTTACACAGACTGGGGACTGGAATGAAGGGACTGGGGTAGGAGGAGTGGGGGAGTAGAGGAGAGGGGTAAGGGTGACGGGAGGGGGAGCCGTATATATAAACAAAAACATTATTGTCACACACGACCTGAGACCCTGACTTGGGTGATGCCTAATTGTTCTTTATGGTGACTCAGGGGAACAGTTTACAGCCAACATTGACCATTTTCCTCATTTTCTTCCTCCTGGAGAATATGTAAGGCTAATATTTCTTTTCTATATTTACAACTGATAATATCTTGGTTTGGTTTAACTAAAAAATAATACTTCAGTGGCCGATTATATACGCCTTTCTTCACACCTGACAATATTTAGAAACATCACACCACATCACCCTGCCTCACACTACATCACCCTGCATCACACTACATCACCCTGCCTCACACCACATCACCCTGCCTCACACTACATCACCCTGCCTCACACTACATCACCCTGCCTCACACTACATCACCCTGCATCACACTACATCACCCTACCTCACACTACATCACCCTGCATCACACTACATCACCCTGCCTCACACTACATCACCCTGCCTCACACTACATCACCCTGCCTCACACATCACCCTCCCTCACACTACATCACCCTGCCTCACACTACATCACCCTGCATCACACTACATCACCCTGCATCACACTACATCACCCTGCATCACACTACATCCCCCTGCCTCACACTACATCACCCTGCCTCACACTACATCACCCTGCATCACACTACATCCCCTGCCTCACACTACATCACCCTGCCTCACACTACATCACCCTGCATCACACTACATCACCCTACCTCACACTACATCACCCTGCATCACACTACATCACCCTGCCTCACACTACATCACCCTGCCTCACACTACATCACCCTGCCTCACACTACATCACCCTGCCTCACACTACATCACCCTGCATCACACTACATCACCCTGCCTCACACTACATCACCCTGCATCACACTACATCACCCTGCCTCACACTACATCACCCTGCCTCACACTACATCACCCTGCATCACACTACATCACCCTACATCACCCTGCATCACACTACATCACCCTGCCTCACACTACATCACCCTGTCTCACACTACAACACCCTGCCTCACACTACATCACCCTGGCTATAATTCACCATAAGTAAGATGTTATACCCCCACGTGTCTCAGTCAGTATAATCTCATCAACCAAATTCTGCTGCTGTGACTTTACTTTGTGTATTTCCTCTCGCGTCGGTGAACGTGTGAGGGGGCGAGTGACGTCAAGCGGTGCTATATTGACAAGTTCAGTCAATTCCCGCTGGTAGGGGTGGGTAGGAGGGTCACGCCGGTCACTGGGATAGCAAGTTGGCAATGTATTCGGTCTGTCGCTTAAGCTGCCTGTGTGGTGCCAGTCACATACAGGTTAGGTATAGTTATTTGATATTCTGGTTTATAATTGGTAGGTTTGACACTCGTATGGGGGTCAAGGTGTTGTGTTAGTGTGTGGTGATGGCTCGCTTCCCCCCCTCCTCCTCCTCCTCCTTCCCATCACCTCTTTCATCTCTTTCTTGATCTCTTTTATAATCATCGTCTCTACTTCTATCTCCTTCTCTCTCCCTTCCACCTCTCAATCTCTCTTCCTGTCAACTGAACGTGTCTCCTAAATTATTTCTCATCACACTTTCTACTTTCTGAACTCTCTCACTCTCTCCCTTCACTTCCACCTATTCCTCTCCTCTCTACGTTCCTATTCCTTCATCTCTCACTTCCTCCCCCTCTCCTTCATTTCCTTCCGTCTCCCCCCTCACACTCCCTCCAATCCCACCTCGCTGTTACCCATTCCCATTTCCCTTACTTGGGTAATTGGGGGAAATTGCAATTAATAAAGTAATGTTGGGTGAGGGTGGCTGACTTGAGTGCCTTACTTTTCTCACTTTACAGCCACTGAAATTCACTTAACTGCAAATATAAGGACAAGGTTTATGGAATTACCTTAACTATAGTGTAGAAGGTATTATGGAAGGCGGCTATGATGGAAGGAAGGTATGATGGAAGGAAGGTATGATGGAGGGAAGGTATGATGGAAGGAAGGTATGATGGAAGGAAGGTATGATGGAGGGAAGGTATGATGGAAGGAAGGTATGATGGAGGGAAGGCATGATGGAGGGAAGGTATGATGGAAGGAAGGCATGATGGTTCAAGCCCCAAAACAGATAGAACAAAGAAATCAACAGGCCAGTAGACCGACACATCAGACCGACAGACCGACACATCAAACCAGTAGACCGACACATCAGACCAGCAGACCGACACATGAGACCAGCAGACCGACACATGAGACCAGCAGACCGACACATCAGACCAGCAGACCGACACATGAGATCAGTAGACCAACATATCAAACCAGTAGACCGACACATCAGACCAGCAGACCGACACATGAGACCAGCAGACCGACACATGAGACCAGCAGACCGACACATGAGACCAGCAGACCGACACATCAGACAGAGCAGTGGTACAATGGTTCAGTGACAATCAATGTCCACTAGGGTATGAAACCGAACAATTAACTGAGCTTGACGCTGTGTGTGTGTTGCTTCGCCTCCTGCTGCCACACTGCTACACACCTCAGCTACTGCCTCTGGTCTTGTCTTCCTCCGTCAACTCTCTTTATATCAAATCATTTCTACACGATGTTCCATATAAGGGAAATATTATAGCATTTTTTTTTATTTCGCTTGAGTTAATTTTCAGTTAAGTTTAGTGGTAGGTAGTGTATTAACCCCTTGTGTATGGAGTCCCCCTCTGAGCTGAATAAAATCATCTGATGTTAGCTAATTAAAATATTATAATGGCGTCCCAGTAGTGAAGATGTTCAAATAGACACCATAAACAGTTTTTGTTTCTATAATTTTCTATAGTTTTTTTCTCTGTTGTTCAAAAAGAAAATATTCACAGATACATTTCCTTCCAACAAAAAAAATTTCCAACGTTTTTCTGACAACAGGCAATTCTCTTGGAAGCCAAATGCCCGTTACCCAAACATTTTTTTTACACGAATATAAACCCAATTTCAACACAACATAAAGTCTATATTCGACAGTTGACTAGTGTTTTATCGAGTCCAGTTGTCTCTCTTCCTCACTTCACTATTTTTCTTTCTGCAGTGCCAAACGCATTGCTGGTAAAGTGTGCCAATGCCAACGGTCCTGGAAATCGAAAGATAATAGTGCCAACAGCGTCTTCCCATCTACACTCACCCTATTTAACAGTGCCATTCCCTGTTGCTGGTAAAGGGTGCCACCGGTCTAGGAAATCGGGTGGCAGTGGTGGTAGTGCCAATAGAGAGTTTCAGTAAAGCACGTTGGTCCAAAATATCCAATTTCCTCCCTCCTGCAGTGAACGCCTCCAGCAACTAACCTAACCCAACCTAATCTAATAACGACAGGCCCAAAATCCGCGTCTGGCATCAATTTCCTCAGCATAGAGAGAAGCAGAGCAACAACACGTATGGTGGAGCGGACGATGACGGCCCCCCAGCTCTCTTACGGTACAAGTCTCTGTTTTTGTTAATGTTTTGTTATGATTTTTGTGCCTTCTGGAGCTAAGGTTCATTTATGAGGTATTCTTAGGTATGCCCCCCCCCCCCCCCACACACACGCGCGCATTTTAAATTACAATTCATATAATAAACAACTAATACTCATCAACCAGCCTCTAAAATTTCCTAATAAAAATGGTTCAGTTGTAAGCAATTTAAAGACGTCTGTCCTATTCAATAAAAAAAAAAAAAATAAAACACCTTTCATAACGTTTACAACTTTTGATCTCTTAAACCCGTAATTAAAATTCTAATGAGGAAGGATTCTTTGTCACGTTTTCCTCCTCTTATCTTTATCATCAAGAACTGTGGTGACATAACCCTCGCCACCCACCCACCCACCCACCCACCTCCTTCTTCTCATCAAACGTCTCAAATGCAATAGTCTTTTGGGATAATTTAAACTATTTCAGAACATTTTTCTTCGGTAAACTCGGTGCCTTTTTAATTTTGTCCTAGGGAGGGGGGGAGGGGAGGGGGTAGGTGGGAGGGAGGGTAGGTGAGAGGGGGGAGGGTAGGTGGGATGGAGGGTAGGTGGGAGGGGAGAGGGTATGTGGGAGGGAGGGAGAAGGGTAATAGGGATGGGTGGATGGGTTAAATGAAGGAAGGAGGCGAGAGGGGGAGAGATGGGGGAACAGAGGAGGGAAGCGACAGGGAGGAAGACAGGTAGGTACGTAAGCAGGCAGACAGGTAAGGAGATAGGTAGGCAGATAGACAGGAAAGCAGGCAGGTAACTCAAGACTGAACCAACACTGACAAACACAGATTCCTCCCACAACCTAACCTAACCTAATGCCACAATCTCACCTGAATAACACATAAGAACAGAGGCCTTTACTCCCCTGTTCCCTCACCTGTTCAGAAGCTGATCATGTTTACCTCCTGTGATCAAAACAACTACATCAAGTCTCTTTATAGTTAACAACGACAATTAACCATATTTTTTTTAACCCAGGGCCAAAGGAAATAGTGTGTGATCAACTTTACCTGGTGGACGCGGACACCTGAACAAACTGTAGTATAGAAGGCGGTATTTGTTTTCTGGGAGCAGGGAGGGGGGGGAAGGAAGGAGGGAGGGGGGAAGGGGGGAAGAGGATGAGGAAGTGGAGGAGGCAGGAGGAGAGGGAAGTGAGTAGGAGTAGGAGGAGGAGGAGGAGGAGGGATCTTCACCCAACACACAAAAATACTCTCCAGGAAATGACCAAACTTCTGGACTATTCTTCCATTTCTCTCTAATCGCTTGGCGAGTCGTCGTCGAAAAAACAAACAAGAAACAAAAACAAAAATAATCAAGAAGATGGACATCCAGGAGGAGATAGCGACTGACCGTGCAAACAAGCCAATTACCGAAGGCTGTTGGCTGTTACTCGTATAGCTAGTGATGGATGAGGGGTGAGGGGAGGAGGGTAGGGGAGAGGGAGGAGAAGGGAAGGAGAGGGGGAGAGAGGGAGGAGGGGAAGAGAGGAGAGGGAAAGGGGAGGAAGGAGAGTGGAAGGGGAGGAAAGGGGAGAGGGAGGAGAAGGGAAGGAGAGGGGGAGAGAGGGAGGAGGGGAAGAGAGGAGAGGGAAAGGGGAGGAAGGAGAGTGGAAGGGGAGGAAAGGGGGGTGGAAGAGAGAGGGGAAGGAGAGGAAAGAGGAGAGAAAGGAGAAGGGAGGGGGGAGAGGTAGAGGAGGTCCCCTAAAAGAAAAACGACAAGGAACATTTCCAATCAAGACGAGACGAGAGACGACGAACCTTGCCAAAAAGCCGCCGCCTCCTCCTCCTCCTCCTCCTTCGTCCTATTCCTCCTTCCTCTTCCTCCTCCTCCCTAATGAAGCGATGTTTTCTCCAGGAGGAAATATGTAGGAGTCACTTGCTGGGAAACTATTCAACTCATGTAGTCATCATCATCATAGTTTTGTACTTACACATTGTTCTCACTTATTTAACACACACACACACACACACACACACACACACACACACTGCAGGCACACATACTCATCTCATAAAAAACAAAAAACAAACAAAAACAGGAAGAGTAAAAACAAACAAACAGGAACATCAACGGGAGACAAAAGACACAGACAGACATACAAACTCGGTCAGGGGGATAAAACAGCAGTCATAAAACACCGGTCACTTCCTCAAGCAGGCAAGCAAGGCAAGAGAGAGAAAGAGAGAGAGAGAGAGAGAGAGAGAGAGAGAGAGAGAGAGAGAGAGAGACTCTGTGTGTGTGTGTGTACAGCAACAATGGTTGTGATTCTATTTCCCTAGATAAATATGAGAGAGATTGTGAGTTACTCCTCCTTTCCTCCCTCCCTCCCCCTCTCTCCCTACCTTTCCTTCCTTCCTTCCTTCATTCCTTCCTTCCATCTCATTTATTTCCTCCCTCTCTACCTTCCTCCTTCCTGCTGGTGATAGTGGTGATAGTGGTGGTAGTGGTAGTAGTGGTGGGGTGGTGCATCATATTAATATTTCCACTAGTATAATAATAATAATAATAATAATAATAATAATAATAATCTCACTCTCTCAGGCAGATAACACGAGGCGATTCCATTTCCCCCACCGGTGTCTTTAGAGCAAGAAGGGCATTAAGATATGCGAGGCAGTAAGGTAATTCCATTTCCCTCAGTTATGCTAAAGAGGTCAAATCTGAACCAAGTTTACATTTCATTTCCCCCGCTACTGTTACCTGAAGAAAACTAAACAAAGGAGTGACTTCGTTTCCTCCCATGAGAGAAGAAAATAACTTTGCTTCCCCCAGCTGCAATTAACTGCAGCAAAAAAGAAAAAAAAGAAGCTTATTACTCCATTCCCCCCCCCAGGAGGAAAGAAAATGACTCTGTTTCCTCCCCCGGGGCTGGTAACTAAGGAAGAGGACAGCGCCTTAACATCATCTCCTGCAGTTGTTGTACTAGTAGTCACCTTACTTCTGGCAACACACACAACATTAGGCACAACAAACGTACGGAGAGAGAGAGAGAGAGAGAGAGAGAGAGAGAGAGAGAGAGAGAGAGAGAGAGAGAGAGAGTAAAGTTTATAAAGCATTACCTAAGTCTTCGCTGAACCAGATAATGACCTTGTTATATGTGTGGGGTCATTTAACACCAAGAGAGGTTAGGTTAAGTACTAAGACGGCACACCAACCTGCACTGCGTCACACACACACACATATATACATCAGGTCACAGGTTCAGTTTAAAGGGGATGCTGTAAGTCTCTTTAAAGTGTGCCCAAAACAAATGGGTCACCTTAAAATGTCCCTAATATGATTGAATCCCTTAAAAGTGAAGCCACCTGGACCCCTTTAAAGTGTAACTCATGCAACTGAAAGCCCAGAGCCCCTTTAAAGTGTACCCAATACAGGTGGGGACGGGGGAGGGGGGGAGGGAGGAGGAGAGAGGGGGGGCGGTGGGGGGGGGGGGACTAGCTGTCGTGAATAGCAACAGTCTGGTGAATCAAAATTGCACAGGTAAAGCCGCTGCCAAACCTCACCTGTCGAGAGAAGGTAAAAAAAAAAACACCTGAATCTCATTAATATCTGTTGGTGGGGGAGCAGTCGACGTAAATACAATATACATAATACAGACAGGTAGCAGAGTGTCGTACTCCAGGTAATAGTGACAGGTAATACAGTGACAGGTGATAGTTCAGGTAATAGACAATGACAGGTGATAGTAACAGGTAATAGATAATGACAGGTATTACAGTGACAGGTAATAGATATTGACAGGTAATACAGTGACAGGTAATAGACGATAAGTGAAATAAATACAGCGGAAAATATTAGAAGTAAATACGAGAAACAACAAACAGAGTAAAGAAACAATAATAAAAACAAACAACAACAACAACAACAACTACACTACTAGAACAATAACAACTACCACAATAACAGCAACAACAACACTAACCACAACAACAACAACTACATTACTAGAACAATAACAACTACCACAATAACATCAACAACAACACTAACCACAACAACAACAACTACATTACTAGAACAATAACAACTACCACAATAACATCAACAACAACACTAACCACAACAACAACAACTACATTACTAGAACAATAACAACTACCACAATAACATCAACAACAACACTAACCACAAAATCTCTCACAACATCAAAAGCTCCACCAACAACCCCAACAACAACCACCACCACCACCAAACATCACGTCGCTGCCCTCACTTGCTTGTACACAACACCTCGACACAACAGAAAACGGAGGAGGCATCGACGAGAGGAGGGGGAACTACTGTGTTTTACTGTTGGGTTGAGAAGTGAACAGCCAAACTAGTTATGATCTTGATGTTAATGTTGACGAGTGTTATTTATCTTTCTTTCTCTCTCTCTCTCTTTCATTATCTGTCTGTCTCTCTGTCTCTCTGTCTGTCTGTCTGTCTGTCTCAAAGGTTCGTACAGCACCACACACGACCATCTACAGACACTCAACCCAACACCCCCTTGAGACACTAATTAACCTGCGTCTCACCTGAGGACTATAAACCACCTCACCTGGAAAAACGAGGAAGAGATGTTGGAGGTTTAAGACAGTGAAGGAATGATGTTGGAGGTTTAGTACAGTGAGGGAGGGGTGTTGGAGGTTTAAGACAGTGAAGGAGTGATGTTGGAGGTTTAAGACAGTGAAGGAGTGATGTTGGAGGTTTAAGACAGTGAAGGAGTGATGTTGGAGGTTTAGTACAGTGAGGGAGGGGTGTTGGAGGTTTAAGACAGTGAAGGAGTGATGTTGGAGGTTTAGTACAGTGAAGGAGTGATGATGAAGGTTTAAGACAGTGAAGGGAGGAATGTTGAAGGTTTAATGGCCTCAATAGTATACCATCAGCTTTAGGGACGGAAGGTATGTTTCCTGCATGCTAAACGCCGTTGTGTTTCTCTTGCAACACAGCTCACGTTAACGCACAGCTGGGGGTCCTTACTACTACTACATTTCCCCTCCCCCTCTCTATCTCCCCAACCTCCCCTCTCTATCTCCCCTCCCCTCCCCTCCCCTCCCCCCTCCCTCCGCACACACAAACAACTTTGTTCGAATTGATTTTTTCTTCTTTTATGTAACTCGCTGACCCACGACCCAGCTGCCTCGATGTGTGGGGAGAGCCTGGGAGATGGGGAGAGGATGGGAGAGAAGGATGGTAAAGGCAGGAATGGAAGGGAAGAGAAGGAAAGAGTGGGAAGGGGAGATGCAGGTGGTGAGGGAAAGAAGGGAGGGGAGGTAGGGTGGGGAAGGGGAGAGGGGAGGATAGGTGCAGGTGAGGAAGGAAAGAGGGAAGGATGAGAGGGCAGGGGGAGAGGGGAGGAGAGGCACAGGTGGAGCGAACGAGGCAAAACACAGCTATTGGATTTCTGTCTTTAAGGTATCGACAATGTGGTAGCAAGAACGCCTGTGTTTGTACTCTGCACGCTGCTACAAGAACGCTAGAGTGACGTCAGACCTTGCACTCTTCCCAGGGCTACAAGAACGCTGGAGTGACGTCAGATATTGCACTCCTCCGGGGCTACAAATACACAGGAGTGACGTCAGATCTTGCACTCTCCCTACACTAGATTAACAAGAAAACCTTCAACACTCCTGCACTCAGAAGACCTCCTCGAAGACCATTAAAAGTACCATTGTTTCACTCATACGATCACTCGCCCCCTCAGTCTCAACCTACACTCTCTACTCCAGGGAATGAGTGAAAAACAGACCCTATTTTCCCCTGCAAAGATTAAAGGAACTTTGACTGTCTGTAAAGCTGTTTTTTCTTCTCGTCTGTATTCTGTAATGTATGCATGTATGTATGTATGTATGTATGTATGTATGTATGTGCTCAGAGCTTCTTTAAAATTCCTACATACTTTCCTCTTAAACATATTACAGTCTATAAAAGTTTGGTAAAAGAATTTGAGCAAACTTTTAAAACTTTTTTTTATCTACTCGTCACAGAGATTCACCAGTCCCCCCTCCCCTTCCTCCCCCCCGTCAGCGCCTTCTATATCACCTCACGAAAAAGTTTAAAGTTACGAGGTACTGAAACACAGGAGGAAGGAGAAAAAAAAATTAGAGTGAATTAGAATTAAATATTTTTTTTTGCCAGCCTGAACACAAATTCTAGTTTGAAAATAATTACTTTTAGAAATAATTAAACTTTGTCCGGTTTAATGATTTTTTTAAGTGATTCATTTAATTCAACTCGTTTATAAACAAGTGATTAATGTGTGTTTCATATTATGTTTTTGAGTGAAATAATAATAATAAAAATAATAATAATAATAATAATAATAATAATAATAATAATAATAATAATAATAATACAACTTAATCTCAAAACAACAACAAACTATTCAGGAAACTAAAACTAATTTCCTCCAACTCACAAAACAATTATTCTTCATCTCTCACTACACACACACACACACACACACACACACACACACACACACACACACACACACTTAAAAAAATACAAGACAAGCACTGGGCAGACTCAGAAGATCACTAAAAAAACAACAAGAACGAGACAGCTTCAAATACGGGAGGAAGAGGAGGCAGTCTTTAACCCTCGTCTCTCTGGGCAACAATATGGCGAGACTCGTAACCTGGGTAATATATGGGACTTAAGAACGAGGGTTTGGACGTGGAGGCTTGGACGTGAGGGCTTGGACGTGAAGGCTTGGACGTGAAGGCTTGGACGTGAGGGCTGGACGTGAGGGCTTGGACGTGAGGGCTGGACGTGAGGGCTTGGACGTGAGGGCTGGACGTGAGGGCTTAGGGCCAGGCTGTTGACGCTTTACCCAAGTTTTTCCAGCCATTTATATTCAAATGGAGGAAAAACAAGTGAAGAGCATATGTTACCCGACACACACACACACACACACAAAGCTACTTTTCCGTGAACATTGAACTAGTTTAGGTAATCTAGTGTCAATAATTCCAAACGAAGGAAACAATCACTATCACATTCATGTTAACTCATCAATGTTAAATACTGGATGGGTGGGTGTTAAATTCAAGCTTTTTTTTATAACATTGTAGACGAAAAAAAAAACATCTTCCATTTGGTTTATTTGACTAAATGAAACTAAAAGCCAAGCTGGGAAATTTTTATCAAGCTTGGCCGTTCGTTTAGCAGGTGTCCAAAGAGGTAGAGATACGCTTAGACTTAAAATAGGAAGTGAGTCATAGTTCAAGGTTACAAACGATGGTATAAGTTGTCGAGTATCGGGTGGTTGTTTGGTGATCATGGAAACCGTATTTAGTTGTGTATTAAAACAATCTTGATGTTATTGACTCTATATAACGATAACTGCATTGAAAAAAAATATATATGTAATAAATAGTGAGACAGAAGAGTGGAAATAATCTTTGCGTAAATCAGTTAAGTTACCCCCCACACACGGCTGGGGGGGGGGGGAGGGGTTATGAAAACAAGTGTCGTTGTTGCTGTTTCCTCCTGACGGTTCTCCTGACGGGGTACAAGACCTTCAAGAAAACCAGGAGGTATTGACCCTTTGTACGCTGCTCTTCGTCAATGCAACTCTAACCTAACTTAACCTAACCTGACCTGCACTGACTTAACGTAACCTACCCTGACCTAACTTGATCTCACCTAACTTAACCTAATCTAACCTGACCTGATTAGACCTAACCTAACCATACAGAGAGAGAGAGAGAGAGAGAGAGAGAGAGAGAGAGAGAGAGAGAGAGAGAGAGAGAGAGAGAGAGAGAGAGAGAGAGCAACAAAAAACAATAACAATAACAATCTTACCTCGAAAACACCAAAAGCTGAAAAAAAAGGAATTGAAACAGTACAGAACCGACATACATACATACATACATACATACATACATACACACACAGACAAACAGGCAGCCAACACACTTCAACATTTAGCGTAGATGAGGAAATAGCAGGCAAGCACCACATACAAGTTAAATGGGCAGGAACTACACCACCAGGAGTGAACTTAACATGATATACTCAGCCATATTGTGGAGATAATGTGTTAACGGGCGCTAGACAGTAACTAACATGATATACGGGGTCATATTGTGGGGATATGTGTTAACGGGCGCTAGACAGTAACTAACATGATATACGGGGTCATATTGAGAAGTTAGCGTGTTAAATGGTGTTAGATGATAGTTAATAGGATAATGGGGTCATTTAGTGAGGTTAATGGGTGTTATGGTGATACACCTTTCTCTCCAACTTAACTTACCCTCCCTCTCTTCCTTCTCCTCCTCTCTTACCTTTATCTTCCTCTCTATCTCTCTTCCTTTCTTACCCTCCCGTTCCTTATACACCTCCCTCTTTTCCCTTCCTCCCATCCCAAGTCCCTTATTTCCTCCCTCCCCTCCAACGTCTTCCACCCGTCTCTTTTTCCCTTCTGTCCCCCCCACACCCTTCTTTCCACCCCCCCCACCCTTCTTTCCCCTCCCCTCCCTCCCTCAAACACTTTCCCCTCCCCCCCCCCCCAAAAAAAAAACTCAACAACAAATTACAGGTCATGAATAACTTGACAAGCTCATCAGTGTTGTAGCCAAGACTAGGATTAAATATAGACACTCTTAACACAACATAAACTTGGTTAATGAACAAATTTAACCCTAATAAAGTTAAGGTTAAATCTGAAGTTGAGAGAAATTAACAAAACAAAAAATAACACCATAGGAGATAATTATGTTAATGATGATTTTTAAGTTAATGTGAGAAGACGGGGAGATGGGAGACTAAGGTGAAGAGAAAGACGGAGAAGGTGATAATGAGAAGAAGGAGGAGGGGTGAAAGAGAGAGGAGGAGAAGGAAGAAGAAGAGGAGCAGGAAGAAAAAGAGAGGAGGAGGAGGAAGAAAAGGAGGGAGGAGGAGTGAGTCAGGTGGAAAAGATAAATCCCCACCCGGTACATTGTGTTCCCCTCCGCCCACCTGTCTCCTTCCGTCCGCCCACCCACCTGTCTCTTTCCATTTGTTCCCCGCCCGTTTCCTTCCTTCCGCCCGTCCAACCGTCAGTATCCTTCCGTCCGCCCGTCTCATTATATTTTAGTATTCCCCAATGACATAAATTTCCTTCAAAAATAATAATGTCTCCCTCCTCTTACTCACAACTACGCCGATAAAACTCTCCTTCCTTCCCTACCCCGGCCCCCCAGGTGCCCAAGACAGCTGGGTGACTGCCAAGTGTAACCCCAAGGTCCCTCCAGTAACCTTGAGCCACCTGTTTACTCCACACACACACACACTAGCGCCATCTGGTTCAGCTAGTGACGTTGTTTATTCAGATGACGAAACTGTTAAAGGTCTAGACAGCTGGTACATATAGTGTTCAGCTGATACACAAACACAGTCACATATAACAAACACAGTCACATACATACATACACTGTTTCGTGTGTTTCCCTTTAGACTATTGTTCTATATCAGTCCAAGCTCTCACATGTGCCCTCTCCCTCACTCTCCCTGACCCCATATTCTCCCTCTCCCTCCCTGACCCATATTCTTCCGCTCCCTTTCTGACTCATCCATAATCTTCCTCCCTCTCTATCTCCCCTCTCTTTCTCTTCCTGGCTACTCTCTCTCTCTCAACCAGGCCTTTCACTTCTGCCTGGCCACAGAGAGAGTGAAGAAATATGTCGATTGAGATGAGTTTAGTGAGAGAGAGAGAGTTATTTCTCAAGGCCTCTCAACACAGTACCTCAACACCACAACGCCATTAGGCCTCCTCTTCCTCCTCCTCACACTGACGGTCTCCCTAACGAGTTAAGGCCAGAGGCTCTTTATAGGGAGTTAGGGAGCCATGGCCAGCCTTAAGATAAACGCCAGGGAGGGAGAAAGGGAGAAGATAAGAGGTGGAAAGGGAGTGTAATGTTTATCTATCAGACCAAAGCGTCCAGGTCAGTAGTATAACATAGACTTAGCAGTAACCAGGGGAGCAGGTGTTCACCCTACAGTGACTAAGGTGGGACAAAGACTTGACCCAAACGAGGTCAAGGTCACTAAGGGGACCAGAATTCTCACTGCCACGCGATTAGCTTAACCCGGCGTCATGACCGTGTTAATTCAAGGAACTGCTACCCAGCCAGCACTTCTGTTACCTGACCAAACAGCCGGTCTAGACACACCTAGATTAATTAAGAGAGGTCATTTGCCGGCTTGAGATCTCCAATATAAGGAGCCCGCAGTTCTTTCCACTGGGCATTCAGCATTATTATTGTAACAGGGAAGGAGCCGACAGCTCCTTCCCAGAGGGAGACTTCCCTTCCCAGCGCCGAGTCTCCAGCTAGCTGAGTCTCCCATAGGAGACATAGTCCAGCAGCACCTACAGCTTCCCCAGCCACTGGGCCTCCCTCAGGTCACACGTGAGTCATTGTCAGTACGATCCATTAGGGCGAGTTACTTAAGGTGGGAAGAGGATCCATTTCATGTTTGTTGTCCGAGAGCCACTGACGAGTAACGTAATATAATGTTCTATTAATGTGTCCGTGCAGCTGAGGTGAATAATAAACAGCTGTAGTTAGAGTTGGTGTCTCCAAGATTTCCCCTAAAAACATAGTAACTGTTAAATAATTAATCGGCCACGCTACCATGTGTCTTATTATAGGAGAGAGAGGGAGGTAAGATGTATAGATGAAGATAAGAGGTGGAGAGGGAGAGAGGGAGAGTACTGTTCCATGAAGGTTGAAGGAGGGAAGAGGAAATTACCCAAGAGACTAAATATTTATACAGACGATCGTTGAAATGCAATTTTGGTTCAGAGAAAATTTTAAAACAAGAGGATTTTTGGGGACATGATGTAGAGTGAATAATACGGAGGTGATGATGAATAACTGTGTGTCATTAAAGAGAACCAATGAATGAATGGACGTATACGGTAGGAGGAGGAAGAAGGAGGAGAGGAAGGAGGGGGAGGAAGTGAGGAGGAGGACGGAGTAGCGAAGCAGTGTCAGGGTCAACCAGTACCCTGCCACCACCTAGTGCCCGTACCCTGCCACCACTACCACCGGCGCTAACACCACTACACCCACTACCTGTGTCTCCCCACTGTCTGTAACCCACTACCTGTGTCTCCCCACTGTCTGTAACCCACTACCTGTGTTTCCCCACTGTCTGTAACCCACTACCTGTGTTTCAACTAGTCACACACCCACACCAAAACTCCGCTTAGTACAAAATATCTCTAACTAGCAATTACCCTTTAAATTATCTCCCTCACTCTTCCTGTCATTAATACCCGGTAATTAAATCTAAATGAGCGCTAATTACTCGCCGTGTTAATATTTGAATTTTCATTGGCTGGCAGAATAGCGCAGCCAATTATAATCACGGTGCTGATGTAAACAAAATAAAGTGTGGTATTATTTACGGAGATTTGAATAGTATTATTGATGGCTATGATACACACACACCTGGCCGACACACCTGAGTTTTTTGTTCAACACACACACACATATATACAGTCAAGGCAGCCTCGTACCGTCTCTACATGCTACGAATACTTAGGTCACTTGGGACACCGACGCCAGAGCTGAGGACCATCTACAACGCCTTTATTCTCCCCAAACTAACGTATGCATCACCAGCCTGGTCGTCTTCTCTCAACTCAACCCAACAACGTCAGCTAGAGAAGGTACAGAAGAGGGCCTGCAGAATCATGCTCGGCGCAGACTACTCGGGCTACAACAACGCTCTCTCCACCCTGGAAATGCCATCCCTCAGTGACCTCCACCACCAAGCACTGGAAAGGTTTGGCAGGGGACGACTGCACCACCCTCGTCATCGCCACCTCCTGCCACCGGCAGCCCCCCACCCACCTCGCGCAGTCCGCCACTACAACAAAATTCAGCCCATAAGAGCCCGCACCGATAGATATAAGAACAGCACCATCCCATCTATTGTTAAAATAATAAACAACTCCTGATTTATGTACTGTACAGCCCTGTAAATGCATTCACTGCATATTATATCATTATGTCTAAATCAAATGAAAGTCTGTGTATTTTCAGCCACCGGCTGCAACTCTATTAATAAACCGTTTATTATTATTATTATTATTATTATTATTATTATTATTATTATTATTATTACACACACACACACACACACACACACACACACATTAATGAAGGTAATTTGTCCTGTTTTCACCTACATTACACCACACCGTCTGGTTCCCGGAGCTGTCATCACACTGAGTCCCCCTGAACTTTAAAGGTAAAACTCTCAACATACCACAATAATGGTCTTAATTACACGCACACACACACACACACACACACACGCACTTCACAACAAGACTCGTTCACTGGTCACCACACACACACACCAAAGGTCAAGCAAGTTGGGTGTTACAGAACTGTTCCCGGTGTGTTTTGTTTTTTTCTGGGTGTCACACAAGTTGGTTAATGAGCTGAGATGATGAGGACACACTAAGCTGAGATGATGAGGACACACTAAGCTGAATAGAATGAGAACACACTACTCCAAATATTACTTAATGTTGTTAAAGCTTGACTGATCCCTATAAAGAATTAAATCACATATACACACAGAAACTCAACCAAATCACCTAAACAAATGACCAATAAATAAATTACCTCCACCTGTCCAATCAAACAATAACAATCGATAAAAAAAAATCTGGTGGTTCAATTTTTTTTTTCGGACCAAGACTTAATGTTGTGATACTACCAGGAACATAAAATGACTTACCCTGTCAATGTTGGGTTTTGACCACGACGAACATATCACAACAAGTTTCACATCAATGTTTATTTTGCTAGCACACGTAAGAAACGCCTTTACGATCTTCACCCAAACACCCAAACACACACCACTGAACGAGAGGTGCTCACTGGCTCGCTACTACCCCCCACACCACCACTAGCAAGGACTCGCTACTAACCACTTGAAAGAGAGGTGCTTACTGGCTCGCTACTACCCCCTCCCCACCACCACCTGCTCACTCCCCCACTACCACCCTGAGACGGCCTTCATACCTGTGTACCTGTGAGCCATTATTATCATACCTGACTGGACTGGTGGCCAATGACACACTGTAAAGACGAAATGGGTGTGTGTGTGGCGGGTCATCTCTTGTAGTCGCGTTATCTGCTCCCTCCCCCACCCCTCTCTCTCTCTCTCACACACACATACCTGCTGTTCTAGTTTTCAAAAGGTCAATGAGACTGGTGTAATTTTGTAAAAGGTCAATCTCAGTATAGTGTAAACATAGGTCAGTCTTAGCACAGTGTAAACCAAAAAAGGTAATTTTAAGTATTGTAAAAAAAAAGATCAGGGTAACTAATAAAATACTATTACTACTGTTGCTGCTATAATAATAACACTAATAATAATAATAATGATAATAATAATAATAATAAAATAATAATAATAATACATAAACGATAACAACAACATTAATAACTCAAAGGAGAAACTTTTACCAAATGATAAAAATAAAACATTTAATACCTAGGGACTGTGGCGACGAGAGCTAAAAAAAAAAGAATGAATGAAACAAAAAAAGCAAAAAAATCATAACAAATCACCTGACAGACTGAACACTTGTGAAATAAAAGCGACGGTGAAAAATATTATGTTTTTTAGCTGACCTGTGAGGCTGACCTTCTGTGCGGTGGAGAAATCTAGAGAAGTTTGACGTAAGTATAGATGTTAACTTTAAAATAATACTAGGATGAACGAGGAGGAGGAAGGAGGAAGGAAGAGGGAAGAAAGAGGGGAGGAGGAAGGAAGAGGGAAGAAAAAGGGGAGGAGGAAGGAAGAGGGAAGAAAAAGGAAGGAAGAGGGAAGAAATAGGGGAGAAGGATGAGAAGAAGGAAAAAGGAAGTAGAAAGAAGAAAGAAGAGAAGGAAGAAGAAGAATGAAGTAAAAAGAAAGAAGGAAGAACACGAAGAAAGAGGAAAAATTAAAAAAAAAGAACACTGAAAACCCAAATCAATAAAGAAAAAAAAGACGATAAAAAAAATGTTGGAACGATATCGGATACAACATGTAAACAAACCAGACATATTTTTTTTTCTTTTCATTTTTGAGAATATTCGAGTAGCGTACACCCCCCCCCCCCCTCACACACTAGACTACAAAACTCTCCTTTTGAAGATAATATTATCTCTTAAAAGCAGCGTCACTCATTTGCTTCACTAGTTGGTTTACAAGAGTTAGGATGCAGTGTAGTGATAAAAGGTATTGAGGCTTGTGTTCGTGTGGCAATTTTTGACTCTGGCTTCAACTTCAATGGTTTGATGAGTTGCGGGCGTTCTTTGATACGTGTTACTTATAGGTGTTAATTGTGTTACTTGATTGTGTTACGTGTATGTGTTACTTGATTATATTCTTTGTATGTGTTCCTTGTAACTGTATATGTTCCTTGTATGTTTGTCACTGTTCCTTGCCACTGTTACTTGATAGTGTTCCTTGTTATTGCTCCTTATATAAGTTCATTGTACGTGTTCTTTGTTACTGTTCCTTGTATATGTTCCACCCAAATGTTCCAGCCAAAGTAGCATTAAAACAATAGACAGATGAACCATGACTGTCATACTAGAAAACAACAACAATAAAACATTAATAGCAAAGTTCCCACTAGCCACTAGGAGTCATTACTACTAGCTAGGGTCATGCATCTAGCAACACCTTACCTATAGTGTATTTTGTTTAACGAGCTATAACGTCATTCATCCCTTCGCTATAACAACTACATAAAATAATATCTGTGTTATTGTTGTTAAATCCGGAATAACGATAGGTTAGGTTAGGTTAGGTTAGGGTAGGTTAGGTTAATGTCTCAAAGCTGAATAATTGATATACCAGTGTAACAATCCAAGTGGTATATCTCAATCTCTCTCTCTCTCTCTCTCTCTCTCTCTCTCTCTCTCTGTCTATCGCAGGGACACACATACACTAGTTCCTCTTTGATGTTTGTGGACGAGTTACTACCACCCCCACACCCGACTATATACACACCATGGCCCCGAGCCCTCAACCCTCCCTCCCCCGCGGTCAGCTCTACAACACTCACAATGAAACTTTGACAACCAGTGTGATGGTCTCCTGTAACTGTTGAGTCAATGTTCGCCCCAGGTTGTCCAGCTAACAACTCATGGGGGCAGTTCACGTATATTTGGGAGGGGGAGGTGGGGTGGATAGACTGCTGTTGAGTTGAGTTTGTTGCATGAGTACAAGGAGGTATAGTGTGTGTGTGTGTGTGTGTGTGGTTATAACCCCCTTACACAGCACGACTGTCTGGGGTGTCTGTGTGTGTGTACTTCTAACGCACATACCTGAGGCTCGTGCATGACAGTGGCATTCCTCGTCCGGGTCACAAGAAATGTCAAGGTTTATTGAAACGAAAACTTGTTGCAACAGGAGATTTACACCGACACCACCGGCAGTAACACCGAGGGCACAAAAACAGCCACAACAATAACAGCGGCCAAACACCACGACCCATACAACAAAGAACACTCCTGGGATTCTCGAGGGTAAAAAGTGAGATGTTGGTGATAAGGAAGGGGAGCCTACTATACATGTCTTGGTTCACTGTCCCGCCCCGTCCCGCCCCGCTGAGGACACTGTTCCGCCTAAAACACTGCTTCGTCCAGGTCAATGCCCCGTCCAGGACACTAAATCGCTCCGGAAGCTGCCCCGCCCCGGAAGATATACCCCGTTCCGGACACTGCCTCGCCCCAGACAAAGCCTCGCCCCAAACAGTACCCCGGCTGGACACTACCTGAACCCACAAAACAAGGCCACACCTCCTCCTCCTCCTCACCCTCCATGACACAGGCCAACTATGTGTGTCGCTGGACCAAAACTGTACAAAAAGTAATAGATGACTCGTCCTATTTGATGGCGCGACATATCTGAGCATCTCAAGCCTCAAAATTCCTGTAGGTAATGGCCTCCAAACCTTCAAGAAACCTGGAGAAAATATCCACCCAGGTCGTAAGGAATAATTACGGGCCATTTGCTCACTCCAAGGTTGTGAAGCTTAAGAAGAAAATTCGTATATGCAAGTTAAGCTGTGGCGGCGGCGGCGGCTCCAACACAACTATAAACATTTACCAGCTTAGAAGGCTTACCTGAAGACAGCTTATTGTCAAACTTTAGGCTTTATGTAACGCTATATAATGGGTACTGCCTGAGCACCATCAACACAACTGAATCCATTTACTTATCAAAAAAACGTGTGATTTCCATTTAAGTTACAAGTTCCAGATCAGGGAAGGTTAACTTAACGATATGATATAATGTTCAAGATTTCCCCAAACAAAAAAAAAAATGAATAGGAAAGAACATTGTATTTAGTTAGTGGGGGCCGCGCATGCAACAAATGAATTCGCCAAATACGGCCAAAACAAATGTGGGATCTGGCGCTTGGACAGTGAACATTCCGAGACCGTGTTTACCAAGGAGGAGAGACGCGACACCCAGCCTCCTGCAGCCTCCACCCACGACACAAAATGGCCCGCTTCCTCCCTCTCTCTGATCAAGTGCTAGCAGGGTAAAAACTTTATTGTATATGACTGTACACGACCACTCTCACGAGAACACATGCACACGCCATTATCTCCTGTATACACCCCCCTCCCCATAGTGCTATTTTAGGAAAGAGAACAGAGAGATATTTGGGTGGGGATTGAATGAGACTTTTCCGTGTAGAGGAGAGGAAACAAATTCCGTATAAGCGACCCATTCAATACAATACAATAATCCAACACAACATAACAGTACAACAACACAACACAATCCAGCACAACAACACAACAGCACAAAACAATACAACCTAACAATGCAACACAATAAAATAAAACATAGCACAATACAACACAACTCAACACAACATAAAATCTACCCATACACGCAAAACACAACGCATTTCAACTAAAACACACACACACACACACACACACACACACACACACACACATTCTGAATATACCGAAAGACAACTTTGCATTGTTACTTATTTCCTAAAGACGAGAGAGAGAGAGAGAGAGAGAGAGAGAGAGAGAGAGAGAGAGAGAGAGAGAGAGAGAGACGACCCAACCAACCACGATGACCAGCATGTTAAAAAAAACCCATCGTGAGTGCAGGAAGAACTAAACGGTGATAAAATTCCTTCACTGTCCATAGAGTTTTCCATCCAATTAAGTTCATTGCGGGTGAGAGAAGTTAAGATTATGACAAAGGGCCGAGTTTTTAGTCAGTCTACCCCCCATTCTAAGGCCTAGTTATATTAAAAGGGAGAGGAAGTGGTGTAGTGGGAGGGAGTGGTGTAGTGGGAGGGAGTGGTGTAGTGGGGAGGGAGTGGTGTAGTGGTGGTGGTGGTGTAGTGGGAGGGAGTGGTGTAGTGGGGAGGAGTGGTGTAGTGGGAGGGAGTGGTGTAGTGGGAGGGAGTGGTGTAGTGGTGGTGGTGGAGGGAGGGAAGTGGTAGTAGTGGTGGAGGAAAGGACAGGTGGGGGTGAGTGGTGTGGTGTGGAGTGAGTGTGGAGTGAGTGGTGTAGTAGGAATGGGAAGGTTGTGGGACGGTTGTTTGTGTCACGTCCGGTTGTACACATCGTGATGTAAGGTCATCCTGGTTCAGTGACTCATGTGAAGGAGAGGCTCAGGTGACACACACACACACACACACACACACACACACACACAAAACTGATGGACAAGTAGTGTGTAAAGGTGTATCATGTCGACCCGTCCAGACAGACAGACAGACATTCAATAAAATCGCCATAAAAGTTCACATTAAAAATAAAACATTAATGAATGCGCTATCTGTTCATTATATAGACTACACTATATACTATTTTTTTTACATTATACACTTTTTGTATATAAAAAAAAAACTATCGTATGGCTACAATAAATAAAAACAGTAAAATTTTCATTAATATTAACATGAGACTAACCTAACCTAACCTAACCTAACCTAACCTAATCTAACGCTAACCTAACCTAACCTAACGCAAACCTAAAGTTAAAAAGCTAAATGTGAAAAATAATACGAGAGAAGATACACAATATCAATCAATGGTCTTACAGTGGTGCGCTGCCTGGAGAGCTTAATTAAATTTTCATTACCCCTGTACGCCCACTCCACCACTCGATACCCAGATTAATCTCACTCGTTCTCAAATTGCCTTACGAACACGTGTAACTAACTGTTCTCTTCTGTTCACTGTTCTCGTGCCTGATGTAATGAGATATATTTCGTGTGAATATATCCAGTAACATGATATATACGCTATAAAACGTTTTTATTTAAGGTTCTATGCAATTTTTACAACAGTGTGAAAATAAACTAACAGCTTTGTAATGAAGCGGTAACTGTTTTAGGTCTATGATACATCCTGAGTTGGCATATTAGGTGAATTAACGGTTATTTACACTATTCTAATGTTACGGGATTTAAAGTTATATACACAATCTTCCTATGTTAAAGGGGATTTACATTTAGTACCCAACGTTCCATGTTAAACGGACTTACTGTTAGTGCACACACCGGGTTTACACTTTAAGAGAAAACTGTCAGTACTACACGGGGAACTAATGTAAAAATGCAGTAGTCCGTCAGGTAAATTGACATTGCGACAGACATCCTCATCGACTTCTGCTCCATCCAACACTGTGTATATTATATGTCGATACTATACCACCAAAGATTAAATAATTCTAAAAGCTACAGAGAAAGACAATATATGTAAACATTTCAGTGTATCGCACTTCAATAATAATTATCAGTTTCTCTTAAATTTCATTGTTATTAAAAAACTTATTAAAAAAAATACAATTACTTTGAAATAATATAAGAAATACGTTTAATAATATAAAATAGACTAGAAGAGATGGCAGTACACATTATATACAACACAATACTCATTTCTTTAGTTGCACTGCTGGAAGACAAGGCGGCGGGGGCTGTCTCTGTACACACATACATACACACGTCTCGGTGGTACTGGCCCTGGAGGAGTACCCTGACGGAGGAGATCAGCACCGTACCAGCAGGAGACAAAACAACAATACATTAGTTACGAGCTGACAAAGACAGGACGAGTTCTTGGCGAGTGTGTGTGTGTGTGTGTGTGTGTGTGACAGGGAGCGTGTGCGAGAGACGGAGTGTGCGTGTGAGACGGAGTGTGTAAGAGGTGTGAACAATATACACAACATACACTAAAACATCATTTGTGTTTAAGAGAAATTCATAGTTTATTACAGTATTTGTGTATTAATTTTATATCCCAATAATATTTCACATGTCTAACCATAACCGTACGAAAAACATTCACGAAAATAACACCAAGGAAATTCAGTTACACAAAAACGAGATTTAAAGCTTTGATGAAGTACACACAATACCATGACTTGTCTTACACCATATAGCTGGTATTATACTAGGTAACGAGGATAAATACATGAGTCGTGACCAGACAATAACTCCGGCACGAGATAAAAAGAAAGGCATTTTAAATAGCTGAGTTATGACGTCGTGTTCGCTACCCCCGGCACCTGAACTTGCCAGACACGCTAGGCTGTGGCGGGAGACGGCGCGGGCGGCTTGGCGTGCGTTGACTACTGGTTTATTTTAGTCTTTTAATTAATATAATGAGTAGCTGTTATTAAGTCACGGGGAAAGACATAACTTAGATCTTTTGTTTACAGAGTCTTCTTCATCACTAGTGGTATTATTCCCGATGTTTTCCTGAGTAAAACCTGGATTTTCTCGCTCTGACCCACCAGCTTAAAATACAAATAAAACTTTCCTTGTCATTAGAAATTATAGTTCAGTTGATATAAATATTCCTGTCCTCTGTTGGTATTTAAAACCTTACACTTAACCTTAACGGAGGTAATAAGATATCCTGAACTGAATGACCCAAACAAAAAACACAGCGTCTTAACCTTATTTTGTAACTCTGTAAAAGGTTACTTGGCGCGGGCGTGACCCACCTAGCAACTTTAAAACCTCCAAATATTACAGGAAGGCAACTGTTTCTGCTGGTTCATATATTAAGACAGCCATTGTTTCATTTTCTGCTTCATACATGTCCCGATAAAACTAACAAATTAACATTATTCTTGTTAATTAAAGTTTTAGAATATTTGATTAGATGCCTTCTCTTGTCTGTGGTCCGTTAAATCGCTAGCCTTATTAACCAAAGTTTTTAGATACTATAGTTATAAAAATTATTCTTATTAGCATTCATGTTTATGTTTGTTTCTTCTGTCCGGATATATATAAATATTTATTCAACATTATTTTTGTTAATTAGCAAGTCTGAATATTTAATTAAAACCTTTTTCTCTTTCATGCGATTCGTTGATGCAAAAGCCCAATAATCAAATCTGTCTCTCCCTCTCTCTCAAAACAAACTATTCTTATACAAATTATTCATTCTCACGCTGCTTACGGTGCCGTTGTATAAACAAAACCCGGACACGGTACTTTATGCTCGACGGTACAGAAAAAAAAAAACGTTTTTAAATACAAAAACGCTTCTACCATTCCTACAGGAGATAACACAGCTACTAAATGCACAAGGAAAACATTCCACAACTCTCTTTTTAAGTGGGTGGAGAACGTGACCAAAATAATGAACCAGGACTGTGTAAAATCGTCCACACACACATAATACGCGCATTAAATATAAACACTTAAAACTAGAAAAAAAATAGCCTAAAAAGTTAATAGTAACATTCATAAAACGATGTGACGTTATAAGCATACAATACAACGATTACAAACATGAGTGGATTAAATAAGTAATGAAATAATCTTACGGGTAATACGGAGGCAGAATAATGTGGGGAAAATACCTAAAATTAGAAAAAAGAAAATGTTTGAGTTGGAAACGAAAACAAAACAGCGAGGAAAAGAACAGAACGTCATTATAGGAGAGTTAGCCGAGTGTTCCCTCCCGACCATACAACTTACTGCTCTTCCATACAACAAGCAAACGTTTCAGTGCTTCAACTACTAAGATCTTTAAGCACGAACACTTAAGTAGATCCTACAAGTGCTTGACAATAATATTTATGTGACGTTAATTTCTGGTTTAAACGATTATTGTAAATTAGTAAACTAGTCTTCACTGTTAAAATTCCTAAAGCTTGGTGACTTCAAATAACAATTTATAACTAATAATGGATAAATCATTGTACATTTCTCCATAATGAACATAACTGACTTTAAACATAGAAACAAATATTAATCTTATTTTATAGAGAAGATTTTTTTTTTTTATTATTATTATAGAACTCAGGCGTAACCAGCCATGGCCCGTTAGTTGGATCTGACCCTCAGTTGTTTGGGGCCCGCTAATGTCAGGTAGAGTCGGGCATTAACAAGAATTACAGAACTGGATAACACTAATGACGCGGTGCACTGTTTCTGACCTCTCACATATACTTTTATTATTATTATTATTATTATTATTATTATTATTATTATTATTATTATTATTATCGTTGTTGTTATTACTGTTATTATTATCATTAGAAGAAACGCTATTACTATTTTTACACTAGAGCTTCAAGGTACTAGATCACCCCATCTTCAGGAGGCATCAATGACCTAGGTCACTCCACCTCCAGGATACATTCACCAGGTAGTAGTGGGTCAACGGGATCTCCTGGTACACACACAGGTGCCAGAGGGCCGGTTACTACCCTTTCCACCAACCTCTCTCTATATATAAGCTAATTCAACTCACTTTTACTCTCATTGTCTAGGAAACCAACTTTTGTCACGATAGAACCAAACTTCCACAACCAACCATCCATACGCCATCAAGTTTACGTTTTTTTTAATTGTTATATACCGTAGTGGTGTCTTCGTCAGCTGTGCTCAAGAGAGGCGAGTGAACCCCCCAACACACACGGTACTTCAACACGTCAAACCTGTTCCTAAGATCCCTCCTCACCCTCTTATTTACCTTTGTTTTCAGTGACGTAAATTGACGCTATTCTCACCGTTGGCGATATACAAAAAAGCTTATAATCTTTTATCTATTTATATAATTTTTATAATTCATTCTCAAGTATAATACAAATCGTTAAGGGTCTGAGTTATCGCTAATAAATCGCTACAGAATATCTCTTAGCACCGCCTCCACATCTCGGCGATATGCAATGAAATAATTAAAAATTTCCTCGAACTTATACTACAGACATTTGGGATTATTTCCCCTAAGCTGAACGAGAGTCTAAGTCAACTGAACTATACTTACACATAAACCAAGCTTGATTAAAACTGATATTAGGATCAGTTTAAGTATATTTAACATAACATCTTCAGGGTTATGTTATGTGAGGCCTAAATCATCAAAACAGTTATATTTAGAGGCATTATTTGGCTCGTAGCTCAGGAAATCCTTATTCATCCCATGGAAAAAAAGAGAGAGAGGAAATGTCGTTTTATTGTTATTGTGTGAGTCAGGTGATGAGCGAGGCCCCGGGTCGTTGTTATGCTGTGTCACCTTCATTAATTCTATGGTGTTTCTTAATTAACTTGAGGGGATTGACACACACACACACACACACACACACACACACACACACGACGTCAACTACCTCCTGGCTAGATATTGCATCAACACATTCCTCTCTCTCTCTCTCTCTCTCTCTCTCTCTCTCTCTCTCCCTTCACACAGCCTTTAATGGTACACATTTGGTGGTACACTCTCTCTCTCTCTCTCTCTCTCTCTCTCTCTCTCTCTCTCTCTCTCTCTCTCTCTCTCTCCCTCTCCCTCCCCTCTCTGTCTTTCTCTCCCCCCTCTCTCTCTCTCTCTCTCTCTCTCTCCTCCCTCTCTTTCTCTCTCTCTCTCTCCCCTCTCTGTCTTTCTCTCCCTTCCCTCTCTTTCTTCCTCCTTACCCCTTCATCAATATAATTCCCATTTTCAACGAACTCTTAAAAGTATTTCTTGATCACGATACTAAACTTATTATTACATTAACTCTTACGTTACAAACACAACATTACGAAGCTTTAACTTATTTCCATTACACAGGAAGCTGCCGCAATGTCAGCTTAAGTCAGTAAGCTTTGTCTGTCTGTCTGTCTGTCTGTCTGTGTCTTGCATCATCTAGTACAGTCATGTTTAAAAGCAACAATTGAGTGTCCCTGAAGATTTTTGTGGTGGGTTACGTGTGTGTGTGTGTGTGTGTGTGTGTGTGTGTGTGTGTGTGTGTGTGTTTTTCTCTATATATAGTTGGCTCCTTCATCAACTCCTAAGTTATGGTGAAAAATTAATTCAACTTTCCAGCAACTTCCTGATTCTGACGCAGGAAAAAGTCTTCACGTTAAGAGACAGAAAAGAGGAAATGAAACTCCCAGGAACGAATGAGACTCTATGGAACAGCCTTACAGAACATGCCT
Organism: Homarus gammarus; assembly: GCA_958450375.1. Classification (NCBI taxonomy): domain Eukaryota; kingdom Metazoa; phylum Arthropoda; class Malacostraca; order Decapoda; family Nephropidae; genus Homarus; species Homarus gammarus. The sequence continues at coordinate 42,173 of CAUDMG010003756.1, forward strand.
CTTAACTTTACGGAACACCAGGGAGCGGTTCCTTGACTTTAAACAGCTTTACGGAACATCAGAGAGCGGTTCCTTGACTTTAAACAGCTTTACGGAACATCAGAGAGCGGTTCCTTGACTTTAAACAGCCTTACGGAACATCAGAGAGCGGTTCCTTGACTTTAAACAGCCTTACGGAACATCAGAGAGCGGTTCCTTGACTTTAAACAGCCTTACGGAACATCAGAGAGCGGTTTCTTGACTTTAAACAGCCTTACGGAACACCAGAGAGCGGTTCCTTGACTTTAAACAGCCTTACGGAACATCAGAGAGCGGTTTCTTGACTTTAAACAGCCTTACGGAACACCAGAGAGCGGTTCCTTGACTTTAAACAGCCTTACGAAACATCAGAGAGCGGTTCCTTGACTTGGCACATGCCTCATAGATTTACGGAACACCAGGGAACTGTTCCTTGCCTTCATGCTGTCTTACGGAAAACCAATTTCTATCTATCTATCCATCCATCTATCTATCTATCTATCTATCTATCTATCTATCCATCTACGTCAGTGTCTCAGTAAATTGGGACAGGTTAGGACTAGACAGGTTTAATATACAGGTGAGTGTGTGTGTGTTATCTTCCTTCTATCTGTGACACTCTGGTCCAGGGAGAATGACTTTCTATTTCCGTCAAATCTCTGTCTCTTTCCCCTCTCTCCTGTTCCCTCTCCCCTCGCTTCCTTTCCCCTCTCACCCCCAAGATACTCGCTTTTATCTTTTTACCTTTGATTTATCTGTCTGTTTGTGTCTCTTCTCTCTCCTTCTCCCATCATTTATCTTCAGGTTTCCTACTTACTTATTCTCTTTTCTCACTCCTCTTACTTTCCCTTTATTCCTCTCTCTTACTACCCACTTTCATCCTTCCCTCCCTCAATCCCATAGTTCCACTTATTTCTGCATTTATTACCCTCTCTTCCCTCTCCCTCATCCTCTCTTTCCTCTTCCATCCTCTCTCTTCCTTCTCTAATCCTCTCTCCCACCCCCTCTGTTCTCTTTCACCTTTCCCCCTCACCTGTGATCGTCATGAGGTAGTTTCATTAGCGGTGAACACTGAACAGGTGGTGCTGGCTTCGCCTCTCTCATGCTCCCCTATCTTGTATTCCACCATCAAGGTTAGGTTGGGTTAGATTAGGTTCAGATCGCGTTGGAGACAAAAATTTCATACCCACAAAATGATACTATAATTATTTCGTATTTTGGAGTGTTGAGACCTTCAATAACTCGCTGAGGCTGTTTTAGAGGAGCCCACAACGCGAATTTCACTTTATGGTCATAATATTGTGTCCAGAACACGTTGTGGTCGTTTTTTTTTTTTTTTCGCTAAATGAATTAATTCGGTCTTTGAGGTTAACATATACAGTACACTACACAATAAAGAAGGATGTAAAGCCGTCAGTCTGAGTGAGGTCTTGTGTGGCGCCGCGTTCAAGACACTTTTTAATCGAGTATGTTGAGAGAGAGAGAGAGAGAGAGAGAGAGAGAGAGAGAGAGAGAGAGAGAGAGAGAGAGAGAGAGAGAGAGAGAGAGAGAGACTGTAGTATATATATACATAATATACAGATTAATTTATTACTTGCAAAATACTCGAGGTCAAGGGCCACTGTCTGTACTCCTCTACAACAGCTCATCACTGAGTTACCGCGAGCGTCTAGTCAGCTTCACAAACTAGTCCAGATATTTTTTTTTACGCCAATTGTCACTTTTAACATTTATTACAAATTAATAATAATAATCCAATTTATAGTTTGTGTGTGGAATATGTGGTTTCATCAGGCGGGTGGTGTAATATACTTCCCAATACCTCTGTAGTGAAGCAATATCAAATTATTTATACACCCAACAGATACGAGTCAGATTACAATTATTCCCGTTATGAAATGATTTTAATTATAGTGTATTGCAGTTGAACAGAGGTGGGTTGATGGTGTGTGAAATTTGTAAGAGAGACTCGGGGTAGTTCCTCGGTCCAGGGAAACATAAATTCAAATGTTAAGCTGTTGCTGCAAAAAGTTACATACGACCATTAAAACCACATATTACATTATTAATTATAGAAGAGTTGTGTTATATAGGATTCTAGGTAATAATGAGAATAATTATGCTGTACAACTATTTAGATAAAGTTATAATTATATTTCACATCTTTATAATAATCTCTTAAGACTTTCTCATACATGTCTCAGTCGGAACTTCTTTTGTATATTAGATTTTAAAGGTCCTTAGAGCATGGTGGTGTACACACTATCGTAAGTCAACACACACACACACACACACACACACTCCATTAACACAATATCTTTCTATTTACTAATGTACCTTTTAGTCAACACAAGGCAAGTCTGTTGTTATTATTCCCGTAAAATGTTGAAACACACAACCCATCAAGGCCCAGTCAAACAGATCTGTCCTTTTATAACGTAATGCTTTAGTTAAGTTCACCGTAATGGTAGGATGTGTGTGTGTGTGTGTGTGTGTGTGTGTGTGTGTGTGTGTGTGTGTGTGTGTGTGTGTGTGTGCAGGAGAAACACTTGACTTCGTTATTAAATTAATTCCAACCTTCACACGTACCGACTAATTGCTACTTAAGACAACTAATGAAGAGCATATTTAACAAGGCAATATCTTATTAAGAATGACAGGCAGTGTGTACCGTCTATACTTGGTAATACTAACCTAACGTAACCTGACGTAACCTAACCTAACGTAACCTGACGTAACCTAACGTAACGTAACCTGACGTAACCTAACGTAACGTAACCTGACCTGTAACTACGTGAGAAAAAAGTACAACCTTTAACGAGTATCGAAGAGCTAAGAAGACGACCAGGTGTAATCCAGGTGTCAGTTCTCATTAATATTAAACCTTGGTTCACCATCACCTGTGGCCCACGTCACACCTCTCCTACTCCCGCCACCCAGGTATACTGTTATGCAGGTGTGTATAACTGGACGTAATTATCCTCCTGTCTTAGATACTTACACATCTCACTACAACGCTTCATAATATATTTTCCAAGTTCATCTTCGGTGAACATGTGAACACTCCTGGTCAAGAGTGTTAGTTGTGTAGGATTAATGTGATACCTGCAGAGATTAACTTAATTCCTGACGCATATAATATTTTGACTGAGAGACCAAGAACGAGTTACTTGTTTCATTACCAGGTGAAGCGAATATGACGTCAGCAAGTGAATGTATGGCATCAGCATGTATACAACTATGTAAAGCAATCCAAAACGTGTATGAGGGGAGTTATTAAGAACATGTGTCAGCCGAGTTATCAAGAACATGTATCAGCCGAGTTATCAAGAACATGTACCAACCGAGTTATCAAGAACATGTACCAACAGAGTTATCAAGAACATGTACCAAACGAGTTATCAAGAACATGTATCAGCCGAGTTATCGAGAACATGTACCAAACTGAGCATCCGTGAGACAATAACTCCGGATGGAAGATAATATAATTTCACAAAGCTAATAACTGATGTGGACAATTTCAACACAACTCTCTTTCGCCACAGAGAACTGAACACCGAACACAAGCCGTACTAATTGAACACCTGTTGATGAAAGTCTTTAATTAACCCTGTAGGAGTTGACTTACCCTGATAAACGCGAAGACACACACCGACCCCCCCTACACACACACACACACACACACACACAAACGCCTACACACAGAGGCACACATACGCCTACACACACACACACACACACACACACACACACACACACACACACACACACTTCAATAGACTGTCTCTCACTCCACCAGACTGTCTCTCACTCCACCAGACTGTCTCTCACTCCACTAGACTGTCTCTCATTCCACTACACTATCTCTCACTCCCATCAATCATCAACTCTCTTACAGTCTCTCTCTCTCACCAAACAGCTGCACACTTGAACTATACTAAACATAGAAGATCAAACTACTCTCTCTCTCTCTATCTCTCTCACAGCTAGCCTATCAACAAACACCTGCAGTAAATCTCACCTTGATTGGATATTGATGAAATCTGGACCAGCAACACACATTTCCAGCCAATGAGCAAATTTCACTCCCCACTCCCCGTCCTCCGGTTTTCCCATACTCTACTCCCTTTTCCTAATTCCTTCCACCATCATCACTTTACTCTCTCTTCTCCTCCGTTATCCCCCACCCCACTTCCCCTTCCTTTTCTCCACTTTCTTTCCCTTCCTTTCTCTTTCCCACTCCCGTCTTTCTTCCCATTCTCTCCCCCTAACCCCTTCCTCATCCCGCTACCCCTACCCTCCCCCCTTCCTCATCCCACTACCCCTACCCTCCCCCTTTCCTCATCCCCCTAACCCCTTACCCTCCCCCCCTACTCCCCCATCCTCTAGTCCAAACAACAAAAATCGGAAAACACTTTGTATGTGAAAACGTCGCTAAAAATCACCTGACATATCTACACTGTATTGAAAATTGGCAAAAGCTTTAAAGACCACACTATATAAACACAATACTGAACGATATATATAGCGTGTGTTTACCCCGCCACTAGAAACACTACAAACACATCAATAAATATAGTTCACGTAAACAATGGGCAAAATATACACTTACCCACAAGATAAACCGGAAAAAGAGTTAAAAGGTAAACAGATCGCATGTCAAGGGAATAAATACTAAGTCGATACCAAAACCCGGTGTTAAGGAACGTAAGTGATGGTGTAGTGATGATGTCAATTTGGTTATCGGTTGGAATTATTGTGTCGTGTTACAGTTATTGGTAGTGTGGTGAGTGTTGTGGCTACTGTAGTGTGGTGAGTGTTGTTGCTATTATTAATATAAGTGTGGTGAGTGTTAGCTATTTGTTCAGGTAATATTTGTCTAAATTATCTGCTATGTAGGTCCTATACTAATTATTGTATTGGCGTATATCACAAAAGAGAGAGAGAGAGAGAGAGAGAGAGAGAGAGAGAGAGAGAGAGAGAGAGAGAGAGAGAGAGAGAGAGAGAGAGAGAGAGACACACACACAAAACCCCAAATTTCACTGTCATAACAATTTTAAACTCTTGAACTTAAATTGAGTCCAAAAATTCAGGTGTGTTGGAAAGATACACATTTCTCTAACCAGTTTAAATTTTGCACAAGTTTAAATTCCAAAGATCAAAGTTAGAACAGCACTGAATTCTTATGAGCTGTAGACACGAATATTACAAACACCCACACTGTCTATGTACACGTATTTTTTGCAGAATAAGGATCATGTATCTATCTATCTATCTATCTGTCAACCTACCCATTTATATATTTATCTCTATATCTACACACCTATTTATCTATCTAAACATCTATCTATCAATCCATCGGGACTCCCCTTCAATGCCATCAATCACAATTAAAAAAACAAACAAGAAAGGTTCCTCGTTCCACCTTGAAGAACTCCGCTCACACTTCATACTACCCTCGTGTATTAACTAACTCATTTACCTATCATTTTCTTTAATAGTCAGTTGTTAAGGCTACCTATCCAGCCACTCAAGTGTAATATTTATGCCCCGTTAAATAATTCTCTCACTATGAATCAAAGTCTTTTAAAAGTTATCATTGGTTATGTAATATTATCGGTGTTTATAAGTGATATATTCATCCCCCAGTTAATGGTATTTATCAGTTTATATACGTTTATTTGTCTATATTTTTTTTACTCCTTATTATCGTTTAGGAGTCACCATTAACCAGCTATAAACACAAACAGGATGAAATGCACTTGGGTGGCATGGGTGGTCAGGAGGTCGCGGGGTGGGCAGGAGGTCGCGGGGTGGGCAAGAGGTCGCGGGGTGGGCAAGAGGTCGCGGAGTGGGCAAAAGGTCGCGGGGTGGGCAAGAGGTCGTGGGATGGGCAAGATGTCGCGGGGTGGGCAAGAGGTTGTGGGGTGGGCAGGAGGTCGAGGGGTAATACGCGTCAGCCCTCTTCTCTTTACGCATTACGCTCAAGGTGCTATGTGGTAATTACCCAGCTCGCACCTGGCCAGAATACCGAAGTCTCATTGGGTTAAGAGTACTGCGTAATATTCCCTGATGGAATGTGATGATGTTTTTAGTGTGGGGGAGAAGGTGGTGGGGACGAAGTGGGGAGGCGGTCGTGGTGGAGGACTACAGTGCCTTGGGGGCTTGGAGGAGGAAGAGGTGGTGGGGAAGAGGAGGTGGTGGGGAGAAGACCGTGTGGCTGAGTCCAAGAACAACATTCACCTCTGATGGTGTAACACAGTCGACCCTGAAATTCCTAGGTGTTGGAAATTCCTGGGTGCTGGGATTACCCGATTTACTCTTGAGAATTTCTGGGAGTTGAGAATTCCTGAGTATTGGGAATTACTGGGTGCTGGGCTTAGTTGTTTAGTGACAGAAGAGAGAGGTGTGTGTGGGGGGGGGGGGATAGACAAAGGTACCTATAAGATATACACAAGGACCTCCAAAACCCAAACCAAGACCCAGAACCCCCAAAGAGACCCCAAGACCCCCCAAAAGAAACAAGACCTCCCCAAAACCACCAAACACAATTAAAGACCACACTATACCTCCCCAAACCCCAAAGACCTTCAACCCCAAACAGACACACACACCCTAAGTCCTAAAGACCTTCCCGACGCCTGACCCCCCCCCCCAAAAAAAAAGGGACCCACAAGCCCATTGAGGGACCTCCTCACCTACACACAGTCTCCTTAAACTACTTCCTCAATCTCCCCCTAGAAAAAAGATCAACAACAGATGGGGGGAGGGGAGGCAGGGGGGGGAGGGGGCAGGGGGGGACAAAATGGGTCGAGGCGCTCCAGCTAAGTAGATACTAAAATAAAGTTTATGTTAGCATACCCCTGAAGGCATCTCCTCCTCGTCCAATTTTTTATAGGAGAGTGAGGGAAGGAGGGGGTGAGGGAAGGAGGGGGTGAGGGAAGGAGGGGGTGAGGGAAAGAGGGGGTGAGGGAAGGAGGGGTGAGGGAAGGAGGGGTGAGGGAAGGAGGGGTGAGGGAAGGAGGGGTAAGGGAAGGAAGGTGTGAGGGAAAGAGGGGTGAAGAGAAGAGGGAAGTGAGGAAAAAACCCAAAAATATTCTGGTTCCATTTATTTATCCCCAAACATTTGTGTCTCCTGACTTGACTGGTAATGTTAGTGGTGCGTGAGGGATGTTTATCCAAGTGCGGTCAAACTTAGGTACTCGGAAAAAATGGCACGACAAATTTCACTTCGAGCTCACGAACCACAAACGAGCTAACGAGCTTATGTTTGAAGCTATCCAGCGTATTTGAGTTACTGATGATGTTTGGTAACTTGTTATATCACCTTTGTTTAGCCGACTTCCATTTATACACCTCGATCATATCGCCCCTCACTCTACGTCTCTCGAGGAGTGCAGATTAAGATGTTTTAACCTGTCTCTGTACTCAAGGTTCCTAATGCCCAGGATTAGTCTTGTCATTCTCCTCTGAATTCTTTCAAGGGATTTTATATTCATTCTGTAGTATGGTGACCAGAACTGAACTACGTAATCCAAGTGAGGTCTCACAAGCTCAAGATATAGTTTTAGGAAGACCTCGCGAGTCTTGTAACTAACACTGATTCCTTTTAAAGCTTTCTTTTCTTCCTCTACTACCAGGCTGGTTGGGCACAGCCACCCAACTATCTGGCGTTCCATCCAGTGGATCCAAGCTGACCATGCTGTTGTATCATCTCAAATCATCAAATAATCTCGTGGTGAGTCACCCAGGAAGCGCCAAAAACTTGTTTACAAGAACCTCCAGACAAGGCTGAAGACCCTCTGCCAGGACCGCCAAGCTGGCCACAAGTCAGTCCAAGAGTTTTTGCAAGGCGCTGGCTATAACATTCGTTGGAAATCTTAAACAATAATATGCAATGTGACATTTTTAATTTTGTAATTAATTTATGTACGAGTTTTCACTACCATACGGTAGAATGTTTTAGTTAAAGGTAATAAATGTTTTGTTATGACGTTGATATAACTCTTAAGTAAGTTTCAGCAACAAATGTTATAAAATTTTAGCGAAAACATGTCAATAAAAATTAATGTGCCATTTTTCCTAGTCTGATGATTATGCCTTTTTTTCCGGTGCCATATTTTCCTATTGCCATTTTTCCCGTGCCATTTTTTCCTACATTCTTAAACGTATGATCCGGATAACTGGTAACTGCTGCTGCTCCACCTCACTTCTTGTTCCCACTAATACATATAATTCAGATAATTGATAACTCCTCCTCCCCCACCTGTTGCTCCCACTATAATCTGGACGGGGTGAGGGTGACTCGACCCCAGAAGCCAGCAGTGCCCAGGGGCCCACCATCCTCAGGTGTGTGAAGATGACTCACCACTACGACACCTGTGATGCTGTGTGTGTGTTAGCGTCTCACTACTGTGCGTTTCTCAGTTCTCTACATTTCTCACCTCACTCTTATAAGCTCTGTTCACATTACTTCTCTTCCATCTTGTTTCTCTTTCTCTCTCATATATTCTTTAATTCTCTTTCCTGTTTATCCTTGTGTTCTCTTTCTCACTGCCATCATTCTTCCTGTATACCCGAGAGAGAGAGAGAGAGAGAGAGAGAGAGAGAGAGAGAGGCCCTTTAATCCTGCCTACTATTACTTTACGTCCCTCACCGCTACGCACGACCCCCCCTTCTCCCCCCTCACCTCGCTCCGTCCCCCCCTCACTACACACCTTAACCTGTCCCTCCACTACTCACCCCCTCCACCCCCCTACTACGCCTCCCTCTCCTTTACGAAGCTCCTCCCCTTGACCTTGAGTGCAGTGACGTCACACTTCCCTTCAGGGTATCGGGAGTGGAGAGGGGGAGGGGGGGGAGATGAGGAGGGGGGAATATGAGGAGAGGTGGAGGGGGGGGGGAGACTAAGGAGTTACAGCATTACAAAAGCGTGAATCAAAATACAATAAAGACACTACAGTATATTACAAAAAGACCAATGTAATGTGACAGGTGTTCCACAGGGCAGAAAGCTTGTGCCTCGTCTGATTTGATAATACAACACTAAAGGTAAGACGATCCATACAAAATAGTCTTGAACTTCCTCGTAACCTTAACAAATCACTGAATCATTTTAATGTACGAGACAGAAGAAAATAAACCTTATATCAAATTATCACAAGTCTCGTTCATGTAGTGTATTGGTGTATTGTTTTTATTAATTTATTCATTATTAATATTTCCACCGTAAGAAACCCCTTTCCTAATTCCTCTCTTCTATCTTTATTTTTTTCGTCTTTCTCTCCTTTCTCTCCCTTCCTTCGCTTTCCCTATCATTTTCTCTCATTCTACGTTCCTTTCCTCTCCTCTCTCTCTTTCCTTCTCTTCCTCCAACATCATCATCATCATAAACCTCTCCTTTTTTCAGTCTCTCTTGTCTACCCTTCACACACACACACTCTCTCTCTCTCTCTCTCTCTCTCTCTCTCTCTCTCTCTCTCTCTCTCTCTCTCTCCTCTTCATCTTCATCATCATTATTAACTCTTCTTTCCCTTCCCTGTTTTTTCATCATCATCATCATCATCTCTATCTCCTCCTCCTCCTCGTCCTCCTCCTCAAGTGCCACCATGGAGTGCCTGACCCTGGTGGCCCGGAGAGTGTCAGGCTCTGTGGTATGTCAGGTCCCTGGAGATGTGGAGGGGGAGGTATGAGGGGGGAAGGGGAGGTAAGAGACGGGAAGGGGAGGTATGCAAGGGGAGGAGAGGTGTGGAGAGAGATGGGGAGGGGAGGTGGGGAGGGGAGGTGGGGAGGGGGAGGTATGTAGAGGGAAGGGGAGGTATGGATGGGGAAGGGGAAATGTCGAGGGGAAGTGTAGAGGTGTGGAAGAGGGAGGGGGAATAATGGACAAGAGATAGAGAGATAGTGTGTGAGGGGGGGGGGACCTGAGGAGTGTTGAGGAAATTCCTACTTAGTGAGAGTCTTGAAATGTCTCCCTCCGGTGCTTAAGGAGTGAGGCACTGAGGGGGTGAGGCACTGAGGGGTGAGGCACTGAGGGGTGAGGCACTGAGGGGTGAGGCACTGAGGGGGTGAGGCACTGAGGGGGTGAGGCACTGAGGGGGTGAGGCACTGAGGGGGTGAGGCACTGAGGGGGTGAGGCACTGAGGGGTGAGGGACTGAGGGGGTGAGGCACTGAGGGAGGGGGTGAGGCACTGCTTTGATGGACTTAAGCGTTTGTTTACACTGAAGGAAAGCACTAGGTGGTCTTCAGAGTGACCACACACACACACACACACAAATAAACAAACACACATCCCCACCCCATCCTTCTTTAATAATAATAATAATAATAATAATAATAAACAACGATTTACTCCAAAAAATACAGCAACTATAAATTGAAAATACACAAAAGACACAAGTGGTCCCCTATAATATATATAAGATAACACAGTGACATAAGGGGGAGAGGGAGTCGTTTAACAAGGTCTTTCAGCAGAGTTACGGCACGGTAGGGGGGATGGACAAGGAATGAACATACACGTTATCTATAAGAGATGTTGAGGATTATTTATGCAATGGCTGGTATGGGACTGTTCTTGTGGTGATGGGTGGTGTGTGTGGGTGGTGTGTGTGGGTGGGTGGTGTGTGTGGGTGTGATGGGTGGTGTGGATGTGATGGGTGGGGTGGGGGTCCTAGTGCCTGGCAGGAGGGACGGCTGGCGTGTCTCACAGGTCTCCTCCTCCTCCTGCCCTGTGGTTCTGTTGACCCTGGCCTCCTGACCTCTCTGACCTTCCCCCTCCCCCTCTCTTAAATTATTGACGTCCCTCCTTCATTCTTCCCCATTACACACTCTACCCATGCCCTCCCCATCCCCTAACACCCCTTACCGAAGTTTTCCCCCTCCTATAACGCCCCCTACCAAACCCCCCTCCCATAATTCCCCCTACATCCCCTACCCCATCATCATCATTATCTTTAATCACTATTATTATTATTATCATTGGAATAAATTACCACACTAGGTAGTCAATACAAACTCCTCCAATAACCAACAAATAGAGCGAGAAAATAAATATGACAAATGCAGAGTCACTTCGTAAAATACCTTTGTGGTGTGTGTGTGTGTGTGTGTGTGTGTGTGTGTGTGTGTGTGTGTGTGTGTGTACTGACGAACGTATGTGTCACTGCTACACCCTCATCTCTTACAAAACTATTGACAGCCACACACACACAAAATATAAACATCGCTTCGTAACTGTGGTGTTGGTGATAGAATTATAGTAAAACTCACCAAACGTTAAAATAAATATATATATATTCTATTCCCACCCAGAGTACAGTGTGTTCAACTGCGGCCCGGACAAAAAAAAACAAAACAATTAATTTTTCTTTTTGCCATCGGCCAATACAGTACATGGAGTTGATGATAGTTTTTGTTGTTTTGTCGTTATTGTTATTATTTTTATCTATTTTATTATTATTATTATTATTATTATTATTTACTACGTTATCGCTATCATTATAATCCCTCACAACACTCACCTGCTGACACCCTTCACCTGAACTACCTAACACTGACTCTGTTGATTCCCTTCATCCCTCACACCTCCCTCCCTCCTTCCCCCCCCACCTCTTGACGCCCTCCATGGCCCCTCGCGCCCCAAGATAACCACTCGCGCCACCACCTGAGAGTGATCACATTCATCAGGCCGGCACGTCACTCCCTCCTCCCCTGTACGAAGGCGGCGCCACGGTCCAACAACACCACCTCGCCGCCCGCCTGCCTATACGATACTACGTTCTACTTGTGTGTGCAAGAGTGCGTGTGTGTGCTTTGAGCGCCTGTAAACTGTTATATATTGTTCCTCTGTAAGAAAAACTAGAGATATGTATGGCTTTATATTTAACTGTTGATGGTTAGTGTAATATTTTAACCTATAATACGTTTTTAAACACCATATGGTTATTTAAATGTAGTAAATACATAATTATATCAACAAGCTGATACACTTTTGCTATTACATTAAAAAAATTCCTACACGCTGCAATTATGTAAATAGTAACTACTGTAATTGTTTCATACACCTGTACAACACTGCTCTCCTCTTCTGATCTAAAGTACACTATACACCTGTCCAACACTGCAGACCATCATCGTTACATCATTACTCATCACAACCAAATTAAAAATAAAAGTGAAGATAAAAATATCCCAATAAGACATAGAGTAAACAACAACAACAATAATAATAATACAAACAAAAACAAATACTTCTTACAATACATCAAACAATAATGGTCCGAAAATACCTGAGTTAAGACATATTTTGGTGACCTCTGACCTTCTATAATGACCTAACAAACAAAAATCTCAAAATTATCCAAACTCAGTAACTTAAACTCATAATAGAAGGTCACCTGTACTAACTCTCACCTTAATTAAGCCAATCATCCAGTTAAGTCAAAACAGCAGGTAAGATATGGGTTGGGAGGGGGAGAGAGAGGGAAGGTATGTTTGACCTTATGACATCATTACATTGGGGTCATAATAACAACATAAACAAGGTAGTTTAAAGAAAGAAAGAAAGAAAGAAACATCCCTCAACTTACGAAAAAGACTTCATTAACACAACAGGGATCACCAAACCACAACCAAACCACAACCTAACCTAACCAAACCACAACCAAACCACAACCTAACCACAACCAAACCACAACATCGATGAGACTCTTCCGAACATCTCACTCATCCCTCACTTTAAAGATATACTTTTATTTAACTCGCACACACTTACACTTAGACTCACACACACTTACGCTTGACTCACACACACTTAGGAAAGTCTGTGAGTGTGATGAGTGGTTTAAATGAGAGAACAGGATGAGGCCACTTTTAACACTATTTTCCTTCTCCTTGTTACTTCTCTTTTTCTTTTCCTATTCTTCCTTCCTTCTTTTCCTTCTCCCTTTCCTCCTTTCAACTTCATCCAACCTCCTCCCTCCTTTCTTCCTTTCCTCCTTCTCTCTTTCCTTCTTTCACTCTTCTCATATTCGTCCCTACTTCCTTTCCTCTTCCCTCCTCTTACCCCCATTTCCTCCCTTTCCGCTTCTTTCCTTCCTCATCTTTACTCCCCCTCTCACTTCCCTCTCCCTCTCTCCCTCTCAGGACCAAACTCTCCTTAATGCACATCGATACTTTAAAACCAACGAGAGACATTCAGTACCACCTGAATCAACTATTACCCAACACTTTCCTAAATTCAGTGGGACTCGGCGCCTACCATAACACTGATGACCCCGGCAAAGTTGTACTGTATATTATACCTGTGGAGAGATGAGAGGTATTTAAGGTAAAGTCTTAGGTTATTACTGACGCCATTTAAGGGGATGAGGGTAAGGTATAGTCTCAGGACACTTTTAATGCCATATTGGTTGTCGATTTCTTAAAGTGTTCCTTGCTTAAGTGTTGTCGTTGTTTACAGTTGACCCCAGATAAACAGGTTTATATAAATATGACGAAAAGGCGAAGCAGCTACGAGAGAGAGAGAGAGAGAGAGAGAGAGATAAGGAAGGAGTGTAGAGGGAGAGAGAGGGGCAGCAGGGCAGACCTTGTTATCATCATCCAATTGGAGCATTAAATTGAACGAGCGTGGCCACATCTCCAGACGGCCGAAGACTATGACGTAATGGTTGCCAAATGTACGATAAGTGCTGAGGACCATGACTTGTTGTGGCCAGATGTACGATAAGTGCTGAGGACCATGACTTGTTGTGGCCAGATGTACGATAAGTGCTGAGGACCATGACTTGTTGTGGCCAGATGTACGATAAGTGCAGAGGACCATGACTTGTTGTGGCCAGATGTACGATAAGTGCAGAGGACCATGACTTGTTGTGGCCAGATGTACGATAAGTGCAGAGGACCATGACTTGTTGTGGCCAGATGTACGATAAGTGCAGAGGACCATGACTTATTGTGGCCAGATGTACGATAAGTGCAGAGGACCATGACTTGTTGTGGCCAGATGTACGATAAGCGCAGAGGACCATGACTTGTTGTGGCCAGATGTACGATAAGTGCAGAGGACCATGACTTGTTGTGGCCAGATGTACGATAAGTGCCGAGGACCATGACTTGTTGTGGCCAGATGTACGATAAGTGCAGAGGACCATGACTTGTTGTGGCCAGATGTACGATAAGTGCCGATGACCTGGAGTTACAGTGACCAGATGTATGATAAGTGTCGTAACAGTTCGGGGCACTTTCGATTTTACTGTTGCCACACTTACGATAACTGCCGTAAGAGCCCATCTGAGCTTTACTGTGGGTGCCAGGGGTTATCAGCGCTGCCAGATGCCCGATAAAGATAATGAGTTTCACACACGTTTCATTACCGTTACCAGATATACGGTATCGTCTAGTGGCGCCGCAGTTAATTACTTAAATGTTTAATACGTAAAATATATGTCACTGTTTTAAAGCAAAGTTACCAAATGTTTAATAATATATGGAGCCTAAAACACAATTTGATAATTTACTTTAACACACACACACACACACACACACACACACACACACACATACACACACTCAGGGGGGGGGGGGGGGAGGGGGTCTTTCAAGCTCTCGCGTGCATGAATGAAACATGCGACGCTTGATCCGCCACGCAAACATTTCCTAAAAGCACTGGAAGGAAATACGTCACGTGAGGCCTGCCCGCTGATGCTGCCTGGGAGAGTGGACGAGACACACCACCTTGTAAGTTAACATCCAACAAAACAACTGAAACATTCTTTCTTGAAAACACTAATATTGTCTTTCAAACACTAGCATTCTGTCTTTAAAATACTGTAACATCCTATCTTTAAAATACTGTAACGTTCTGTCTTTAAAATACGGTAACATTCTGTCTTTAAACACTAACATTCTGTCTTTAAAATACTGTAACGTTCTGTCTTTAAAATACTGTAACATTCAACAAACATTGTAACATTCTTCATAACATTGTAACACCCATCAAACATTGACAACATACATCACATTACTTCATCCTAAGCTAACATTACCCTACAACACACACACACACACACATGCAACACACATGCAACACACATACAACACACATGCACATGCAACACACATGCAACACACATACAACATCCTCACCACACTCCTCGGTCACCAAACTCTTTCACGACATCAGGTAATATTTCTGAGAGGGCAAGACTCCTGGGCTGACGTCAAATACTCTTAATTCACTTATATTTACTTAAGACACGAGCAGGATGTGTAATCTTCCTCACTAAACAACATCACATAAGAATGAAGAAAAGGTTTAATCTTTCCCACAGAACACACACACACACACACACACACACACACAGTCACCAATCCCTTTCCAGTCGAGTTGTTGAAGTAACGTCATCACCGGTCACCTGGATATTAAACAAATCTAGCGTAGGTCCGGGATTCATCTTCAATTCCTATGTAGTTTTTTTTTTTGATTAATAAACCACGAACGACAAAATCAAAACATCACTTCAAATTATGATATAAGGAATCATTATTATATTTTTTGTATACTTTAGAGAGATCAGTTTTCATACGCTCTTTATTTACAAGATTAAAATTGAAAAATGAAACCACGAGGGTGAACCAAGGCACTGTGTAGTCATCATCTCTGTGGAGCGTCAACATTCCACCTCTCCATCACATCTGGCTCAGTGCCGCCACCTGCCTACCCCACTGACTCACACTGGCTAGGGTGGTGGTGAGGTGACCAACGCAATCAACCAATCACTGTATTAATGATCCATGAAATTAGTAGATATAGTTCATCAGGGGGGCAATAAACGAGTTCTTAGCACGACCCTCTCAGTACGACCCCTCAATATGACCCCTTCAATACGACCCCTGAATACGACCCCTCATCACGAACCTTCAACTACACCCCTGAATACGACCCCTCAACGCTACCTTCCAATACGACCCCTCAACACCACCCCCTCAACACAACCCCTCAACACCACCCCTAAAGAAGTACTTGAGCGTCCGTCCACTGGGTGTGTTTATGAAACTACGCAACTAGAGGCTGGCTGTTAACCTTATTAACCTCGAAGTAAACACCAGTGATACAGTCGAGACCCCGAGACTTTGACTACCGAGATCGAGACCTTAACCTACTTATGATGGATCAGTGGTCCAGGTGAAGTACGTGAACCCAATCTTAATCTGTTGACCAGTCCCTCCCCAATATGGCCTCGAGGAGTTTAAGGCAAAAATTCGAGGCCAAAGACTTCCTAGACCGAAGCACTGGAGACCTGAAAAACTAGTCTCAAGTTCGGTATCACCACGTCATATACATTCAATCCTTCTCTCTCTCATACTTCCTTCTTCCTTCCTTCCTTCACATATACCGCCATCTCACCCGCCTCAAACCACCCTCAGTGTCAAGACCTGACTGAATTACTCACAATAGACAAACTGTACTACAAGCTTTGTCAATAAATTTGTTAAACTAAAAGCCTCAAACCTTCCTCTTCTACACCTCACCGACGACTCTCTTTCTCTCCTTACCTCTCCAAGGGGTGTATGAAGGGGAGGGGGGCTCTCTAAGGGGAGGGGGGCTCTCTGGGGGGGTGCTCTCTGGGGAGGGGGGCTCCTCTGGGGTAGGGGGGATCCTTACTGAGACACGATCATACTTTCAGGAGATTAAGTAATGTTGATATAGATATATGACTTGAGAGAGAGAGAGAGAGAGAGAGAGAGAGAGAGAGAGAGAGAGAGAGAGAGAGAGAGATGGAAGGCGCTGATTGGATGGTTAAATCACCAGTAATATTTCATTCTTTTCCCTTTACCTTCCCCTCCCTCCTTTTCTCTCCCCTTGCCCCTCACCATCACCCCCTCTCACCCCCTTTCACCACTCACCATCCCCTCACTATTCAAAACAGTACACACCACCTTAGAAACAGGGAGGGGAATAAACTTTTTGGCTGGGAAGTATTTTTTCCCCGCCACCATAAAAGCTGGGGATACCTCTTCAGTGTTTGTGTAGCGAGTTCTACCGAGGAGACGGGGAAAATTCTTGTCCTGGTGGGGAGAAAAACATGAGTGGGTGAGGAGGAGGAGGGAAGGAAGGGTGGAGGGAGGGAGGGAGGGAGGGAGGGAGGGAGGGAAGGAAGGAAGGAAGGAAGGAAAGGTGAGTAGAGGAATTAGAGAGACGGGGATAAAAGGAGGAGGAAAGGCAGAAAGAAAAACAGGGAAAGAAGGGAGAGAAACACAAGGAGGACGAGGAAGTAGAAAGAAAAGGCGAGAAATAGCAAGGAGGAAAGGAAGGGGAAGGAGGGAGAGAAACTCAGGGAGGAGGAGTTGAGGGGAAATGTGTAGGGAAAGGAAAGACGCTGAGGGGAAAACGAAGCCACACCTCTTCCCCCAGACAGAAGAAAATTATGGCTGGGTTACGTGAGTTTGTTGAGGTGCTTCTGGCCAATAGCAATGAGGTAGGGATAATCTGTTTAATATGGGGGAAGAATTGGATTAGGATTGCGGGAGAATCTAGGGATGTGTTGGGGGAGGTTCTGGGGATGTGTTAAGAGGAGGTACTAGGGATGTGTTAGGGAAAGTTTTGACCACAACCCCCCAGTTTTGGCTACAGCCCCCCAGTTTTGGCCACAATCCCCCAGTTTTGGCCACAAGCCCCCAGTTTTGGCCACAACCCCCCCAGTTTTGGCCACAACCCCCCCCCCAGTTTTGGCCACAAGCCCCCAGTTTTGGCCACAAGCCCCCAGTTTTGGCCACAAGCCCCCAGTTTTGGCCACAACCTCCCCAGTTTTGGCCACAACCCCCCCCAGTTTTGGCCACAAGCCCCCAGTTTTGGCCACAACCCCCCAGTTTTGGCCAAAACCCCCCCCAGTTTTAACTCCGGGGTAAAGTTTTGAGAGTTGGGTTATTACTTTTGACTCGAGTTAGTGAAGACATGTGACAAAACAACATTTTCGAATGGCACTGACTGGCACTCACGCCCACTCCTGGCACATACATACATACATACATGCATACATACATACATACATACTGTACATACCATAGCATAATATTGGTAGAACTCAGATATACATTCACACTGTAACCCCTAGCGCACACACACACACACACACACACACACACACACACACACACTAGAGTCTAATATCAAATGATTACAATTATCACAGCAAATACTAAAGAGTTTTTCACCAATAAAATAAACATCAATTATTTTAAAGAGCTACGCTTATCACTGTGAGTAAAGGAAGTATTCATTAATTATTCGTATCGTCTGAGAATAATTTATAATCTTGTGGTGTTGGGAGGGAGTTACTACACTACGTTTTTGCTGTTCAACACCTACGTTAATCTGTATGTTCACTGTATGTTCCTTCACCTTTCTCTAATGAAGACTTTTGTTAAACCACCAATGTATGTAATAAGCAATTTATGTCCAATGTATATTTTCAGCTTGCGGGCTGCAGAACTTTTTCAATAAACCGTTTATTATTATTATTATTATTTATTAGATGCCTGGACACTTGAGGAATATGTCAGGATATAAGTATAATGTATTAAGAGGTGAAAGAATTATATCATGTTAAACTATTAGGTATTAAGAGGTAAAAGACTTATGTCATGTTAAACTATTAGGTATTAAAAGGTGAAAGACTTATATCATGCTAAATTATCAGGTATTAAAAGGTGAAAGACTTATATCATGTTAAACTATCAGGTATTAAGAGGTAAAAGACTTCTATCATGTTAAAGCGATGGAAGGCTTGACCCCAACACCTGAAGAGTTACTTAAAATAACCTGAAGGAGCAACTACAGGAGGGAGGCCAGACAGCTGTGCTTCTGGTCCCTGTCCACTATCTCTGAAAGTCTGACAGCTGGACACTAAGACTTTGGCATCGACTGGCACTAACCCTTGCACCATATGAGTGCCACTGTTGGTAAAGACGATCATGAGGAGAAGGGGGCAATAAGGGGGAAAGGGGGAAATGGGGAAAGGAGGCGAGGGGCAATGGAGGATAAGGGGCAAGGGGGGAAGGGGCAAGGGGAAGAAGGGGTAAATCTGGGATGAGGGGCAAAGGGGGAAGGGGCAAGGAGGAGAAGGGGTAATAGGGGATGAGGGCAAGGGGGGAAAAGTGCGAATGATTAACACCCGACAAATAATTCTAGGAGTCTCCACGACGTCAACAGAGATCCACAGAGTATCAACAAAAAACTCCTACAGGGTCTCCCGGCGGATCTGAAGGACCCCTGGCAGCATTATCACAGCAGAGGGAGGACCACACGGCATTGAGAGTCCTATAAGAGGTCCTACGTCGCGCTAAGGAGACTACAGGATGGAGGAGATGAAGGCGAATAAGATACCATGGAAGTGTTCAGAAGGACCCTGGCTCAGGTCTTCCCAGAATGGCGATCAATGGCGAGGGAAGACTGTGCGAAACATGGCGAGGGCGGAGTATTAGATGGGGTTGGTGGAGGAGTAGGTGGGGTGGTGGAGGAGTAGGTGGGGGTGGTGGAGGAGTAGGTGGGGGTGGTGGAGGAGTAGGTGGGGGTGGTGGAGGAGTAGGTGGGGTTGGTGGAGGAGTAGGTGGGGTTGGTGGAGGAGTAGATGGGGTTGGTGGAGGAGTAGGTGGGGGTGGTGGAGGAGTAGGTGGGGGTGGTGGAGGAGTAGGTGGGGTTGGTGGAGGAGTAGGTGGAGGTGTTGGAGGAGTAGGTGGGGGTGGTGGAGGAGTATGTAGAGGTGGTGGAGGAGTAGGTGGGGGTGGTGGAGGAGTAGGTGGGGTGGTGGAGGAGGAGGTGGGGTTGGTGGAGGAGGAGGTGGAGGTGGAGTTGGAGGAGTAGATGAAGGTGGAAGTGTGAGGAGTGATGTGGAGGGAAAGAGAGAGAGAGAAAAAAATTGATTTGCTGTACTTTGTAGATAAGTTGGCGGGCGAGGTGCTGAACTGCTGACGCTACACCTACTATGCTGAAGCTGCTGACTTTACCGCACCTGCTGACGCTGTTAAATTACTACTCTCACTACTGCTGTTGAATTCGGGTACAGCTGCTTTGTCCACGTCAGCGCTGCGACAGCTATTTATCACAATCAACCTGTTGCTATTGGCATACCTCTTTCTGTCACCAATTTCACTTTGTCTATATTTATGTATAAGTGATAAAACGGAGAGGATATAGACGCAATAATCGCCTTAAAATAAAAACAAAACAAAATAGAATCACTCTCCCACTCCCCTCACACTCACCCACCCCCCCACTCACCTCCCACTTTCCCTCACTTCTCACAAGGTGTAGAGGCGACAAGTTTAATTTCCTCCCACAGGCAGGAGTGAGAGGTGGTGGGATAAGGTGAGAGTAGCATGGTGGGAGGGGTGGGAAAGGTGAGAGGCTGGGAGAGTTGACAGGCTAGGAGGGGGTGGGAGGGACAGGGAGATGTTGTGAGAGACAGGGAGAGGTTGTGAAAGGCAGGGAGAGGTTGTGAAAGGTAGGGAGAGGTTGTGAAAGGTAGGGGAAGGTTGTGAGAGGCAGGGAGATGTTGTGAGAGACAGGGAGAGGTTGTGAGAGGCAGGGAGAGGCAGGAAAGAGGTTGTGAGAGATGTGAGAGGTTGTGAGCGGCAGGAGAGAGGTTAGGGGAGGCTGAGAGATGTAACTGCCAGCAAGAAAATTTTCCTTCGCGTTTGTCATTAATCAGGAAAATATATTGTTGGGCGTACTGAGAACAGCGGTCGTAGAAAACAACGCGATTATTTATTTGAGAACAGCGGCCCAATGAAGGTTATTTACTTGAGAACAGCGGTCTAATGCGGTTATTTACTCGAGAACAGCGGTCATTAAAACACAACGCAGTTATTAATTCCTCAGTTTTGGTTCTTTCACTCAAGACCCGGACTGAGAACGATGACTTCACCTTCAGGAAGTTAAAACGTCAACAGCCGGAGATTGTCAACGTCAGCTCCGGCAGTCTGAACGTTTGAGGTTTGTTGGTGATTTTGACGTTGAATAATAGCTCCTTCAACGCCTCCAAGTTTCTGAACACTCCCTCTAAGAATAATTAGTTTCTATAATCATTCTGGTCTCCTATAACTGATGTTCTCTTGCTCTCCGATAATAAGGTCTCGATAACATGGTCTCAACAGTGAGGTTTGTTCTCTATCGCCTCGTGAGTCGCCGGCCGGGCAGTGAGGGACAGTGAGGGGCAAGGAGTGGCAGTGAGGGACAGTGATGAGGGTTCAGTAAATACTATGAGGGATAGTGAGGGCCAGTGAGGGACAATGAGGGCCAGTGAGGGGCAACGAGGAGCAGTGAGGTGTCAGTATATGTGAGTGGGTGAGGTACTCCTCCAGCAGATAGTAAAGCTCTTCAACAGGTCGTCCTCGGGGCCACAAAACACGTTCAAATGTGTGTGTGTGTGTGTGTGTGTGTGTCCAGCCGTTGTTGTGTTGGGATAAAACTTTGAAATATCTTCATTTATAGTCAGTAATTGGGTTGTTAGTGATGAAAAGGTA
Organism: Homarus gammarus; assembly: GCA_958450375.1. Taxonomy (NCBI): domain Eukaryota; kingdom Metazoa; phylum Arthropoda; class Malacostraca; order Decapoda; family Nephropidae; genus Homarus; species Homarus gammarus. The sequence goes on from CAUDMG010003756.1 coordinate 63,717, forward strand.
ATTGGTCCATAATGAAAAGATATTCTTGGTCAAATCAACATACTGTTTACCACTGTTTGTATTCCTGCATTGTGTACAGGTAGAAATAAACAACGTGAATCTATATGATGATTTATATAGAATGAATGTGTCTGTGTATTTATAGCGTGTCAGCCATGATCGTGAGGCAGGTACACAGCAAACGACGGCAGGTGTGACATAACCCGGCAGGTCATCACGTTATCTCGGCCACCAACAACCAACCACCAATGACTTCAGCAATAACCTATAACCTTGAGGCGTGGGGGAGACCTGTCCTATCACCTGATCCCACCTTCAGGTACGCCGCCGCCTCAGATCACCACCTCGATAAAAACAAATAACGATCGCCTTATAAACTATAAAAGGTTCGGAATGCCTCCTCGTCGCTTGGGGATTCTTGGGGTGGAGTTCAGTCACGCGCGCTCCTTCACCAGCCAGACAATAGACGGTATAACTCTTACACACTCACGCTTCATAACGTTTATATTATCCCTCACATGACAGACACACAAGACGATACCATTAATAAACTTGTTTAGGTGAGATGAGGCCACTCTCCCTACGCCATCTGCACAATCGGATCCACTCGCCTGCACTTTATTGCCTCTATTACACTCCCATGAAGACAAATGGCTTTATCAGTCTTCCATTCTTCAGCGAGACAAGCACACACAAGGGGGAGAAACTATTGTAGGCTATGAGTTCCTTCTCTATCCTGCCAGGGGCCACGATGGGGATGTACACGAGCTCCTGCCATCGTTACGCCTCACACATCAGGACGTGTACAGTGAGTCACAACCAAGGACAGACACACACACACGAGATAAACGTGTGAGTATAATGATCACTTGGGAGCTTCTATAATGTACAGTACAGCAGAGAATTAAAACAACATTCATTATACCAGAGACTCATACAGACACCCGCCCTCTGACACCACAACCCTTACCACTACAACCACAACCATTCACTACAACAACCCCCACCACAACCACAACAACCACCACTCACTACAACCACAACAATTCATAAAATTATACCAACATCACTACAAACGAGTCTTATTCAACCGGCTAATGACCCACATAGAAAAAGGCAACTGTAGTTATCAACACCCCCTCAACTAGCCAATTGACGCTAATTACTATCATTAACGCGGCGCCAGGTAGGTTACACCGCCCATTAATTATAGGTATCATGTCATTAGATCAGTTGTGTTATAGATTTATCGTGTTAGAGAGAGAGAGAGAGAGAGAGAGAGAGAGAGAGAGTGTGTGTGTGTGTGTGTGTGTGGGTCGCGCTTCCTCTACCTCCACAGAGTAACGTTTCAGGAACTGGTGGAGGGACAAGGGTGGCTGAGGGTGGGCGGTGGCTGAGGGTGGGCGGCTGAAGTAGGGTAGCTGAGGATGGGTGGCAGGTGAGTGTGGGTGGCTGAGTGTGGGCGGCTGAGGGTGAATGGCGGCTTAGGGTGGGCGGCAGGGATGAGAGTTCCAGGGAATATAGTGTACCTGCAATGCTCGTTCTGCCTTCCAGCTAACCTGTGTATGTCTGACTGTCTCGCTTTCATGTATATTTGCCAATGTTATTTTGTCAAGTCTCATTTTTTTTTTACTTCTTCCTTATAATAATAATAATAATAATAATAATAATAATAATAATAATAACAACAGGATTAATAACAATCAGTAATAATACTAGTAATAACTTCTATTATTATTATCAACATCATCCTGCTGAAAACACAAGGTTGTAAATAATAAAATAAAAGTGACATTTCCAAGACAAAAAAACCAACTGATCGTCCATATTAACAGACGTGACCCATCCCTCCCCCCTCCCCTCCTTAGAATACCCAAAGTACTCAGATAATTTAAAACGTTTCTCGACTTCATAAATTTCCCAGTTAAATTAATAAACCTTGTGTGGCAATGTGAGATTTACTGTACTTTAGGTCGTGAAGGACAGGTGAGGTCAGCGAGTGTATTAGTGAGGCAGCCAGCACCAAAGATTCACGTCAGTTATGGTTGGGTCTAAACTCAGGTACGGCAGCAGAATCTAGCCGCCGCCTCACGTCACGCGTTCAAACTTTCTGCTGGAATCTGACTCGAGAACGACACTTGCTAATTACGAGGTCTGACTCACAGCCTGCACCAGCCTGCCTATAAGCCTATCCGAGCCTGAACTAGAACCAACACCACCACTATACCACCGTATGGAGGACACACAGCCTACACCAGCCTACATGAAGACCACCATCATCACCATCCCAGGCAGGAGTATCTGTGTGGGCTCCTCACTCCAGCCACCGTCAGCCCTGCCGCAGGAGACCCGTGACCCAGACCATCGTGGTTCTCTCTCCAGCATTTCACGAGTTATCAGTTATATCAAAATATTGTGATAATAATATGTATAGGAAGCAACAAACTATGGACCATTATATAAACATTTTCTCATACACCTGATAGTCTGATTCAGTCTTTAAACAAACACGAGGAACTTAACTTAAGGTGATGTTAGAATATTAATCACGTGTTAAGTGACCTGCTAACACGGGTCATCATTACATTATGCCATCATCACACCGAGGCGACGCGAGGGAGCAATAAGAGGGAGGTGGAGTAGATCACTGTGTACTTTCCTGGGGCCTCGGTAAACATTATACAACCTTCATCAGGACGAGAAGCATCGGTTTTTGAGTTTGGAGAACATTTTTACGACTGGGATGAGAACAGGGTGAGGGGGTTAGGGTGAGGTGTGAGGGGAAGGTGAGGGCAGGGCGAGAGGGGGAGAGTGTTAGGGGGAAGTGAGGGGAAGGCGAAAGGGTTGGGTGTGAGGGGTGGATGTGCACGGAGAGCTTGAGGGGAGGGTGTGAGGGGAGAGCGTGAGGGATAGATGTCAGGGAAAGGTGTGAGGGGAGAGCGTGAGAGAAGACCGTCTGGGGAGGTTGTTAGGTGAGGATGCTGGGGAAAAATACATAAAACGTAGGTCAACAGGCCAGAGGTCAAGAGGTCAAAAGGTCAACATGATTCACACAGACACAAAAAACCTTGGGGTTATATCTCACCATCTCAAGCTAAAGACACAAACTTCACCACAGTAATTAACATGACACACCGCCACCACACACGTTCTGATAAACTGTGAAAACTATTACCATGGCGTCTCAAACATCACTACGCAGAATAAAAAAAAAAAACATTGATAAAAGATTACCTTAATACCACGACACGACACGACACGACACAACCACAATGACTTACCCACAACACAACCATAGTGACGTACCCACAACACAACAGGGTGCACCAGCTCTGACTCCTGAAATGGCCACCACAACACCGGTAATCAAGATAACGTTGTGGTGAGGGAGGTACCATCTGCCTATGACGTCAACTGGTGTTCCTTGATGAATGTGTGAGTGTGTGTGTGCGTGTGTGTGTGTGTGTGTTTGTGTGTGTGTGTGTGTGTGTACTAAATTTAAGCATTGTTTACCTTTTACCTATTGTTACAACACTTTCTCGCTTTCGTGAATGATTATACTTTGGTGAAGGACAAATTCGTTCATCTATACCAAGGAGTAGTCGTGGTGGTGATAGTGAGGAGGGAGTGTGTTTGTGAGGTAGGGGCGTGAGTGAGTACGAGGTGTGAGGGGGGGAGGAGGAGGGGTGAGGTAGGGGCGTGAGTGAGTACGAGGTGTGAGGGGGGAAGGAGGAGGGGGGAAGGATGAGGCAAGAAGCATGAGTGAGTACGGTGTGTGAGTGAGGGGGGGAGGAGGAGGAGGGGTGAGGTAGGAAGTGTGAGTGAGTACGAGGTGTGATGGGGAGGGGGAGGAGGGGGGGGGGCGAGGCAGGAAGTGTGGGAAAGAGATGTGTATCTGTCAAGGTTATCATCGACAAAAATATTCCAGGCTCGATAATGTCATTTCTTCCTAGGTGAGCGAAGCGTCGTCAGGCGGAGATACCACAGCTTGTTGGGCAATGCAGAGAATAAAATTTTCAGTGATAAGACCAACGTTATTGACAATTAATAACACAATAGACAATTTGTTTATCACCTGCTGGCTGACTTCATAACAGGTGTAAACAGCAGACTCTCGTGTGACTCTCAGGGTGCAGACGGTCACACTCCTCCTCTCACTTCTCCTTTCATCCCCTTTCCCTCCTCCTCTTCTTCCTGTACTTTCCTTCCCCCCTCTCCTTCTCTTCTTCCTGTACTTTCCCTCCTCCTTCTTACTCTTGGGAATGACTTTCTCTTTATTAATCAGTCCCTCATTCGTAACACCGGAAGGGGAGAGAGAGAGAGTTATATAATCCTCACCTGTCTCTACGTTCCGTGTATGTGTGTGTGTGTGTGTGTGTGTGTGTGTGTGTGTGTGTGTGTGTGTGTGTGTGTGTGTGTCTATATCCATCTTCTCATCCAAACAGAATAAATTTTAATAACGAGACAATAAGTTCGTTTAGATTGGATGAAAAAAAAAATGCCATCCCGACGAACACAGACGCAGGAGAATTGTCGAGGCGAGTCTCGTGTTCTGGCCGACTGTTTCTCATCTGTTATTCTCACACGCCATATTTTCTCTTCCTATAACTCTGAGACACATTTCCTTCGTCTGTTATCCTGTGTGGCCATCTGTGTCCTGGCCTGGAGTGTGTGGCCATCTGTGTCCTGGCCTGGAGTGTGTGGCCATCTGTGTCCTGGCCTGGAGTGTGTGGCCATCTGTGTCTTGAGAAAATAAATGATGAAACACAGTATTCCAGCCTCCTGTCATTCTGTTGTTAGTTTTTATTCTTATTCCTTGACACCGTTTTCTATGACTGAGTTCGTTTTCTATGACTGAGTCCGTTTTCTATGACTGAGTCCGTTTTCTATGACTGAGTTCGTTTTCTATGACTGAGTCCGTTTTCTATGACTGAGTCCGTTTTCTATGACTGAGTCCGTTTTCTATGACTGAGTCCGTTTTCTATGACTGAGTCCGTTTTCTATGTCTGAGTCCGTTTTCTCTTTTAATTATCCCATAAGATCGTTTTCTGTTCTGTTATCCAGGCAGACCAAACGGCCATGATGGTGTGTGTACTTCCCCTTCCCAGGAGCTAGGCCACATTTTGTTTACAGTCATTGGCTGGGTAACAGAGAGGCTGGGCTGTCACTTTTTATAATAGCCAAAAGAGAAACATACACAGTCAGCTGTTTTATACATGAACGACCTTCCTTCCTGAAAGTCTTGACTGTCAGCTCTCATAGGTGCAATAAAACTTGAGTGTCAGGCTTCATAGGTAAAGAGGGCCGGTCTCGTCAGCTCGTACAGATGAAGAGAAACCTTGACTGTCAGCTCTCACAAAAAAAGAGGACTTGGGCTGTCAGCTCTCACAGATGAAAAGAAAACCTTGACTGTTAGCTCACAAAAAAGAGGACCTGAATGGACTGTCAACTCACAAAAAGAGGACCTGAATGGACTGTCAGCTCACATAGAAAAAAAAACACCTTTCAGCTCTCAAAATGACTTAATTAATCCATAGACCCTGAAAGGCCAAACACACATCCAATATCACAGTGGTTGTCGAGGCATTACTGTAGAGAAGTCTGTATTGTCCCCGCCATCACTCACAGACACAACGGAACTAACCACCTGTGTCTGTCTGTCTGTGTGGTCTGATGCTGTCCTTTCTACTCACTGTTCTTACTGTCATCTTTCCTCCCCAGTCCCCAGGTGATTCTACAGTGACAGTCTCGGTGGTAATTATGGGAGTGCTTCTGTTGCAAAAGTTGTTTTTATTGCAGAAGTTGCGCAACCTAATGAAGTCTGATCTGGTTCGTTTGGGAGGTGTGGGAGGGTCGGGGGAGGGTGTGGGAAGGGTGTGGGAGGGTGTGGGTGGGGAACGATGTTTGTCTGAGATTGAAAATAAATTCTCGCTACGTGATCTACTGGTATGTACTGGTATTGGTTACTGGTACTGTTGCTGTTATCATCTCCTGGAATCTCTTGGTACCGGGAACTTGATGTGTGTGTGTAGTACCAGGAACTTGAAATGGCAATTGTCTTCATGGTCGTACAACAAGAAATGGACGTTCCTACCCTAATCCCCCCTTACACCCCTTAAACTCCTGACCTCCCCATCCCCTAACCTCCAATCCCATCTTCCACCTCTAACCTCCTATCCCCCATTCCCTTTTCCACCCCTAACCTCCCCATCCCCTAACCTCCCACCTCCTCGGTTAAAACCTCCTCCAGTACAACATGACACCAAAGAACTAAAACAATACCTGTGTAGTAGTGAGAAAATGTGGGTGAGAAGAGGAGAAGGAAGAGAGGAGAAAAGGTGGGGGAGAGAGGAGGAAAGGTAGGGGGAGAGGAAAGGTGGGGGAGAGAGGAGGAAAGGTAGGGAGAGGAGGAAAGGTAGGGGGGGGGGAGAGGAGGAAAGAAGAGGGCAATGGAAAAGAAAAGAAAAGAAAGTAAGATAGGAGGTAGGGAAGAAAAAAACAGGGTAAAGGAAGAGAGATGAGAGAAGGGGGGGAGGGAGGAAGGGGAGGGCAAAGAGAGATAGAAGAGGTTATAAAGAGGAAGGAGAGGAAATGAAGGAAGGAAGGAAGGAAGAAATAAAGGGAGAAAAAAGGAGAAAGGAAGGAAAGAATGAATGAATGAAGGAAAGAACAAATGAATGAATGAAGGAAAGAACGAATGAATGAAGGAACGAATAAAGGAAAGAACGAATGAAGGAAGGAAGGAAGGAAGGAAGGAAGGAAGGAACTAGAGAGAGAAGTGGGGCCAATATCGCCACAGACCACCAACGACCCCCCCATCAGTTTCCAGAGTTCAGGGACAAAAGGCTTGACTGGGGGGTTTCTTTTGTGTGTTGGTACCTCCCCCTCCCTTCCCCCTTCCCCTCCCCTTCCCCCTACTCCCCCCATGTTATCTGTGTTTGTCTCTCTCCCCTCCCCTTCCCCCTGTAATCAGTGTTCGTCCCCTCCCCTCCTCTTTCCCTCCCGTTCCCCCTCTCCTGTTATCAGTGTTTGCCCCTTCTCTTGCCTTCCCCTCCCCTTCCCCCTCCCCTGTTATCAGTGTTTGCCCCTTCCCCCTCCTCTCCCCCCTTTACAGCCTGGCACTGTAGTCAGCAATGGCACCCCAGCTCCCCTTCACCTGACCCTCCATTCACTGGCACTGCGCCCCCCCCCCCCCCAGCCCCCCTTCCCTTCATAAATAAACTTGCCCTGAATCCCCTTAACGAGCGCCCGCCTCCAGAGACCTGCACACTGCCGCCCTATACTGCTGGCAAGAGGACGAAAACTAGAGCGAGGAAGAGTGAGGTAGAGAGAGGGAGAGCGAGGTTGAGTGGATTAGAGCGAGGGAGAATGAGGGAGAGTAAATTAGAGCGAGGAAGAATGAGGGAGAGTAAATTAGAGCAAGGGAGAGAGAGGGAAAATGAGGGAGATTGAAGTAAAGCGAGGGAGAATGAGGTAGAGTGAAGGAAAGTGACATAGAATGAGTTGGAGAGAAATAAAACGAAGTAACAGTGAAGTTAAGAGATAAAATTAAGGTTAAAATATTTCAAAAAATATTGCACTTGAACTTGGCTGACCTACACCTGGGCTGACCTACACCTGGGATGACCTACACCTGGGATGACCTACACCTGAACTGACCTACACCTGAACTGACCTACACCTTAACTGACCTACACCTGAACTGACCTACACCTGGATTGACCTACACCTGAACTGACCTACACCTGAGTTGACTACCACCTTAACTGACCTACACCTGAACTGACCTACACCTGGATTGACCTACACCTGACCTCACCTATACCTGAGTTGACCACCACCAGAACTAACCTCCAGTCTCAAAGCCATGTCCTGCACCTTAAACCTCCCCTCCCCCTCCCCCCCCTCTTCTCCCCTCTCTCCCCCTTCCCTTTCCCCTCTCCTCCTCCCTCCCCTTGTATAAGCTACACTTCACCTTCTCACCTACACACAGAGGCGACGGGAGGGGAAAATGGCATCAAAATTGCATTGACTGTGCCAAAAGAGGATCCAATTTTTCCCCTTTTTTCCTTTTTTAACGGGGAGGAAAATTTAACCCACTTGCCTTCAGAGATACAGAGATGGGTGGGGGTGTGTGGGGGGTGTGGGGGTAGGGGTGAGGTGTGGGGGTGGGTGGGGGGGTGTTGGGGTGTGTGTGGGGTGTAGGGGGTGTGGGGGTGAGGGGTGGGGGGTGAGATGGGTGGGGGGGTGTGGGGGTGTGTGGGGGATAATACACAGTTACGTCCTTGCTTTTGTTTTTCGTCATAAATTTAAGGAGATGAATGACAGAGCGTTGTGTCCGTATTTAAAGTGGGATTATAAATGAACGCAAATTTCCACGTCGATGTAATTAAACGCGGTGAGTAATGAGTGAAGTAGATGGCGTTCACACACACACACACACACACACACACACACACACACACACACATTCTCACCCGTGTGCAAAATTTAACGAAGGATTTTTTTTTCCTTCACTTGTTGAGGGGAGGGAGGGAGGGAGGGAGGGAATCAAGTCCCCAGATGGTGTGACAGCTTAAGTGCCTGGGCTCGGCTTTAAGCTTAAAAAATTTCAGCTTTGGCCAAGCCCTTTGACCCGCAGCTTTGAAATGTTTTAGAGTGGGGGGGGGGGGGGAGCCAGCGGGCATGTGAGGATAATTGAGAAACCGCACTTGTGATAAACCAGGTGGAAGGAAGAAAGAGGAGGAAGGAGGAGATGGTGGTAAGGAGGAGGAGGAGGAGGAGGAGGAGGAGGAGGAGGAGGAGGAGGAGGAGAAAGGAGTAAAAACGAAGTTGGGGAGGAGGAGGAATGAAGAGAAAGAGGGAGGAGGAGGGAAAAGAGAAGAAAAACAGTCAAAGACGAAAACGGGAAACAACAAGAACAAAAATAACAAGAAAAGAGAAATTTAAAGAAACTTTGAGTAAACTGAGAAAAGCCAAGAGAGAGAATGACGGAAATAAATAAGATAAAATAAAAGAGAGAGGAAGAGAAAACGAGAAGAGGGAGCAAGAGAAAAAGAGAGGAGGGAGGAAGAGAAAAAGAGGAAGAGAAGAGAGAGGAAGAGAAGAGTGGGGGGAGGGGGAGAGAGAAAGAGACCCATTCCCAATTATATAACAGTATATTTTCAGCCCTTTCTCTGCCATGTTCTTTCAATAAACATTTAACTATTATTATCATTACCACACCACACACACACACACACACACACACTTAGAGGCGCGAAAAAATGGCCGAAGTGTTACACGATTTGGAATTTCCTCCCTCTCTCTCTCTCTCTCTCTCTCTTAATCCTCGTCCTTATCTCTCCCTCACACGTCTCACATTTTCTTTCCTCTCCTTCTTCCCTTCCCTCGGCACCTCCGTCCCCCGGCCCTTAATGCCCACCGGTGGTTCAGGGCGTCCCTACCCAGACCCTGAGACCCGCCCTCATCTCGGGGCTTAGTGTGTGATGCTCAGGTCAGGGAGATAGTGGTGGTAAGGGAGGTGAGGGAGATTTGGGGCACAGGGGTAAGGGAGGTGAGGGAATTTAGCGAGACAAGAGGAGAAATGGGTTGACAGGAGAGGAGAGAGAGAGAGAGAGAGAGAGAGAGAGAGAGAGAGAGAGAGAGAGAGAGAGAGAGAGAGAGAGAGAGAGACCACACACAATTCTCCCCTTACACCCAAACAACTTATCTCACCCAGAGAAGTCACTCCTTCATCCCCCCCTCCCTCCCTCCCTCTCGAAGGACATTGTGTAGGTACGTAGGATATTGTCAAGAGAAGCTGCCACCCTCCTACACATAGGAGGTTCACTTCACAAGGTACTCACACCCTTAGTTAGCATCAGCGGGGAGGAACAGCCTGAAGGAGGTGTCACACATTACCTGTAGGAGACAAAGGGATATATTACATACTTGTTATTACGATCAGGTAAACACAGGTAAATATTTGTAGTGTTAATTAATTGTGTTTGGTTACCTGTATATAAAGATCATATCATTAATTCATCGTATAATAACGTTAGAAATTGAGAAATGCAAATATATATTGACTTATATCTATACTTCACACACACACACACACACACACACACACACACACACACACACACAGACAAAGCTGCTTCATGGCGGAGGGGATAACAGAACCCGTATAAGAAAGCGAACCAGACAGAGTTTTGGCGCAGGAGAACCAGGAACCATCACAAGCGAACCGGGAACCAACACAAGCGAACCGGGAACCAACACAAGCGAACCGGGAACCAACACAAGCGAACTGGGAACCAACACAGGCGATCCGGGAACCAACACAGGCGAACCGGGAACCAACACAAGCGAACCGGTAACCAACACAGGCGATCCGGGAACCAACACAAGCGAACTGGGAACCAACACAAGCGAACCGGGAACCAACACAGGAGAACCGAGTTTCCTGCAGTAGTGTAAACAAGAGCATGACTCATTGAGGGGCGGCACAACTACTCGTAGCCTCCTGACAAGTAACGACAGCCGAGCCTTCTTCAGCGACGCCGTCAGCCAAACATAATAATTTCTGACTGATACACGAGAGAGGAGGGAGGGAGGGAGGGAGGGAGGGATGAAGGAAAGAAGGAAGGAAGGGGTGGAGGGAGGGATGAAGGAAGGAAGGAAGAGGGTAGGGAGGAATAAGGTAGGGAGGAAGAGGGTATCGAGGGAGGGAGGGAGGGAGGGAGTAAAGAAGGGAGGAAGGACAGAAGGAAAGGATGGGGGGAAGAGGGTATAGAGAGAGGGAAAGGGTAAGGAGAGGCGTGGAGAGAGAGAGAGAGAGAGAGAGAGAGAGAGAGAGAGAGAGAGAGAGAGAGAGAGAGACTCCTTTCACTTTTTGGCACCAGCTTACGTAACCTCGTCTCCCCTCCCCCCTCCTCTCTTTCACATAAATCACACCCTCCCAATCCACCCTCCCACCCCCCCCCCTCTCTCTCTCTCTCTTTCTCCCCGAACCCACACCTTATCCCCTCCCTCCCTCCCTCCCCCCCTCTCTATCGCCCTCCGCAGCAATTGGGGGAGAAAAGTAATTTTTGTGGAAAATTTTCAAGAACAACACGGTATTGACTCTGTGGTTGTGGCAGTGGTGGTGATTGTGGTGTGTGTGTGTGTGTGTGTGTGTGTGTGATCTCAATTTCGGAACGCACTAGACAAACAGACATACAGACCCGACACACACCAGCCATCCATCACCAACACAAGGCCAACAATACTCGGTGCAACACAACAGCTTGGGGAAACAGCGAGCCATCGTCCATTTGCATGCCTCCCCCTCTCCTCCCCACCCCACCTGAACCCAATATATTACACCATGTTTCTTAGGCGTCGATCAGCTGTTCATTGTTGACGATGTAATATTTCGCCTCTAATAGACATCTTCCAAATATTAAACTCCATGATAAGTGAATATTCAGCACACAATATATTACAAGCTTCAATAACTTTACTATTGTGTATGATAATCCCGCCGCTTTAAGCCTGACAGGTGGAACTAAATCACAAACTATATACTTCACATCAATTTATATAACTCCTAATACTTATAATAATTTCACTTATATTTAATTATTTATTTAATCCTCAACTTAAGAGGGATTTAACTTGATTTTCTTAATGTTGTTTAGGTGTGTATGTCCTGTGATATATTATGCCATCCAGACATCACTCTGAGTATTGCCCCTAAATGACATGACAAGAGGGGAAGGGTGTCTATTTTAACCGCCTTCAGACACAGAGAAAATTATCTAAACACACGAGGTGATTCTTCGTTGTCTTCTGAAGTCGTTATACCTGACGCTGAATCATTATCACACAGCTTCACCTCTTGCCGGCGGTGTCCACTTTACCGAGGAAGCTGGACACTCTCTCTCTCTCTCTCTCTCTCTCTCTCTCTCTCTCTCTCTCTCTCTCTCTCTCTCTCAGCAGGTGGTCAGGAGCAAGATGGATACTTCAGGGTGTTTCAGCAGAGGTCTGGAGAGTTAGTCTAGTAGCAGTGGGTGAAGTAGAGCAGTGTGTTGTGTTGTGAGGAGACGAGTTCTTGTGATGTACAACTCTTCCCCAACAACCTTTTCCACAAGCCAATCCCCCTACACCTTCCCCTACACCCTCCCAACCTACCCCCTCCCCCTCCTCTACACCCTCCCAACCTACCCCCTTCCCCTCCTCTACACCCTGACCCCATTAACTATCCACGGCCTCTTTAAATCACCCCTTCAGACCAATTAGCGTAGGGCGGCAGTTAACAGAAGACGGAACTGACTGGTTAACGGCGACTGCTTATTCCGCCAATGATTTACTTCCAACGACCAGGAAAAGAGAGGGGTGGGAGGGGAGGAGGGGGGGGGGGAGGAGGGAGAATGGGAAAGGAGGGAAGGAAGAGAGAGGATGGGAGGAAAGGGGGTGGGAGAGGAGGGAAGGAAGAGAAAGGAAGGAGAAGGGGAGGGGAGAGAGAGGAGGGGAAAAAGGAAAAGGGAGGGGGAGGGAGGGGGAAAAAGGAAAGGGGAGGGGAAATAACTTAATTCCTGTACTCTCTATTTCCACCATGAACCTACGTGAACTTGATAAGACAATTTGGTTGAATAAGTATGTATGTATGTATGTATGTATGTATGTATGTATGTATGTACCTGTGTCTGTCCTTCACACCTGAGGACAATAGAGCCAAGAGCGTCATGGGGGCCACCACGACGGAAATAATTAAAATTCTTCCATTTTTTTTTTTGCCCTTTTAATGTTTATTGCATTTATTTCACGCATTATCTCTAGAGTTGATTACTTACCAATAATAATGTGTGTGATAATGCCAAGGCCACACATACTACCCCCCCCCCCCAGCCATTGTTGTTCTTCCTCTCCTCGCGGCTTTTAAATCACACCTGTATGACGTCATCGCATTAGGGGGTATCTCAGGTAAGCTAAATAACACGCCATTGTGTGAGTCCGTCTTAAAAACACAACCAACCAACCTCACCGTCTTGTGTTTATCATCATTATTTTATTATTATTATTATTATAAGTCTTTTGAGAACCAGTGGGTGATTAATAAGCGTTATTAATTATCTCTCAACCACGTCAGTCTCTCACCATCGACTCCTTCAGGTACAGGTGTGTGGCGCCATGATTTACCACACCTGCAGGAGGGCTTGTGGTACCAACACCTCCTTATCACCCCCAAGCCCTCACCCCCTCACCCCCCACCGCCCTTAGACCCCCCCCACCGTTGCCTCCTTTTTATTATAATCTGACTACATCTTTTGTGAGTCGCCTTAGAGATAAACAAACCCTGTATCAGCTCATGATTATGCTTATCCAACGCTTATTACCGTCTCTTATCTCTGTTTTTATCTATACTTATCTATGCCGCCTCTCTCTCTCTCTCTCTCTCTCTCTCTCTCTCTCTCCTCACCCCCATGGCCCCCCCCCCCCCACCTCACCTTGGAGGTTGGGGATACTCAATTATTATTTTTTGTCTTGTGAAATACTTCCGGGTCATGATGTAATCATTTTCGAGGTGTGTTTAAAGAAGGGGAGAGAAGGAAAGGGAAGGAGAAGGGAGGGAAGGGGAGAAGAAGGGAAGGGAAGGAGAAGGGAGGGAAGAGGAGAGGAAGGGAATGGAAGGAAAGGGAAGAGAAGGGAAGAGGACAACACTAACGAAAACAAAATACATAAAACAAAACAAAACAAACTATGACCCTTCAACCCTCATCATCATGTCTATTTATAAAGTAAATTACAAATGACATAATGAACAAATAATAATCTGGATATTTTTTTTCCTTCAGACACCATTAATATACTGTTTATATAAATGTGTTTCCCACTTAACAGCAACAAGCTTCTTCCTCCTCCTCCGTCTCTTCCTCCTCCTCCGTCCTCCTCTCCTCCTCCTCCGCCTTCTCTTCCTCCTCCTCCTTCTCTTCCTCCTCCTCCTCATCTTCCTCCTACAATACTTACAGGTTTGTATCGAGTCGGGTCACCCAAGACACTAACGATCAAATACCTCTAAACAGTAGTTCCTGGACTCTCTCTCTCTCTCTCTCTCTCTCTCTCTCTCTCTCTCTCTCTCTACGAAACATTACCTTTAAGAAAATTCATTGGTGAATAGGTAAATGGGTCACATCTCCCTTCACTAATAGCTTCCGATCCTAATTAGTTCGTTTGAATAGGTCCCAGTTCTTATAGGTTCAGATTCTAATTGGTTTCAGTTCTAATAGGTTCCAGTTTTAAGAGGATCCAGATCTAAGAGGTCACATTTCTAATAAGCCACAAACCTCTTACGAATAAAGCCCATTAGATTCTAGAGTTCAATTTGTCTTACAGCCGCACCATCAACTATGACTACAAGTTCAGGAGAACGGAACACAGACACACACAGATGAGGTAAGGTGGTGTGTGTGTGTGTAAGAGAGAGAGAGAGAGAGAGAGAGAGAGAGAGAGAGAGAGAGAGAGAGAGAGATAGAGAGAGAGAGAGAGAGGTCCATTCAGCGAAGGCCTAGACGCGCCATGTCAATTTTTCCAAGTCAAAGAAGAATAAAGACGAGGGGAGATACGCCTTTAATTGACGTTCTAACACCGGTGTGGTTGACGTGTCCTTGACGTAGTTGAGGGGGAGACTGGGGTGTATAGAGGGGGAGTTAAAGAAGCCCAGGAACTAGTGTAAGTCTGTGTGTTAGTTGGAGCAAGAGTGTGTGTGTGTGTGTGTGTATGTAAACAAGGGGATATGTAAACGAGCATGTGGCTTGAACAAGGCAGTTTACGAGGGGATGAACTTGGCACAGTTGGCACGCTATTGGCACTGTTACGACCGCCTTCAACCTCCCCCCACCCTCCGATGTCAATATACCCTCATTGTGGGAGGTGAAGGAGGCAAGGAGGGATAAAGGAAGAAGAAGGAGGGAGGGAAGACTGTGTGAGGAGAGGAGGGACACACACACACACACACACACACACACACACACACACACACACACACACACACACACCAGACCCTATCCGAGAATTTCTACTTTGATGTTATAAAAAAAAATGACGAAGAAAAAAAGTTGAAAAAAAAAATAAAAATACGACGATTGAGGTAAAAACTAAAATTCGAACTGGACTTAACTTTTAAAGAGATAATTTAGTCTTTAATGATGAGAAAATGATAATAAAACAATACACAATATTAAACGGAACATAATTAGATAGATATATATTGTAGGTAGAATTTTGAAAGGGATAAATTAATGATTACAGTAATTAAGGGGGGAAGGAGTAATTACATTTGAGGAAGCAATTACATCCTTATTCTTCCTTCTTCCTTTAATTAACTTCCCCTCTCTCAGTGACATCACCCACATGACCCTGACCTATATATACTGCTAATGAATATGATCTATTCCTTTGTGTATGAACCTCTGTCCTGTGTGGCAGTGAGAAGTGATACCACCCTCAGTGTCAAGACCTGATTGAATTACTCAGAATAGGCAAACTGTACTACACGCTTTGTCAATAAATTATTTAAACTAAAATCTCTCTCTCTCATCATTATCCTCCTCCCCTTGACTTCTCCTATTTCACCTTCCTCCTCCTCTTCCACTCATTCCTATTCTCTCCTTCCTCTTCCTCCTCTTCCTCGTCGTCTTCCTTCTACTTCCCCTCTTTTAGTTCATTGTCATCTCTACTTCCTCTTCATCTCATCACGGTTACTCATCTACTTATCATGGTTAGACAGACAGACAGACAGACAGACAGACAGACAGACAGACAGACAGACAGACAAAATACAAGTACAATCTAAAGTTAAATATTACAGGTACAAAATACATGTTACTTGTAAACTGCTGTAACAAACGACAGCTATATATAACACTTCAAAAAAATTCAGCTATAAAAAAAGAAATATATTGAAGTTTGTTCAGAATCTTTATCTATATCGTGTTTGTGTGTTTGTGAAGGTTTCGAGCTACACAAATTCCACAAACTATATATACTGTTTTTGGGTTTGAGTGTATTTGTGAAGGTAAGGTTAGGTTAGGTTAGGCTAGATTAGGTTATGTTAGGTTAGGTCAGGTCAGGTTATCTTAGGTTAGGCCAGCTTATCTTAGGTTAGGCCAGGTCAGGTTATGTTAGGTTAGGCTAGGCCAGGTCAGGTTATGTTAGGCTAGGTTAGGTCAGGCTATGTTAGGTTAGGTTAGGTTAGGTTAGGTAAGGTCAGGTCAGTTCAGGTTAGGTAGGGTCATGTAAGGCAAGGTCACATCAGTTCAGTTTTGATAGGGTCATGTAAGGTCAAGTAAGGTCAGGTCAAGTAAGGTCAGGTCAGGACCTCACCGGACTGACTCAACTCAAGTAAAAAATAAAAAAAATAAACAATAAAATCTTAAGATGGAGACATAGCTGTGACGCGGCCCTACAGATCCTGGTCACTGATCCAGATGAAGAAGATTAAACTAAAAGAATTCCTGGAACCTTCTCAACCAAGCGTTTAGGAAGACTGGAATTCTTGGCTCATACCCTACGAAGGCGACCATGACCCCTAACTCTACATTTTTTATTACACACACACACACACACACACACACACACACATAAATATATATTGGTGAAATTTTAGGTGAAGTGAGGAAGAGAGAATTTGGGGAGGACTAGAGAGGGGAGAATGAGGGATAGGGGGAGGGGGAAAAGCGAGGGGAGAGACGGAAAGGAGAGGGTGAGGGTGAGGGTGGGGAGATTGAGGGGTGAGGGAGGGGAGATTGAGAGGTGAGGGAGGGGACAGCAAAGAGTGAAAAGAGGAAGAGAGAGAAAGAGAAGGTTGAAGGGAGAGACAGGGGTGAGTAAAAAAGGAAAAGAGTGCAGAAAGGAGGGGAAAGGGTGAGAGGGGGTGAGGGAAAGGATACGTCTACGAAAGTGGCCACAAGAGAGAGGTGCCCACAACAGGGAGGTAGTCACGAGAGGCAGGTGGCCATAAAAGGGAGGTGGTCACAAGAAGCAGGTGGCCAAGAGAAGTAGGTGGCCACAATATTAAGGTGGCCACGTGATACAGCTAGAAGCAACAGGAACTTAGAAGGGCGTGAGTAAGTCGACACTTCAGGTGCTAACTTTTGACACCTGTCCTGTGAGGCTGGTGTGTGTGTGTGTGTGTGTGTGTGTGTGTGTGTGTGGGTGTGTGTGTTTTGATGTGTGTTTCGTGTGTGTAGTTAGGTTTGTAAGTTACTTTGTCTGCCTAAGTGCACGTGCTCCTAAGTAAAATAAAAGTCTGTGTGTATGTCTGTATGTATGCCTAGGCGTAAATAATAATCATACGCATCAACATTCACTCAGATGGGCAGAATTTAATATCCCTTTAGGTAAGAGGATTGCGTGTGTGTTTATGCACTTTCCAAAATTATAATCTAGGTATAATAAGATATATATACCTGTACTATACATTAATATAAGAATATACTGAATATATTAAATAATACTGAGACCACATAATTATATCATAACACTGAAATTCCACTGTAGAAAAGAGCACTGTATATTTTCACTGTATCCTACGGTTCCCTCCAGCAGTGCATTCATTTCTCACTGTTTTATCTTCTGCAGTGACAGTTCAGTGATAAGGATATACGTAACTGTGTGAGATAATGATATATATATATATATATCACCCCTGAAGATGTGAATTACACGAAAGCGCTTTGTGTTTTCTTCTGTCATGGTGGTTATCAGCATATATATATATATATATTATATATATATATATATATATATATATATATATATATATATATATATATATATATATATATATTTGGGGGGGGGGCACCCCCTACATCCTTGTGTAAGGTGAAGCACAGAAGCGTTTACAGCGCCCAACAGGGAAGCATGCTAAGTTCATGCTAGCCTTTATGTCTCATGAGTTAAGGGCGTAGAAGCCTGAAGAGTCAGTGGTTTATGTCATCAAGTTATTGGAAGCTCCAACAACTTTCCCTGAATACGAATTCGCAACTTTCGACTTACAACAGATACCTACTTTACTGCTAGATGAACAGGGACTAATGGGGGCCAGGAAGTAAGTCCAAACAACTTCCACCGGCCCGGAAATCGAACCCGTGACATCTCGCTTGCGAGGCAAGGTCGAGGTCAAGGGTCGTCAAGGTCGCCATCTTGAGGACAGCTGAGCGACCTGAGGTTCCTGCTACTTTTGCTCCTTTGTGGAAATCTGGGGTGAGGTGAGGGGAGTGAGGGAGGAGGGTGAGGGAAAAGAGGAGGAGGGAGGAGTGTGTGTGTGTGTGTGTGTGTGTGTGTGTGTGTGTGTGTGTGTGTGTGTGTGTGTGTGTGTCCATATGGCCACACAAACATGATGTAGGCCACTGAGGCGAGAAGAATAATAGTACCCCGGAGTCTCGTCATATTCTGGCCAGCGACCCTCACCCCCACCACCCCCTTACCCTTACCACCCTCACCCCCCTCCCTCGCCCTCACCACCCCCTCACCCTCACCCCGTCCCTCACCACCCCACGGCCAGATAACCACCCTTACCTTCCCACCCAGCCGCCGCCTACATAACACCCATCCACCCACCCACTCATATCTATCCTCACAAACAAATCATCTTCCTCCGCCCACTACCCATCCTCCCCCGCCCACCACCCATCTCCCCCGCCCACCACCCATCCTCCCCCGCCCACCACCCATCTTCCCCCGCCCACCACCCATCCTCCCCCGCCCACCACCCATCTTCCCCCGCCCACCACCCATCCTCCCCCGCCCACAATCTTCTCCATTATTCAGAATCGTAATATTTTTTCCTTGATCCAAAGAGGCAGAGACATACAGCCATCTATAGTGTATGTATGTGTGTGTGTGTGTGTGTGTGTGTGTGTGTGTGTGTGTGTTTCAGATATGCTCCCTGATTTACAGTGTGAGAAACAAGGTCAAGAGGTCAAGGTCACAGTCGTCCTCGAGGTTGACTGACACTTGAGGATTGGAGTGTGAGGAGCAGCAGGAGCTTGTTAAGACTTGAATACCGAGAGTTACACACACACACACACACACACACACACACACACACACACACACACACACCATCCAAAATCTAAGGATGCAAATTGAGGCGTTTGGCCAGGGTGTGTGGGAGTGGGAGGGAGGAGGAGGGTGGATAATCTGCGGTCTGGTGCTCCATAAAGTACACAGCAGGAGGAGGAGGGGGAGAAAGAGGAGGAGGAGGGGGAGAAAGAGGAGGAGGAGGAGGATGAAGAGGAGGAGGAGAAAGAGGAGGAAGACAAGGGGGAGAAAGAGGAGGAGGATGAAGAGGAGGAGGAGAAAGAGGAGGAAGACAAGGGGGAGAAAGAGGAGGAGGATGAAGAGGAGGAGGAGGGCAAATGAGGCGTTGGTGGAGTAGAAGAAGAAGGAAGAACTGGAAGAAGAGAAGAAGGCAGAGAAGGCGAACGACGCGGCAAATTCAAACCCCTCCCCCTCCCTAGCGGCGTGTTCAGGAATATACGAACAACATGAACACTACATTACACAGGTACCGCCAACACGTCTGTACGCCTGTCCCTTAATGAGCTCTCTCTCTCTCTCTCTCTCTCTCTCTCTCTCTCTCTCTCTCTCTCAATGGTAATCGCCTTTCGAAAATTAATCCTCTTAATTATTGAGCTCTGTCTGTCTGTTTGTCACACACACACACACACACACACACACACACACACACACATACACATCCCCTCCCTTAATGAACCACTGGGGGATGGGTAGGGAGGAGGGTTGGGTTGGGTTAGGTTAGGGTTAGGTTAGGTTAGGTTAAGTTAATCCTCAGGTGAAATAAACCAGGGTGGTCAAACATCAGGCGATCCCTTAAGTATATATATATATCGACACTTAAGTTTCTTTTTATCCCCCGAAATATATTCCTGAAGTGTGAAATATATACAAGCAGTAGTTGCCTCACACACACTCCCTCGGGAAATATATCTCTCCCACGGCTATAATTTCCCGCCAGTTGTGGTCGAAGAAACTTGGCCGGAATAGTTAATGTGAGAGAGAGAGAGAGAGAGAGAGAGAGAGAGAGAGAGAGAGAGAGAGAGAGAGAGAGAGAGAGAGAGAGAGAGATGTGGATAGGTAAGCAGTGGGGCCTCCTATAGTTGATGGGGAGGAGGAGCGATAGGAAGAGGATGAAGAAGAAGAAGAAGAAGAAGAAGAAGAAGAAGAAGAAGAAGAAGAAGAAGAAGAAGAAGAAGAGGAGAGGAGGATGTAGGGAGGAGAGGAAGAACCAAACCAACACGGAAAGGCATAATATAGATGACGGAGGAGCTAAAGGAGGAGGAGGGGAAGAGGAAGAAGGGGAAGGAGGAAGAGGAGAGGAGGAGAGGAAGGAGGAGGAAGAGCGAGAGGAAGAACCAATACTGAAGTTTGAGTCAAAGTTTAACACAGTTTGTTCCACATAATTCACATAAAAGAGCCTTCACGGGGAGGAGGAGGCCGGCCGTGTTTAAAGTTGTTTAGCTGATAGGAACACGAGTGAGAGTTGGGGGCCCCTGGAATGATGAGGGAGGGGTGTGGAGGGGTGAAGGGGGTAAGGGAGGGTGTAGAGGAGGAGGAAGAGAGGGTGAGAGAGAGGTGTGGAAGAGGAAGGGATAAGGGGGGAGGTGGAAGAGTGGACTGGGGGAGAAAGGTGGAATTAGCTGGCGGCTAGGGAAAAGATCAGAGAGGAGGCGGAACAGAAGAGTGGAAGAGGATTGGAAGGGGAAGCGGCAGGGTGGGAGAGGAAGGGGAGAAAAGGGGTGAGGATAAAGTTTGAACTTTCTTCACACAGATATGTAGCCCTGACAGGTGTGCGTGTGTGTAAAGCCCTGACAGGTGAGTGGTCCTGACAGGTGTGGCGGCGACCCTCATTAGGACCAGGTAAACTTACTCAAGCAACAAGTGTCAGAGAGAACACCCGTCTCTTAGAGGATATATATGCTGTCCCCTGTCTGTTTGTTGATAGTCTGTCTGTTTCTTCCCCCTGTCTGTCTGTCTCTTCCCCCTGTCTGTCTGTCTCTTTCCCCCGTCTGTCTGTCTGTCTGTCTTCCCATCCATCTCTCTTTCACGCTTAAACCTCATCCCTAAACCAATCGTATCAGACGTCCAGCACCACAACACAGAGGGTACATTAACTTCTATATATAACCTGTGTAAACCATACAGCCTCTCTTTGGCCTGTACACATGACATAAATTTCCACTAGTCGGGCCTAAAAACTCTTCCTTATAAAAACAAATGGAGGGCGGTGGGCTAGCAGTGTGTTTATTATTGTTTACCTTCCCGTAATTCGAGTACGATGGAGGTCACGAGGATTCAAGACCAAAGCTGCGACAGATTGCCTTAACGGTAAAGGATACTTGAGTCACCCCTCTCAAGGTCTTTCTTTTTCTTCTTCTTTTTCTTCTTCTTTTTCTTCTCCCAGGGGTGACTCGTTCAATAAGCGAAGAAAACGGAGGAGGGGACGCATGCAAGAGGGAGGGAAGGTCTTTCCATCTTTCCTGTTTGTTGTGATACGCTCTGGCGGCAGCAAATCCTCCTTCTTCAACCAAAACCTCTTTGACACCTTCCCCACGCCCTCCTTCCTTCTTTCACACCACCTCCTCCTTTTCCTCACACCTCCCCTCACTCCCCTCCTCTCCCTTCCCTTCCCTCACAACTCCCCTCCCGTCTCTCGTGTCAAGGCTTATATCCTGGCCATTGGGAAGGGGGGGGGGGAGATGAGAGGGAAGGTGAGGAAGTGATCGGGGGGGGGGGGAGGAAGGTATGAGGGGAAGGGGGGAAGGGGAGAGGGGGAAATCTAAAAGGAGATAGAAAGGTCATGAGAAGAAATGGTGGTCCTGGCTGGTCTCCAAATGGGAGGGAGGAAGGGGGGAGGGGGGGGGTGGGGGGTGGGAGGGTAGGAGGGATGGAGGAAGGGAGTCGAATACTGCAGGTTGGTGGAAAGGTGGGATGGATATATGGGAGAGGAAAAGGAGATGGTGGGAAGGAACAAGAAGGAAGAATGGAAGACGAAGGGGGTAGTGGTGGTGGTAGTTGCGGTGGGTGGGGGTGGTGGCTGGTGGTAGTAATGGGTGGCAGTGATGATAATGGGTGGCAGTGATGGTAGTGGGTGGCAGTGTTGGTAGTGGGTGGCAGGTGCCTAGGGGCCACACCATGAGGGAAATAAAACAACAAACACTGAAAACCGTTTGATGAGAAAATGGTTCATAACCTAAACCCCACGAGAGAGAGAGAGAGAGAGAGAGAGAGAGAGAGAGAGAGAGAGAGAGAGAGAGAGAGAGAGATAAACCAACTCACCTACATATTACTATACCTCTCTAACTAAATCATGACTATAGACTATATTACCTATAATGTTAATATAGAGGACTCATCAATACACAGTTATAGTAGAGCTGCCCGCCCCACCTGTCGCAGTACACACCCAGAAACTACATGACAAAAACTGATACAAATATATTCTCAAAGCTCATCTCATAGGCCAGATTAACATTAACAAAATAACATATATATAATTCAATCTAATCCTTAAATAATATCAATAGAATTCAAACCCAAAATCATCTCCCTAAAATACAGAAATTAAATCCAATCTCTCAAAACAGGATTTAACCCAATTATCAAATACCCAATGACTAAAATAGAATTCACCCATATCACTACAACAATAATAATGAATTCAACGCAAATTATTAAACAATCGGTAGAATTCAACCCAATCCCTCGTTTTAAGGTTAGAAAAGAGTCTATTGAAGGCAGGTGAGTCTTCCTCTTCGAGATTATGTGAAAAAAGAAAAAAAATGTGGGGGGGGGGGGCATTTAGCCTCGTTATCCAATCGGGAATATAATTGGGTAATTCATCTCCTTAATCCAGGTTCGCATAGAGATTAATCAGGGAATCCCATCTTCACGATCTGGATAAAGTGCCTTCCCCCCTAATTCCAGGTCATATTGCTGATGGCCGAGGTCTCTTATCTTACCCGGAGAAAACGAGGAGGAGGAGGAGGAGGAGGAGGAGGAGGAGGAGGAGGAGAAGGTCTTAGAATAACAACAAAACGGTAAGAAGTATTGGAATTATTTATCATTGAAAACGTAAACAACAACAAAAATAAAAACATATAAACAAGCGAGAAAAGCAACAAACACACACACAAACAAGAGATAGACACAAACACAGGGAGACTGAGAGACAAACACAGGGAGACTGAGACACAAACACAGGGAGACTGAGACACAAACACAGGGAGACTGAGACACAAACACAGGGAGACTGAGACACAAACACAGGGAGACTGAGAGACAAACACAGGGAGACTGACACACAAATACAGGGAGACTGAGAGACAGACACAGGGAGACTGAGAGACAGACACAGGGAGACTGAGACACAAACACAGGGAGACTGAGACACAAACACAGGGAGACTGAGACACAAACACAGGGAGACTGAGAGACAGACACAGGGAGACTGAGACACAAACACAGGGAGACTGAGAGACAGATACAGGGAGACTGAGACACAAACACAGGGAGACTGAGAGACAGACACAGGGAGACTGACACACAAATACAGGGAGACTGAGAGACAGACACAGGGAGACTGAGAGACAGACACAGGGAGACTGAGACACAAACACAGGGAGACTGAGACACAAACACAGGGAGACTGAGACACAAACACAGGGAGACTGAGACACAAACACAGGGAGACTGAGACACAAACACAGGGAGACTGAGAGACAGATACAGGGA
>CAUDMG010003756.1:90000-100000 GCA_958450375.1 Homarus gammarus
TATATATATTTCTCCCTAAACACAATATATTCCTCCTGGGACAAAATATATTTCTCCTTCGATAAAAAATTAATTCCAATTGAGTAAAAAAAGAATATATATACTTCTCACCGCACCAAATATATTCCTCGCACTATGAGATATATTTCTCACCAATATATCCACCAGGAAATATATTTATGTGAATGTTGGGAGGAAAAGTTATATCTTGAACGATAGATAGATAGATAGATAACATTAGTTCATTTAAGTCAATTCAACCAATGACAGACCAAGAGTGCTATGAAAAGTAACTATCCCCCCCCGCCCACAGACAGACAGACAGGGCAGGCAGACAGACAGATACACTACTCACACTGATGGAGCCCCCTGGAAGTCGCAGCTTAGGGCCAGGAACCACCTGAGGGAGGGTCCGGGCGTCTTACCTGTAGGAGACAAGAGAGAAAAGGGTTTAAACACGTGTAGTAGACAGGTGGGCATCTACCTGAGTCACGGGCAGGTATAATGGTGCCCTCGCCCGGGGTATTGTGTTTATGGTAGTTTTTATGGTATTTATTTATTCGTAGTGAAGATAATAACAATAATATCAATAATAATAATAATAATAATAATAATAATAATAATAATAATAGCGCGGGAAAAAAATTTCTCAGGAAAATATATTGGATGATTAACACTTACTAGCAGACTCAGGCCCACCCTCCTACACCCACACACAACTTCCCACCACCCACACACCCCCTTACACTTATCGACACCCTCCCTCGCACCCTCATACACCCACACACCCCACATCCTCACCAAGCTATTCATAGTTCCACCCTCACCCTCACCCACCCTCACCCTCACCCACCCACACCCTCACCCACCCACAAGCAGCCAGCGACGCCTCACAACACACCACCACGCTTCAAAGAGTAAGATAAAAGACTGAAGCGATACAAGCAGTGTGTGTGTGTGTGTGTGTGTCCCTCTTTTCTCACGACGGCCCACTGACCTAGAGAGAAGGAGAGGGGCCCACCCACACCGCCACACACAATACCCTTGTCAACACACGCCCCTCTCACGCCACCTGGAACACAGTGGAAACACGCTGGACTGTATCTTAAGACTGTGTATTTATTCAAGAGACCGTGGACAAGGTAAGACAAGTGTAGGTGTACTCAAGGTGATTACAATTGGTGAATAGATAGGTGTAGGTGTTGTGGTATAGAGAGGCAGTGGGACAACAACTGTGGTTTAATCCAACAACGACACTCTGGTTTCGTCCTCCAATGACTAACCACGCACACGTACACTACTACACTACGTACACGGCGGAACTTACACCCCAGTTGAATACACCGATGGCACACTTAATTACGAGGCACATCCGCTACACTTTCCACTATAAATTTCAAAGACAATTTACAGAAACATTGAAAGAGTCATTTGTAAACCGCAGTTTCCCGCCAAAAGTAAACAAATGGTGTATATTTGGCGGGAAAAGATCGTTGGTGGAGATACTGCAAGTTAATATTGACAATAAAATGTTTGTATTCTAAAACGGCATAGACGTACATCCGTGTGTGTATGTCTGTCTAGTAATTTTTAAAGTAATAACTGATGATGATGATGATGATGATGATGATTGTTATTATTCTTATTATTTTTTTTATAACACAATAATCCTACTCATAATAATACCCGTAATACTGATAATAAAAAATAGTAATAAAAAAACACCAGTGATAACAACAACACTAACAACAACCACCAACAACCAACAACAACAACAATTACCGATCAAATACAATTTTCCAGGAATATTAAACTAACAAACAGACAGACAGATATTTATAACACTGACATATAATACTCACTTACCCTGGTTGCAATAATCCCTTAACAAATAATACATATAAACGCGTATTTTAATTTTTAATATCATATGGTTGTAAAAAATATCCCCGTTTAAATATGCGTCACAAAATACAATAACATTATCAGAGGGAAAAAAAAAAAGTTTGGGGAAAATATTACTTTTATTTTCAGAGTCAAAATAGCGTGAGGTGGTATTGACTCTATTAAATGTATAAATAGATACGTGGAATAATATCTCTATTCCACCAGGGTGATATGTTTAATCCACCAGCGAACACTTCATTCCACTTCTTTTCATTCCACTCCTCTTCATTCCACTCCTCTTCATTCCACTCCTCTCCCCTCCGCCTCCTCTCGTTCGTAAACACAACACAAAAAAAATATTAACATTAAACAAAGACAACAACACCAACAACAGATGTGTAAACAGATGTGTGACCAAG
The DNA here is from genome assembly GCA_958450375.1 of Homarus gammarus. Classification (NCBI taxonomy): domain Eukaryota; kingdom Metazoa; phylum Arthropoda; class Malacostraca; order Decapoda; family Nephropidae; genus Homarus; species Homarus gammarus. The sequence continues at coordinate 92,307 of CAUDMG010003756.1, forward strand.
TAAACAGCTGTGGTCAAAACTCATTGGACATCTTTAAAGCAATAATCTGGCCTCATCTCCTTAAGCATCATGACAGGTAAGGAAGGAGTGTGATTTTAACCTCTATTTACCTTGTTTTTTCTTCGTGTTGTGGAATGATTTTGTTCTAGTTGCTTATCCTGACGTGATATAAAGACACACCTGTAAGTCAGTCACATGTATGACCTTAATTAGATACCAGGTGTTGACAGGTGTACACGGAATTTTGTCCCCGTCAACCTGCAGTGTTGTATATTCACTGTAACTCTGTACACCTGTAATGTATATATATATGTTACACACCTGTAGTAATCGTATAAATCTTTGTTACAACGTCAAACACACCTGTCACGTAAATATTTCTCAATTATCACATACCTGTAGGGTATTTCTTGTCACAACATTGCATCTCTGTCGTGGAAATGTTTGTAACACTGTACCAATGTCCGAGTGTGTGTGTGTGTGTGTGTAAACGTTTGACACTGTATACAACATAGCGGCCAATGATGTTTGAGCACTTTTAACATCCACAACTTACAATGTTTAGACGCTATTTAAGAGAACATTCACACGGGTTATTTTGAGTTTATTTAATACACATAGATGCATAAACCTTTTGCAGAATGGACTAGCTATATACATCAACTGCCGCTGTGTTCAAATTTAAATACAAAACGAATTGTAAACATAACAGTTATCAAGCCCCGGCGAACTGACAAACTGTGCCGGAAAACACATTCATTCACACATCACTGCCGGATATTGGTCGACTCCTAAAATTGCGCGGGAGTCTCTCAACTGTGTAATCCAAACATATCGCCTTTAGTTACTGCATAATTAAGCCATCCTTCCCCCACCCCCCCCGTCCATGGTCATGCCTCCAAGAGTATAGTGTTATTTCAGAAGCTGTCGATAACCTTTTCATCTCCCTTTGTCAGCATATCGTTAAGGGAGTGGATATACTGCGGTAAGGGAGGGATATACTGCGGTAAGGGAGGGATATGCTGTACGAGGTGAAGGAATGTGTCTGTCTGTCTAAGCTGTGTTGGGCCATGGCTTCCTCTGACTAACTTAAACAAGGTCACATCTTAAATATCCTGGCCAAATCATGACCTCTCTCCTCACTGGCCAAATCATGACCTCTCTCCTCACTGGCCAAATCATGACCTCTCTCCTCACTGGCCAAATCATGACCTCTCCTCACTGACTGAATCACTGGATATAAAAACATTTTTCCTCCTCATTAAAAGCAACGCCCCGAGTCTCCTTTAATTAACACCTCAACACCTGGTCTGGTTACTAAGCAGGTGATAATTATCTTCAGGATCAGTATACTCGTTCACAACACGTCATAAAGGTTGTGGTGATGTGAGGCTAATTTTACACCTATTAAAAACCTGATCGTTGAAATTGGCATAAAATTGTGTCTTAGAGGTTGTGGTGTGGTGTGGTGTGGTGTGGTGTGGTGTGGTGTAGTGTGTTGTGTTGTGTTGTAGTGTGTTGTGTGTGTGTGTTTATACAGTCTAATACCAACAGGAATAATGCAAACCTACAGTTATCATTATTATTATCATTATTATTACTATTATCATTATTATTCATATTATTATTATTCTCATCACAATCATTATTATTACCACAGAAATATCACCTCACAAACCCGGGACGAGAGTCAACAAACCGTGAGGAAATATTACGATCAGTTCTTTAGGTTTCAGCAGGATCATTACGGCGCCAACACTGAATAGATTTACCAGACCTTAAAACGAGTTAGAAATTATATCATACTTCTTATTTAAAAAACTCCTAGAGTCCGGTTCTCTCTCTTGCTATATTTAACTTGCTATTTGCGGCAAAAACACGGACTGGTTTTATTAGCCATGAATATTAAACTGAATACAGGAGTGTGTGTGTGTTAGTCACGCTGTCCAACTCTATATCGGAATTAATGGTAAATGTGAATACAGTCGTAAATTTCCTCCGAACTAATAATAATAATAATATAATAAATAATAAACCACAGCTTATATTTGTGTATACATGAATGAATACGTATATTACCACACACACACACACACACACACACACACACACACACACACACACACACACACACACTCTACAGGTGTGTGAAGAGAGCCAGCCAGCCAACCAATCACACACACAGACAACAACAACAACAACAACAACAAGAGACAAATATAAACAAAAACATGTGTCCGAGGCCTTTGGAACTGTCCCTACACACACACACACACACACACACACACACACACACCTAAATATACACACAATGAATAAACTACCTTTCTCGTTCCAGTCTTTACATCACTTGAAATTGTCAATGATACGTTGCTCCCCACCGTAACATTACTGAACAGGGAAGAGAAGGAGAGAGAAACATGTTTATTGTAAAATTGGTGAAGAAGAAAAGAAAATGTGAGAAAATACGAAAAAAAAATTGAAATAAGAGAGAATGAGGAATAAAATTGATTTGTTAAAGAATAAAAAAGAGAAATTAGACAAAACAAAATCAAGGAATAAAAGAAGAAATCGGGAAAAATATTTGAAAATTAAGAAAATATGAAGAAAAAAACTGGGAAAATCAGGGACTAAGAGAAAATTCAGACAAAAATATAGTAAAAAAATAGATCGGTAAAAAAAATAAATAAAATATAAAAAAATATGAAAAAAATACGCAAATACGTGCCCGTTCTACTTTACATATCAACAGGTGGTCTAGTTTCACCTTACTAACGTCACCATCATGAAATTAATTACCAGCTGTCATGTTCATTCGCGTTCAATTGTGTTCAGTTAAGTGTTCACTCCTGGACGAGGCAGCAAGAGCAGTAACTCAGATCGCGTCAAGGAGCAGCACAACCTGTTCTTCGTGTTCTTGTTTGTTCACTTTTGTTTGTTTGTTTACACTGCGAGAGGGTCTTGTTATTGTTGTTACCTAGAGGAGGAGAGGAAGGAGGAAGGGGAGGAAAATGAAGGAGGAGGTGGCGGAGGAGGAGGAGGTGGAAGAAGAGGAGGAGGAGGAGGAGGAGGAGGAAAAGGAAGGAGGAGGTGGCGGAGGAAGGAGAAGGAGGTGGAAGAGGAGGAGGAGGAGGAAAAGGAAGGAGGAGGTGGCGGAGGAGAAGGAGGTGGAAGAGGAGGAGGAGGAGGAGGCTTTTATCCATCTAATATCCAGTAACTTTAACCCCTAATTTAACCCAACCCAACCTAACCTAACCTAACCTAACCTAACCCAACCTAACCTAATCCAACATACACAACACCCACCACAAAAACCATCTTTCCTCTACAATGATCCCAACTAGCCTTAGAAAGTTCTGGCTGGAGGCGTGACTTAATAGAACGATTCAAAAGGTCATAATCAATCCCCCCGTTCCCCTCCTCATGACCTATAGTTTAATGACCTTGACCTCTGACCGATCTCCCCGGCAACAACAGGTGTGTATAAATAGTGTTGTTTGAGAGTCCGAGCAGCAGCTAGGTGAGAGGGTGAGCGGTCATCAGTCATGCTTAACCCGTAGGTAATATTGACAAAACGTTTCAGTGTGACTCCAAACAGCGAAAACAAGAAAATGGTAGGTTAGAATGTTTCCTGTATCATGCAAAGGTTAACATTCTACAGGGTGTTAAGAGTAAACATTCCCTGTAGGATTATGTGTTGCAGATCATAAGCTGGGACTGCAAGTTAACATTCTTCCCCAAAAGTATTAATACTTTAACATTCTGTACAGTAAATGTTAAAGGTGTGTCATCATTCTGCCAACAGCAAAACAAGACACACCCCCCCCCCCCCACCCCACACATTCTCTCACCTTGATGGAATGCAAAGTGGCTAGCCAGGTACACGCGTGCGCACTAATTACTTGCGCTGGGCAGACCACGGGGGCGTCATTACCCAGTCACCGGTAGACTTAAGGGTCACTTGGGTAATCAAGCTAAACACGCACGATCGCCACGTAGGCCAGAGTCACATTGCCGTCAAAATAACACACGTGGATCACATGGCCAGAGGACATCATCCACTTGTTCATCACGTTCTAGCTCGCTCAGGGGGACATTCATCTACAGGAGGTACATTCTCTGACCCGGTACGTGGCTCCTGGTACGTGCATGGCTCCTGAAGGTTGAAGGAGGCCATGCCCTGCATTGTCTTGGTGTACCTGCAACAGCCATTAACTTAGCATTATTTTGAAAGAGTAAGATGTGTCTTGAGACAACCTGTGGCCTCTGGATATGACCATCGTTTAAAGTTCTACCTGAGACTGGAATAAGAACGATATACAAATAATTGAGTACATTTCAGCAGTGTTTTTTGAGTACAGTGAGATTAAAGACTCCCCTACCTCCTCCCCCCCACACACACACACACAAAAAAAAAAGACATCCACGGCCATCAATCCCCTCTTAAAGGTTGAGAGCCGAGACGAACGTAATCCTCACCAAGACCTGATCCCGTCCTCGTGCAAGAACTGGTGAACTGCCTCATAAAGGATGTGTGAATGGTGACCACCTCGTTAAAAAAAAGCTGCTAATCACAGTGGAGGACCTAATAACAGCCGTAGGATGGGACCACCTCGTAAACAAAAGCTGGTAATCCGAGGACCCTTGGTATATGAGCCTATGAGACAAGAATAGTGCCAAGCTGACATACATGACACTGGCACCCCTCATTACCGAAGCTGGTAAACTGCCCAATGTATGACAGGGATGGAATTCTACAACAAGAACTAGTAATCCTGGTACAACAAGAACTAGTAATCCTGGTACAAGAGCTGATAATCCTGGTACAAGAATACTGTCCACTGAGACATCTGACAAGAACTCAAGCTGGCAATAAACAGTCAAAGAAAAACAATAACAAGACTTGGCCCAAACAGGTGGTAATACCTCACTCACCTGGCCAGAGGGCACCATGTGGGGGCCCTATACACACCACAGGGACGGACACACTTACCGCCGTGTCATCCATCACCGCAGCCTCCCGCCCTAGGGCACCATAGAGCCAGTGCCAAGCGGGTGATAACGACACCTAACTGCTGCCAGAGTGGTGCCAGGCCAGCAGTTAAGAGCCCCCTTAACGACCACAACTCTAACTCTCTACCCACTGGCTCTCTATGACCGGCCTCCCACCCTCCTTACCACACCTGTTCCTCCCTTCCTACTCAAGGGCGTCTCTCCCCTCTCTCCTTACTTATATCTTCCTCACTCTCACTTACACCTTCCCCCACGTAGTTGCCTCTCTCCCTCCGTATCATCTCCTCCTTTAACTGCCCTGTTGGGTGTGGCTCAGCTATAGGGTAATCAGAGCGGACCACCTACTAGCTCTGAACACCTCTCCTACCGCTGATTTCACCTACTGCCTGCTATTTCACCTACTGCTTACTATTTCACCTACTGCTTACTATCTCACCCACTGCTTACTATTTCACCTACTGCTCCAAGTGTCCAAGATTTACCCACCATGTTCACATTACCAAGGCCTCGTCAGGAGAGAGAGACGTCCCAGGGAGTCGTGTAGGTCCATCAGGAAAAATGACCGGTGTAGGACCCAACTTCCGGTGGTCACTCAGGCTTAGTGGCCAGGTGTTGAGGTGACATCCAGGTGACATCCTTCCCTGCAACACCTTCCTCTCCCCCCACCCTCCTCCTCTCCTGCAACATCTCCTCCTCCTCCTCTCCTGCAACATCCCCTCCTCCTTTTCTTCTCCCTCCTCCTCCTCCTCCTCTCCTGAAACACTTCTTCCTCCCCTGCAACACCACTACCTCTCTTCCTCCTACATCACCTCCTCCTCCTCCAACACCACACACTACCACCTGCTGATAAACACCGGCACAAGACTCACAACTCCATAGCTTCAGCATATTGGTACACCTTCATTAGAGCCTTAAATGAGTCGAAATTAGCTAGACTTTACATAGTTAGACCCACCGTGTGTATAACCTGCATATAATACTCCCTTTAACCCTTTTAGGACGATGGCTCAACTCTTTCACGGCGATGATTTAACCCTTTGAGGATGGTTGAACCCTTTGACGGTGGTGGTTTAACTCTTTAAGGACAATGGTTTAATATCTTCAAAGATTAGCACACTGAGAGGGCAATAACCAGGTGAAGTAAAGGGAAGAAAATTTAAGGGGTGTTGAAGTCAAAATAAATGAATAAATGAATAAAAAGGACTAAAATATAAAAAAAATCTAATAATAAAGATATAAACAGATAAACAAACTTGCCTGTTGATTTGAGTGTTTATATACTGTATGTGGTGTCCGTCTGGCCTAACACCCGCCAAAGGACAAGACAGAAGGGTCAATTAACACGGCTTTACTGTACCCTCATCACCCATCCTCCTCACACCCCGGTAGGAAGACGTGCGCCGCCCACACAACACAACCTCACATAACACAGCCCCCTCACATAACACAGTCACCTCACATAACACAGCCCCCTCACATAACAACAGCCTCACCTTACATAACACAGCCCCCTTACATAACACAGACCCCTCCCATAACACAGCCTCACCTCACATAACACAGCCCCCTCACATAACACAGTCACCTCACATAACACAGCCCCCTCACATAACAACAGCCTCACCTTACATAACACAGCCCCCTTACATAACACAGACCCCTCACATAACACAGCCTCACCTCACATAACAGAGCCCCCTTACATAACACAGCCCCCTCACATAACACAGCCTCACCTCACATAACACAGACCCCTTACATAACACAGACCCCTCCCATAATACAGCCTCACCTCACATAACACAGCCCCCTTACATAACACAGCCCCCTCACATAACACAGCTTCACCCCACATACACAGTCCCCACACATAAAGCTTCCTCTGTTAATGTGTCTCTTTGCTTCTGTTTGCATCTTGCTGTGCCTGTTTACATGCTGTTATGCCTATCTTTATATGCAGCTGTGCCTCTGTTTACATGTCGCCGTACTTCTGTTTACATCTTCCTCACACACCTCAACATATAATTGTTTACAAAGTGAGGCAGTCATCAGTAGACAGCGTCATACCAATACATAAACACCCCCAAGATATCCAAGCGTCGGGCTGGAGGGGGAGACAACCCTGTTTGTTTACCTCTCTCAGGATTTCCAAGAACGTTTCAATAAATCCGGATTCTTCACGATTCGGAAATAAAGAATATGTTTTCCCTTACACCGCAACTATTTTTTTTTTTTTTTTACAGTTGAGGTTATAGGTAATATCCCTCGTTATTTTTGACAGATATATTTATGTTTTCACCATCAATTGTGTTACTCTTATCACCACCAGTTACCGTAAGTTTGAAACGTTAGATCCTTTGAGAAGTCGAACTCATGAAACGATCGTTTTCTATATGTGAGAGGGTGACTATCATAAACCTGTTGAAGGACTGGTGCCCTCTGTTTCCTTCCTTCCTCCACCTCTACCTCCTTCCTTCCTTCCTTCCTCTACCTCCTTCCTTCCTTCCTTTAACTCCTTCCTGCCCCCTTTACCTCCTTCCTTCCTTCCTTTAACTCCTTCCTGCCCCCTTTACCTCCTTCCTTCCTTTAACTCCTTCCTGCCCCCTTTACCTCCTTTCTTCCCCTCTGTACCTCCTTCCTTCCTTCCTCTACTTCCTTCCTTCCTTCTCCCTTCCCCATGA
>CAUDMG010003756.1:102500-135000 GCA_958450375.1 Homarus gammarus
TACCACACTCACTCCCCTCTCACCCTCCACCATCGCTATCCGTACCACCACCACCACCACCACCACCTCTACCACTACCATTTCCGACGTAATACTCTTCAATATATCCTCTCTCTCTCTCTCTCTCTCTCTCTCTCTCTCTCTCTCTCTCTCTCTCTCTCTCTCTCTCTTTCTCTCTCACTCCCTGACACTATAGTGGTGTTGGGTGGCACTCCGTCATACAGGGTGGCACTCCGTCACACTGGGTGGCACTCCGTCATACAGGGTGGCACTCCGTCACACTGGGTTTTCTCTAAGGGTTGCTCCGTCGCCTCTCGAATCTCCTTAAGTTAAATTGAAAAACTTGCGTCACTGATACTTTGACGGAGTTGGTCAAATGGAGGAATGGAATTATTTTATGTCCAGCCGACCCTCCCCTGGCCGACCCTCCCCTGGCCGACCCTCCCCTGGCCGACCCTCCCCTGGCCGACCCTCCCCTGGCCGTCCCTCCCCTGGCCGACCCTCCCCTGGCCGTTTTTACACCTGTGGTGGTGGTGGATGGTTCAGGGTTGGTGGGTGGTTCGGGGTAGATGGTTGGGTGGTGGTTATGGTGATGGTGGTTGGGTCACATCCTTATCAACCACTCAACACCAAGCCCCTCCCATCGTTCACATACAGTACACAACGGCTTCCTGGAGGTCCATCCACTCACGTCCAGCTCATACTACACCCCATCCTTCACCCCTTCCCCTCCCGTTCCCTCCTACCATCCACCTCTCAATGACACACTCTCTCTCTTTACTAACCTAACCTAACCTAACCTAACCTACACTTCTCCCTGTCTCCCTTCACTACATATCATCATCATCACTTCTCTTTACATTCAATAATAACATTCCATTATTCACACACAAGACACTTCTGTACTCATTTTATCACATTTCCTTCATTCTATCTTCATTCACATCATTCAAGCCTGTCTTCCTTCTCAACATTATTCATCACTATGCTATACTTCTATTCACTTCCAACAGCACCATTCATTCTTTATAACATTTACTTAATAATTCACTAACATTTATAACTCTTCAGAACTACACACTAACACAGGATCATCTGTAAATAGCAGTTGCCTATTTTTTGTAGAGAAAGGAGGAGTGAAACAAGATTTGAGGTAGAGGAAGGAAGTTATAGTTCGGAAATTGAAGAAGTTTAGGAGGAGGTAGGAGAGGGCGGGCTGACTGCCTTGTTGTGGGTTACCTGAGCTAATGGTGTGTTAGGGTTGTGTCATGGGTTAGTTATTGTATGTCGGTACAGGCACTAGACAGCCGACCCTATCTCATATATGGGTGTTTTAAGGGCCTTATTTCATATTCCGCCGACCCTACTGGCGGATGCTGGTCTAGGGAGATTGTCCATTGCCTGATTGTATAGATCTGGGGTGGTAATGGACCTTATGAGATTTGGTAACTCTTTGGGAACCATGTAAGGTTGTTGTCGTTGTCTGGCGGGAGTTTTTGAAGGAGTTCTTGCTCTGCGGCTGCCTCGCTAACCCCCCCCCCCTCCCACCCCTCACTTCCCCGTCCCGTCTCGTATCCCCTCTCTCCCTCCTCAGTACTCTCACTTTCACCTCAACTACTACGCCACTACGCTAGGCATAATATTATTGAACAATCACAGCATCATTACCTACCTCTGACGTAGACCTACTTTCACCTAAGAACCAGTTCTCCACACACACACTTCCCGATTTACTCAGCTACAAAACCTCGCTCCCTTATAAAAAGTTCTGCCCAAGATTCAACAGGTTACAATCTATTCAATAAATTACTATCTATTCCAGGGTTTGTTTTGTAAATACTTTCTATTTCTATTTTTCTATAATTTCTATCATATGTTTCTTATAGGTTTATTTGTCATAAACTTTCTTTATACTTTCTCCAAAAAATTTCAATAATGGTCCTTAAAACAAACATTTCATCCACACACCAATTTCTTTCCTAACCTAACTTAACTTAACCAAACCTAACCTAACCTAACCTAACCTAACCTAACCTAACCTAACTTAACCAAACCTAACCTAACCTAACCTAAACTAGCCTAACCTAACCTAAACTAACCTAAACTAGCCTAACCTAAACTAGCCTAACTTAACTTAAACTAACCTAAACTAGCCTAACCCCAATGCCCTTCCTCCTAACACGGTCTCTTCCCTAATATATCCATCCACATTTATTTAACATTTATGCATCATTTAGTATATTACCAATTTCTTTAACTAACTTGTTCTAATTTGTTTTGTCTTCGTCATTTTATCACTACTGTTCCTTGTGTCTGGTAATCTGATATTTGATCCAACGAACACGCTTGAACATGTTATTTTACTAGTGTGGTCAGGTGGAGGTATGAGTGTGGCCAGATGGGGGTATTAGTGTGGCCAGGTTAGGGGTATTAGTGTGGCCAGATGGAGGTACAAGTGTGGCCAGGTGTTGGTAATGGGTGTGGCCAGATGGGGGTATGGGTGTGGCCAGGTGAAAGTATTAATGTGGCCAAGTGGAAGTATGAGTGTGGCCAGGTATCGATACTAGTGTGGCTAGGTATCGGTACTAGTGTGGCCAGGTATCGGTAATAGTGAGACGAGGTGAAGGTACTTAAAGCTAATCATCACTGGGCCACTTCCTGCTGGATGTGTGAGGTTAGCTTAGGTTAGTTTAGGTTAGGTTAGGTTAAGTTGACCCCATATAGTTAACTGGAACGGCCGAGTGACCTTTAATGGCATCTGAGCAGAACAGAAGTAAATGCCCAGCTACACACCTGTCTGTACCAAGACCCCACTTATTAATTACCATATAACCCAACCAGGTGAGATTTACCTGTATACACCTGGCATATAAAACCTCCTTCATTACTCGATAATTATCTTCCATCCACTTAAGTTATCAATCTCTCTCTCTCTCTCTCTCTCTCTCTCTCTCTCTCTCTCTCTCTCTCTCTCTCTCAGTGTTATCTTATCTCACGGGATCCACTCACAACCCGTCCCTCAGGAAAGAATAACTCATAAACTTACTCACATATCTCATAGGCTTCACTCATTAGACTCATGACTCGCCCAGCACCTCACTCATCCTGGTTCACACTCGACTTACCTGTAATAAATTATATTAGTGAGTGAATATTGGTAATAATTAGCGGCCACAAGTCACACTATACTGTATATATCATACCTGTCACACAATACCAGTCAGAGGGAGGGAGGGAGGGAGGGAAGGGAGAGAGATATGGGAGGGGGAGGGGAGGGACAGGTAGGTGGGTAGATAGGTGGGCGGGTGTAAGCTGGTAGGGAAGACACGATTAAACCTTTACTTTCACTCACGGCCACGGTGTGTGTGTGGGGGGGGGGGGGGTACTCCTTCCGTCACCTGGGGGCCACAGCCTACAGTATGTTAATGTTTGGAGCGTTGACATGTACGTACGTGGAAGAGGAGGAGGAAGATGAAGAAGAGGAGGAGGAGGAGGAGGAGGAGGAGGAGGAGGAGGAGGAGCAGAGAGAGAGAGAGAGAGAAAGAGAGAGAGAGAGAGAGAGAGAGAGAGAGAGAGACTGTCAATACTCCTCCCCGGGTGAATGGTACAAATCTGGTCCTGCCATCCTTTGATTCGCGAGGCCAAAGATCCAGGCAGCCAATAAGCGGAGAGAGTGAGGATATCTCTCTCTCTCTCTCTCTCTCTCTCTCTCTCTCTCTCTCTCTCTCTCTCTCTCCAACTATCCCCTGCCTAATATTAAATGTTCCATTCTCGCTCTCTCTGTCTCCCCCCATCTCACCCCCCTCTCTTCTCCCACCCTCTCTCTCTCTCTCTCTCTCTCTCTCAGGTCTCCCTTATTCAACAACACAACAACACTACATAAAACACAACACAAAACACAACACAACAACACTACATAAAACACAACACAAAACACAACACAACACACAACACAACACAAAACACAACACAATAACACAACACCACTAACACCATAACACTAACACAACACACTAATTCAAAACAACACTACTAACACAACACAACACGCTAACACAACACAACACACTAACACAACACCACTAACACAATACAACACACTAACACAACACCACTAACACAACACAACACTAACACAACACCACTAACACAATACAACACTAACACAACACTAACACAACACCACTAACACAACTCACTAACACAACATAACACCACTAACACAACACAACACAACACACCTCACCTCACCTCCCATACAGCCAGCCAGTGATAGTTGAATACATCCCCGTTAATAACTCAAGCTTCAGGCAAAACAAACTGATAGAAAACAATCCGTCAGCTTTAGGGTGTGTGTGTTGGTGGGCTTTAACAGGGTTGGATTAAGGGACATTGAGGGTTGGATTAAGGGACATTAAGGGATCAACAAGGTACTGTACGCTATACTACATAAGATCCAACACTTCTATCTGATCACGCCCGACCCTCAGATCACCCGGCGTTTATACATTGAGAACTGATGGAGTTTATATTCTTGAAATGGTTCCCCTCTCTCCTCCCTCCCTACTTACCCTCCCCTTCATCCCTCCTTACCCTCCCTCTCCACCCTCCCGCCAGTACTAGTAAGATTTTTCCCCCAAGATCTACTGGAAACATGATTGATTGACTAATAACGTGAACACTGGGAAAAACTGTTTACCGCCAAATATCTCTCAGCTGATGGGGTTTTCGCGGGAAAGAGATAAACAAATGTGTATTAGCGAGTACATACGAAGGTCTGTAAACACTTATTATTTTACGTAAACAACATTTATATATTAAGGCTTGCAAACAATTATTATTACATGTAAACACATACAAAGGCCTGTAAACACTAATTATTATACGCAAAATAAATATATCGAGAAACTAACACCAGGTGAAGATAAAGTTAAATTGGATATATTAAGAAAAATCATTGGAGGCATTTGACAAGAATAAAAAAACGCAACTATAACGATTAGAGAAAGCATGTGATAATAATAATAATAATAATAATAATAATAATAATAATATTGGCATAAATAAATAACTGCCGCAGCCCAGCAGACGAGAGAGAGAGAGAGAGAGAGAGAGAGAGAGAGAGAGAGAGAGAGAGAGAGAGAGAGCTTTAAAGGTAGGAAGTTATTGGAAACCAATATTGAGGCCTGAGTTTCAAGACACTTTAATACGACTTAAAGATAGAGACTATACGGTTGCTGTTTTATGAGTGGTCTTAAGGTTAAACCATTCAGATGACCCGGTTTATAAATATCCAAAAGATGTCATATGATTGGTCCTCAGGTTGAACTAATCAGATGACCCAGTTTATATATATCCAACACACGTCTTATGATTGGTCCTTAAGTTAAACCATTAAACCAATCAGATAACGACCTTTAAGCTTCAACTTTAACATAAACAAATCTTGGTCAAATAATTATGACTTCTGAAATAACGTAAAGATAAACAGGGGAGACATATTAATCCCAGGATGATAAACGTATGTAAACAAAGGGTCAGAAAAGTGGATCAGGCATACGCTGTAATCATCACGACTCAACTGGGAAAAAAAAAAACATTATTCTTCACTTTTAACAGAGATTTATGCGGTGGTGTTAAATTGTGTTAATTTCAGAGTATAATTTAATGTGTTACAAATGTTTCCCCCCAAACTACCACTCACTATGTAGCTATTGTAGGTTAAGTCAGTTTTAGGTTAGGTTAGATTAGGTTAGGTGTGGTTAAGTTAGGTAGGTGTGGTTAGGTTCAGGTTAGGTTAAGGTCGAGAAGATCAGATTAGGTTTATTAGAGGAACATAAGCTTATAACACTGTAAAACAAAAGAGAAACGCCAACCTTCCCCCATACCCGGCCTTGACACACCGCCCCTCCACCCAACAAGCACCACCAAGAGAGAGAGAGAGAGAGAGTTGCTCCTGTGTGTTGTGCATTAAATGTGTAAACTGACCAGTGACCGCGGCAGGACTCACCTGGTCAGCCGATACACGAGAGGATTAATACCTCCACAGGTGTTACTCGACGCAGGTACATACACGTACAGGTATTTCCGATCCTTACCTGACAAATATATCCAAAACTGTAAGGTGACCAGTGCTTTATGAGACTTCCATATTAATTGTATCGCTTTTGAGGTACATTTTGGATATTTTTGTATAAGAATTACCAATAAAAACTCTCTCTCTCTCTCTCTCTCTCTCTCTCTTAATGCACTCACAAACGTAGACGTGTTTACAAGTGCGTCATCGCTTTCCCACCAAAATACGTGTTGACGCGCCATGTTGTTGATAAGTCGGTGTTTATTTCCCGCTAAACGCATCAAGCTGAGAGATATTTGGCGGTAAACAGTGTAGAGCAGCAGGAGGGCGGGAGGGAAGGAAGGGAGACCAACCTCTTAAATACACTAAAAGCCTTCAGGTATATACAGAAGTTAGTCACTGGACCTAAAGAAGAGAGTTCACATGGGAGTGGTTTAAGGTTCTAAACATGTTGTTCACTTTGAGTTCAATAAATCAATGAATATAAGGAAAGACAAGTGTAAGCCACAACTAACTCTTACATTAACAAGACGTATTTTATCTCATTAAAATAAAAACAAAAATATCAGACCGAAAATACCACAAAAGCAATGTTTAAAAAACAAAATCTTAGTTGAGAAATTAACCAATAAAAATGAATCCAGAGGTATGGTAGTTCAACAAAAATCGGTTTCTAGGATTTCAGATTTAAAAAAAAAAATAATAAATAAAGGATTTATCTGAACAAAAACAGCGATAAAAAAAATGCAACACAATAAAAATCCTTCAAGTCAAGTCAAATCTAAGTCAAGTCAGTTCCTTAGCCTGAACACAAGGTCGAGTCTGGGGGGAAAGAAATAAGTTATCGACGAGAAATATTATTTTTCAGATCATTCAACACCTCCCCCCCCCCCCCCAAGCAACACACACACACACACACACACACACACCAAAATAACATCATCATCAGGTGTTCCCCAGGATAGTTAAAAGGACAAATAACTCACAACACAATGGCAAGGTGAATCAACACAGCTTGACTAGACTAAAGGATCTATCCTCTTTAAAAGCTGCAGCAGCATCGGGCTAGGTACACGCTGGTCTGTGTGTGTGTGTGGGGTTGCCTCGCTACCTCCCTATTCCGTTCAAACTATTTCCACGTACACAGGCATGAACCCTATTTCAGCGTAATCTAGTATATCCCTATTTTCACGTCTTGTACCAACCCTATTTTCACATAATCCAGGGTTCCTATTCTTAATTGTTGTGGTATTCCTATTTTCACCGTGTTCTAGCAACCTATTTATTCAAATATATTTCTTTGGGTGTGAGTGTACTTTGGGTAGAAGGAGGAGAGGGTAGGAGTAGGTTAGGTTAGGTTAGGGTACACGGGGGTCCAGGTTAGCGGCATCGAGGCGACACTTGAGAAAGGTAGAGGAAAGGAGGAAGGGCGGAGGTGTACACTGCAGGTAAGGTCGGGCAGCCATGATGGGCGGGGAGGGGCGGAGCGTGATGATGGGCGTGAAGATAGTGTTGGAGTGAGTCACCAAGCTCACCAGGAAGCCTCAGGTGTCATCTTTATAAGTCTTCAACACAGGTAATAAATCACTAATATTTACCACTTACCTGTCATGTCTAGTAGCAGCAGGTGAGATAGCAGACGTATAGAAATAACCTTAAATTAACTTTGTTGTGGGAAATATGAGTGTCTCTCCTCGCCTCGGGAAACACAGGTAACCAAGCACCAATTTATAAACCACGACAGACAACCTTGGTGGTAATCAGACCATCTTTACCTGTCCCTCTCACCTATTTTTTTGCTATATTATCAACTATCTTAATATATATTGTATATTCTTGAAGGCAATATATCCCAGCACACACACACACACACACACACACACACACACACACACACACAGGTTTCGAACGAACAATCGACAGCACAATGCCCGCACCGTCATTCGATCGACAGCAGAGGCATTAAAGAAAAACGAGAGAAATGGGCTTTAGAGAGAGAGAGAGAGAGAGAGAGAATAGATGTGACAAAAGAATGACGCTGAAGGTATAATATAATAATAATAATAATAATAATAATAATAATAATAAAAACATCATCATCATCAACAACAACAACAACAACAAAAGAAGACAGGAAGAAAATGGAATATAGGTCACAGGAGAAAAACTGGGAACAAGGTGATGAAGAGTAATTGGAAGAGAGGAGCGATGAAGTAGAGAGAGAGACACACGTAGTGAGGATTAGCAATAAACGTAAGAGAGAGAAAAACGGAGAAAGAGAGAACAAGAGACGAAAGAAGGTAGTAAAGTAGAGGTGAAATTATTGAGTAAAGAGGGGAAATAGATAATGGGGAAAATATCAGATAAAGGGGAAAAGAGGAAGTAAAGGGTGAGGGGGAGAAGAATAGTCAGTAAGGGAAGAGGGGAAGTGAGGGAAGAGGGGAAGTGAGGGAAGAGGGGAAGTGAAGGAAGAGAGAAAGTGAAGGAAAAAGGGAAGTGAAGGAAAAGGGGAAGTG
This sequence comes from Homarus gammarus, assembly GCA_958450375.1. Classification (NCBI taxonomy): domain Eukaryota; kingdom Metazoa; phylum Arthropoda; class Malacostraca; order Decapoda; family Nephropidae; genus Homarus; species Homarus gammarus. The sequence goes on from CAUDMG010003756.1 coordinate 111,093, forward strand.
AAGGAAAAGGGGAAGTGAAGGAAAAGGGGAAGTGAGGGAACAGGGGAAGTGAGGGAACAGGGGAAGTGAGGGAACAGGGGAAGTGAGGGAAGAGAGAAAGTGAAGGAAAAAGGGAAGTGAAGGAAAAGGGGAAGTGAAGGAAAAGGGGAAGTGAAGGAAAAGGGGAAGTGAGGGAACAGGGGAAGTGAGGGAACAGGGGAAGTGGACCGTAAGTGTGAGGGGTTGAGGGAAAGCACGCGCTGAGGCAGTTTACCTCCAGCCTGACGACGCCATCACACGAGGGGTAGTGAGGGAAGCAGCGGCGACACACGACTGAGGGAAAAGGAATTAGAGGGGAAGAGAAGTGGCTGTAACCCCTCACATACCCGCCCAGAGGACCCGGCAAGAGGAGGAGAAGGAGGGGAAGGGGAACCAAGGAGGAGATGAACTGAGGGAGAGGGGAGGGGGAGGGGAGAAGGAGGGGAGGGGGAGCAGAGAAAAAAAAGAGAATATGTGTGTGTGTGTGTGTGTGTGTGTGTGTGTGTGTGTGTGTGTGTGTGTGTGTGTGTGTGTGTGTGTGCCTCAAACAGTAAATAAACACACACATAACACCCTAAAAAACACCAACATTATCAACATACAACATCACCTTTACTTACACCCACTCCACCTCATCCACCACCCTACCACACCCCATCCACCACCTTACCACACCCCATCCACCACCCCACCTCGTCCACCACCCTACCACACCCCATCCACCACCCTACCACACCCCATCCACCACCCTACCACACCCCGTCCACCATCCCACCCACCGCCCTATCAATTACAACACAAAAGGTTCCTCAAAACACATTACCCGTATATTTATCACCAGTCTTTACCATTTAGTGAGAATTAACACAGGTGAATGGCAGGTGTCGGCTCGTTCATCACTATAACTCACGTCAGTTTTACATTAAGAAACATTCAACGTCCGTATGTATAATTTTCATGTTTGGATGAGTTTTAAATTATAGTATTCTTCACTAATTAACAGGGATTATTATATTGAAGTGTGTGTGTGTGGGGGGGGGGGGTCTGTAAGGTGATTAGTGGTTGTGGTGGTGGTGGTAGTAGTAGTGGTTGTGGTGGTAGTGATGGTGATAGTGGTGGTTTTGGTAGTTGTGAAGAAAACACACACATACCTGATACTATTGCACACACAACTTATACTACACACACACACGCACCTGACACCACACAGACCTGACCCAACACATACCTGACACACACACACACACACACACACACCTGACACATTACTACTGCTGTATACGCAAGTGTTCCGTGTCCACCAGTAACAATAACAGCAAGAACAGTAAGGAACAGCAACATACAGCAAGAGCCAGTAACAGCCGGAACCAACAGACAATAACAGCAACAGCCCTAAAGAAATAATAATATAAGAGGAGAAGAAGAAGAAGAAAAAGAAATCACTTCATTCATCTTGACTGAACCACAAAATCCACCTCAACTTCGACGCAAAATTTTCTCTCTCCGAAAATAGAAAAAATCTTTGTTAAGTTGGTGGCTAGACCAGCTGTTTCTGACCCTTCCTCCCTCTCTCCTCCATCACCATCCCCATCCTCCCTCCTTCCCTCTATCCCTCTTTCACCTTTCCTCCTCCACCACACCCACCCCCTCTCTCTCTCTACCACCCCCTCCAGCACCACCCCTTCCCTACTTCCATCCTGTCTCTCCTCCATCTCCCCCTCTATCCTCACCCCACACCCTCTCTCCTTCCCTCCAGTATTCTTCCATCACCCTCTACCTTGACCAACCCCTTCACCACAACCCTCCATCACCTCCCTCCTTCCTTCCTTCCTTCCTTCCTTCCCTCACTCCTTCCCTCATCACCCCCAGCCTCTGACATATAAAGTGCTAAGGTCTCCTGCCACCGTCCATAAGATTTCCCCTGGAATAGCCCCCTCCCTTCCCCTCCCCCCCTCCCCCTCCACCCCAACTCCATCCAGGTAAAATTACGCAGCAGGCAGGTATGACCAAACCATAATGTGTGCTCCACCACCATTAACTCTCCCTCCTCAAGGCTGGGCTTCATAGAGGTTTACTTAAGGCTCCTCTCCTCCTCGCTCAGTATCTTCAAAGAACTTACACGCTGTTCATAATTGTCCTCCTAAATGGGTATATGGACGCCCGCATCTACTCGTCTACATCTCAGGCTAACAAGACACAGACATAAGAAGGTTATATATCAGGCTAGACACAGACATAAGTAGACTATGTATCAGGCTAGACACAGACATAAGTAGACTATGTATCAGGCTAGACACAGACATAAGTAGACTATGTATCAGGCTAGACACAGACATAAGTAGACTATGTATCAGGCTAGACACAGACATAAGTAGACTATGTATCAGGCTAGACACATACATAAGTAGACTATGTATTAATCTAACAACTAACAAGAACCAAGACACAGGCATATAAGCCATCATGTCATCCAGACTAACTCTAATACTTGACGTAAGTTGGGTTATCCTCACTCCAAGGGCGAGTAATTCAAGGTTGGATTCCCGAGGAGAACCTTTACTTTACAAGGGTCATTCACCTCACTTTACTCGGGGTAATCCTCGCTCCTCCAGCTGGGAAGAGGTCACTTGGCGAGGTCATGTGACTCCCGTTGAGGGTCACAGGGGTCATTAGGACATAGAGAGAGGGTCTTTAAGGCGGGATGATGGACCTCCTAGAATCTTGTCCCCTTAGTTAACAGGAGGGGGGGCGGGGAGGGGACATAGCACTGAGTGGAGGGGTGGTGAGTAGGGTCGGCGGAATATGAAATGAGACCCTCAAAACACCCACATATGGGACAGGGTAGGATGTCTAGTGCCTGTACCGACAGACAATAACTAACCCATGACACAACCCTAACACACTATTAGCTTAGCTAACCTAAAGCAAGGCGGTCAGCCCACCCTCTCCTACCTCCTCCTAAATTTCTCCAATTTCCAAACTATAAACTTCCTTCCCCCACCTCTGATCTTCTTTCACCCTCTCTATCTATAAGAAAAGACAAAAAAATCAGCATCAAAGAAGACGTTTGTGTGTGTGTGTGTGTGTGTGTGTGTGTGTGTGTGTGTGTGTGTGTGTGTAAAGTAGTTAAACAGTAGGTGGTTCCCCAAGGTACACACGAAGCCTCTTATGATAATCCTACACCCACTCTGAAGGAGACGTGGGCGGAGGAGGTAGGTCTTCCCTTACAATCGATTCACAAAAGACGCGGCGTTAAAGGCATAATTCCCTTGGGTTAGGTTAGGTTAGGTTAGGTTAGGTTAAGACAAGAGGTATCATTAAGGTAAAATTCCCGAAAGGTAAGGTATTCCCTCAGACAAACATCTCGATAAATAAAGGAAAATTTTAATAAAAACAATATAAAACAAGAAAATAGATGAGTATAGAGGGAAACAAAAGATAACAAAGATATAACTGGGGGAGAGAGAGAGAGAGAGAGAGAGAGAGAGAGAGAGAGAGAGAGAGAGAGAGAGAGAGAGAGAGAGAGGAATTTGTCACACAAGAATGCTACAATATTCAGGCGTGGGGCCGTAGAGGCGTTCCCAGATTCAATTAGCCACGTAGAATATCGAGGCCTAATTTATGGGGAAAGGCGTGGGCGTGAGGTTGCAGCATACGAAGTAGAAGATATGGGCGGCTGACGGAGACCTCTGTGGGTGTGTAGCGGGCGGCTGAGGGACGGTTCTATACGTGTGAGCGAGGTGTGGATGTAGGGTGTAAAAGTAGACCGACAGTGTACTAAAAGTCATACGAGCAGAGAGGGAGTCATTCCTGTGTGTGTGTGTGTGTGTGTGTGTGTGAGTGGGAGTGATAAATGTGTGAGTGAGTGTGTGAAGGAGCGTGTATGATGGAGTGTGTGAGAGAGAGTGTAAGGGAATGTGGTAAGTGTATGTGTGTGTGTGTGTGTGTACGAGGAAGTGTGGTAAGCCTGGGTGTTGCATTACTGAGTCCACCCACTCAGCCAGCCAGCCATTGACCACTACTTACACACGTACACACACACACACACACGAAACCTCTCACTTGGCCTTTCATCATCTCTCCCTCCCCTCTCACCCCACTCTACCTCCCCTCTCACCCCACTCTACCTCCCCTCTCACTCATTACCCTAGCAGCCATTGAGCCATTAAAACAACCATTAATGTCTGCGTCTTTCTCTTGGTCTTTCCTGTTCAGTTATGTGACCCTTCAGTGCCACTCAGAGCAGCTGGGTGTATGGGGGTGCCTCTACCTCTTTGGGTCTGAGTGGCACTGTCGGGGAGGTGAGTGGCACTGTCGGGGTCGGAGAGGTGAGTGGCACTGTCGGGGAGGTGAGTGGCACTGTCGGGGAGGTGAGTGGCACTGTCGGGGTTGGGGAGGTGAGTGACACTGTTGGGGAGGTGAGTGGCACTGTCGGGGAGGTGAGTGGCACTGTCGGGGAGGTGAGTGGCACTGTCGGGGAGGTGAGTGGCACTGTCGGGGTTGGGGAGGTGAGTGACACTGTTGGGGAGGTGAGTGGCACTGTCGGGGAGGTGAGTGGCACTGTCGGGGAGGTGAGTGGCACTGTCGGGGAGGTGAGTGGCACTGTCGGGGTTGGGGAGGTGAATGAGGAAGAAGAGAAAGGGGAGATAAGGCAGAGAGGAGAGGAAAACGAGGAGGAAATTGGAAGGGGTAATGGGAGAGACTGAGGGAGGAAGGGGGGGAGGAGGAGGAGGAGGAGGAGGAGGAGGAGGAGGAGGAGAATTAAAGCAAACAGAGGAAGGAGAATGAGAGATGGAGTGTGGGTGAGGGGAGATTATAATTAAGTGGAGGAAAGAGGGGAAATTCTCAAGCGGAGGGGAAAGTGTGGGGCAGAGGGGAAAGTGTGGGGCAGAGGGGAAAGTGTGAGGCAGAAGGGAGAGTGTGAGACAGAGGGGAAAGTGTGAGGCAGAGGGGAAAAGGGAGGTGGTGGTGGATGGGTCAGGACTCCCTAAGATTTACGAGGGGAGAGCCTGTATTAATTGGCTCATGGTAAATCACTCGTATATCTTCACTATCCCTCTCCCTCTCCCTCTCTTCCTCTCCCTCTCTCTCTCCCTCCTTACCTACCTACCTCTCACTCACAACGAGGTCATGCTCTCTCTCTCTCTCTCTCTCTCTATACCTCCCTCCCTCACACACACACACACACACACCTATGCATTTTTCCTCACAAATACACAAACCTACTCTCTCTCTCTCTCTCTCTCTCTCTCTCTCTCTCTCTCTCTCTCTCTCTCTCTCTCTCTCTCACAACATCTGGTGCAGGTATAACAACAAGCTGCTGGGTCAATAATCATAACAAGGATTACCAATACTGGCGACAAGAGTAATCCTAAAGCCCCTCACCTGGCTAATCCCAAGTAATCCACACCCACGCCGCCCCACTGCCTCACTGGGACACAATTTCTAAGAAGGTCCCTCAATTCTCATAGTGCCCTAAATTAAATACTGCCCCAATTTTAAATCCTAATAGGGTCACAGTACTGAGGCCTCAATACTAATTTGGTTCAAGTCAGGATTGGGGCCCTACTAGAAAGGACTCAAAGCCTAACATAACTAGGCCCCAATAGGAGTAGGGGGTCCTATTAGGATCGGGCCCCCCACTTCACCTAGTACCTTGTCCTGGGATGCAATGTGGTGGAGTGTGGTTGCCTGTGGTAGAATGTGGTTGCTTGTGGTGGACTGTGAATGCCTGTGGTGTCGAAATATTACAGGGCTTCGTGTGTGTGTGTGTGTGTGTGTGTGTGTGTGTGTGTGTGTGTGTGTGTGTGTGTGTGTGTGTGTGTGTACCATCTCAGGGACCATGATATCACCATGATATATTGAAGCAGGTGTTGAAGGCGGCCACCAGAACAAGCCTCCACCCTATGTTGACAGGAGTTAGTGTACACGACTGACAGGTGTTAACGAAGACGGTGACTGACAGGTGTTAATGAAGACAGGTGTTTACGGAGACAGTATTTGGCGGATGTTAACGAAGACGCTGTTTAAATGCCGAGGCTGTAGGCTTTAACAGGGACTGAATACCAAGACAGACCAAGAACAACTCTCCCTACACGTTGCCAGAAGCTCCTCAGGTAAATTACTTAACGCCTTACCTGCTACCTGTGTACTCTGATACTAATTGGAGGTGAGGAGAGTATCAAGTATAACTCTTCTGGCTATTGCTGGGCATACGATTTTGTTATTCTATTATTATTGCTGTTGTTGATATCATTTTAGATTTTGTTATTCTTTTGTTTTCGCTTTTGTTAATGTTCGGTACGTGATGTGTCTTACTGTATGGGCTGAAAGATATTAGTGGTCAAGGGATTATGATATCATTGCCATTATTATTATTATTATTATTATTATTATTATTATTATTATTATTATTTTACTATTACTATCATTATTTTTTATTATTGCTACTATCGTCATTATTATTATCATTATCATTATTTTAGTCATAGAGAGCAGAAGCCCAACTCATCATCATCATCATAACAAGCACAGGTCACCCTCTTCAGGTTAGTCTCAGGTGCTCACTACTCATTATAAACAAATGAGGGAATTAATTAGAGCTCAGAATGCGAGATACACCTGCTTAACAATGCACTAAACCTGTAAACCCCTCATAAAAAGAAACTCATAAACCTATTTTTTCTAATAACCCACTGAAATTCACGTTAAACCTCTAAACCAACCAAGCGACGACTCTGTAATAAACCAATGAAGTTTCTCTATTTTAACAACAGGGGACCTCATGCCTAATTCATCTCGTATCTGTCACCGTGTTTTACCCTAGGGATTTTTTTTTTTTGGGGGGGCGGGGGTCTGTTAAAAGCTTTTGGCCCCGAGGGGATTTCTTATGCACTAATTGCTTTAATAAATGGATGGACGATGGGTCAAATAGTCACCATTTCACCGTTGGCAGCTTCTGACTGGTGAATAGGATTATGGTGGGTTGGTAATTATGACTCACTGCAGGGAGGCGAGAGAGGTATTATAGGAATTGAAAAAAAATGTTTACTGCATGAATAGGAACGCCAGGTAATATGCTCTCTCTCTCTCTCTCTCTCTCTCTCTCTCTCTCTCTCTCTCTCTCTCTCTCTTTCTGGAAATTAGCTAACAAGGATCACCTGAACATTAAACCCCCTTCTCCCCAGCTTATTTCAGCAGATAATTAAACACCTTAGACGCTAACCTAACCTAACATAACTCCTGCCAGGTAGCGTTAGGGTGTTTAATTATCAGGTGAAATAAGCTGGGGGATGGAGGGGGGGACTAATCTTCAGGTGATCCATCAACAGTGAGGAAAGGTCTAACTTCACACTCCGACTGACTGCGCTTTTCCCTGATCACACAACAGCCAGTAGACTCCAACAGAAACACAGTGCCTCCATCTCCGGGACGGTGTTTGGACGCGCTCTTCAAAAGGTATATTTTAGCGGAAAAAACAAGCGCTTCGACTGGCAGTGTATGTGCATGAACGCACCTCAAAGGGCATTCTTCAGCTATAAAGGGCTGGTCCATATCGGTACACTGCGTCATCACAAGTTTCATCTTTTAAAGTAGGTTCTAGGTAACAGTCTGGCTCAGGAGGCAAGACATCAGTAGGTCTTTGTTATTATTTTCTTTCAGGGTGTCATGGACTAGGATAGGTACAGTCGCCTGCATTTACACCTGGTACAGTGACTGGAGAATTTTGTGAGATGTGGCACCTCTGTGTTTGGTTACATCAAATTAAAACTCCCGGAATGGCCCTAAGGAACCTCATAACAGTAGCCGGACTAAGGATACTAGATAAACATCCCACAGAGTTGCCACACCTCACAAAACGCACCAGTCAATGTACCAGGTGTAAGTGGAGCCGTCTGTACCTATGACTGTATCCACTGAAGGGTAACAAGACCAACAAGTGATGACGTTGACTTCAGGAAGGTTTGTCGAGTACACTGTGGAGAAGAAAGACGACTATGCATGACTTAACAGTGCTGTAAGAGGTAAGTGTTTGACCTATTTTAAAAAGAGTTAGCAGGATGTATTACAACACACACACACACACACACACACACACACACACACACACACACACACACAACATTAACACATACATAAAAATTTACATACAGAATGTTTGCTATCAGGTGTATGTGCAGTGATGGGCTTTTGTTTATTGAACCCATGATTACAGAGGCTCGGGTTCCACTGCCTCTATACGCACCGTCGGTTCCCACACCACTCTCTCCCTATACCGCGGCGATTGTCATTTGTTTCTCTGTTTATTGTCGTCGTTTGATACATAAAGGATTAGATTCTACTCTGGCGGTCGGTGTCAGGATATAATAGAGTATTAATAGTATTGGATTATATATGTATCTACTATAGAGAATTAAAACCTTTTCTTCGACATTAAAAAAAAACTAAACCCGAGACACAGAGCATAAACCTGATGTACGGGGGAGACACACACAAAGAAGAAGAATAAATTAATGTATAACGATGAAGAAGAAGATGAAGAGAGAAGATGGTAATAAGGATGATTTAAGAGAAGTAGTCCAAGTATGGATGGAGAAGATGGAACAGGGAGAGAAAAGCATAAATGAAGGACGTGGGAGGAATGAAAGGAGAGAGATGAGAAAAAGTGTGAAGAAGATTTGAGAGGGAGAATGATGTGAACGATATGGAGTGAGGGCCCCCACAGCGGTGTTGGTGCCGTGACTCAGAGGCAGACCCATAACGGATTAAGGCAAGGATTAGGGCAGGACTAGAGAGGCCACCTCCACCCAAGTACCTAAGTCGGTTGAATACCCCTCACTGTCACCCACCAGATAAATACTGAGGGGTACAGGTGAGAAAGGTCGAGAGAAGGATGGGGGAGAAGGAGGAATAGGAGGATGAAGGGAGAGAGAGGAGAAGGAATAGGATGAGGAAGCAGGGGGGAGGAGGAGGAAGGGGAAAGAGGAGGAGGGGGGGGAGGAAGGTATACAAGGATGTGAAGGAAGGGATAGAAGAATGGGGAGGAAGGGAGAAGGAGAGAGGAGGAAGGTAAAGAGGAGGAGGAGGAAATAAACAAGAGGAAGAGAAGAAGAAAGATAATTACACATAATCAAGTACCTTGGTCCTTAATTTTTCATCTTAATTTACCAAAAGTCAGTGGATGGCTGTGTGTGTGTGTGTGTGTGTGTGTGTGTGTCATTTCCTTTATACATATTATACAACTCTCACCTTCCTTTACACTAAATCAAACTCCTTCCCATTGAGACAAAAAAAAAAAACTAAACTAAAAAACTGAAATAAAATCCTTCAAATATTTTTATATCGACATTTTAAATCTTTTTTATTTATTTTTTTTTTAAGACTCAAGATTATATTTCTCTTTTGTCTACAAGTTCTTTCAGCCAAAAATTCTGCAGGAGAATAAAGTTAAGAGTATAACTTTGTCAATATCGTCTCCCTCGGTGTCTCTCGGGTGTGAGGTAAACCATCTCTAACACTCGCTGACGTAACTGTGTTGTGAGAGACAGACAGACAGACACAGACACAGACAGAAAGAAAGAAAGAACCGAAAGACAGAGCAGCATTACCCTCTACTCTTTCACATATTACACCATCAGTCATTCCTCTACATTAAGTCATAAACAACACCTACTGACCCACCCTCCAGAGGAAGGATTTACGAGTCACAGCTTCAGGGCCCCACGTGCGGCTGGCGTCAAGTAAGACAGACAGGCAAACAGACAGAGACAGACAGGTTGATAAACAATGTTACATCTCCCCCCCCCCCCTCACCCTCTCCTGTTTGGTCATAAAATTATATTACAACAACAACAACGCTTCCAACAGCTGATAGTGACGTCATGACAACACAATCAACTGTGACACCCACGTTGACTGACACACACACACACACACACACACGCACACGCACATCAAGACTGTTTATGGCTGGTTGCACATGTGGTCTCCGTTCTGGCAGTAAAGAGAGAGAGTTGGTGAGTTTCTTTCCTAACGATGACAAGGGAAGGACGATGACGATGATAACCCGAAGACATAACTAAAGAATAACGATGATAATAACGAGAATAGAGATGATAAGTGAAGGAGGAGGAAAGAAAGATTAGGAATAGGAGGAGGAGGAAAGGAAGATTAAGAGAATGAGAAGGAGGAAAGGAAGAATGAAAGAAGGAAGAGGAGGAGGATGATGAGCAGGAGGAAAGAAAGAATAAGAGGAGGAGGAGGAGGAGAGAAACTTGATAGAGAATTAAGAAGCAGCAGCAGCAGCAGAAGAAGTAGACGAAGAAGTAGTCACGGTAACATGACACTGTTTCCAAGACGTTTTACCTCCACTCCTCACCTGAGTTGACGGAGGAGCAGGAGGAGGAGGAGGCGGTGGCACCTCACTCACTTCTTCAACCTCAACACGTCATACCAGTTAAGACGTTTTTCACCCAAGAGATTCCCACGGTGTTTGTGTTTGTTTGTGTGTGTGTGTCTGTCTGTCTGGCGTGGATAATAACCCCCCCCCCCCCCCACTTTGGTTTTTCCTCTTCTCTTATCCCCCTTAAACAACAATGTTAATCTAGTCTCGTAATCCACAGGTGACTCGGAAGGTTCACCTGAGAGGATGCTGGTTCAAGATGGCGCTGGAGTGTAGCGGCTACGTCAGTTTACGAGAGGTGGCTACAACACCTTATGGAGAGGGAAGTTATCTCCACACTCCCCCAGCAGGCAGCTCTGTAAACACTCCTCGAGGCTGACGACCTGATCAATTATGGTGTAGGAGCCGCGTCAACCCTCAAGCCTACCTGTACTATACCTGTACTCACCAGATGTACTTTGAGGGAAACTTTGTCTATTTTGCGACAGTGATTTACTCGTATATTTACTTTTGTTTAATAATATAGTAAATATTTCGGGGGTCAGAAATTAATACTACGTTGTATTAGTATAGTGAAACGTCTCTCTCTCTCTCTCTCTCTCTCTCTCTCTCTCTCTCTCTCTCTCTCTCTCTCTCCTACAGCAAGTCAGGCTGATGGTGCTGTAGAATAGGGACTACACCTGCCTGCTGCACCCACCACCTGTATAATTAAGAGCTACTTCACGCCAAGGTTCCCACGAGTATAACACTGTGTACTTTTAAAAGACATTCCCAGCATTTAAGATGATTGTTACGGTCAGTGCAAGTAGTAAACGGTGCCAGGAACAGTGTGTGTGTGTGTGTGTGTGTGTGTGTGTGTGTGTGTGTGTGTGTGTGTGTGTGTGTAATAATAATAATAATAATAATAATTAACGGTTTATTGAAAGAGCTTGGCAGCCAGAAGGCTGAAAATATACAGTTACATATTTGGGGAATGGGTTACGAATAACAAATAATATACAAGAAACATAAGTGACACAAATAAGACATATAATAACTAGATGGGGAAAAGCTCAAACTACAGTTCATTTCAACATAGTGACAGTGTTACAGTATTACAAGTTATTGATAATTTTTACAATGGTTGGGACTGGGCTGTTCTTATAGCGATCAGTTCGTGCACGTATGGGCTGGATGCGGTTGTGGTGTCGCACAGCAATTCTCGGACAAGGGATCTCAGGTGGTAGTAGGAGCCGGTGTCGGGGATGGTGTAGAAGCTTCTTACCAAATTTGCAGATGAGGTCGTGGTGATGGTCAGTGAGAGTCGAAAGGGTCAGAGTGTGTGTGTGTGTGTGTTATCTTAAAAAGTTATCATCATTATCTCTCCTATCATCATCCTTGGCTCATGTGATAACCCTACTAACTGTGTGGAGATCCCTGGGGTGACACTGACCAGCTTAAACACTGACGACACATTATCATCTTCTCCCGCCACGTGACAGTGTGTGACAGCGTGTGACACCGTATGACAGCGTGTGACAGTGTGTGACAGCATCTTGCATTTCTCTTCCGCCTAAAGTTAATTTCTCTAAGAGTGATTAACGACACATTTCTCTCCGCTGAACAAAAAAGAAAATAATTACTCTGGCACATCGAAAGTTACTGAAATCGGAGAGTGAATGTAAGACTTTTTTTTTTATAGAGCATTTTAGATATAACTTTACTGTCATTACACACACACACACACACACCACGTACACTAGAGCGGTTCACCTCAAGAAAAAACAAACACACACAGCTCAACCCAAGGAGAAATCTTTCCAATAAAACAGCGCGAGATATTTCTACCACAATCCTCCACATATCACCGCCTCCCCCCCCCCATCCCCCCCTCCTAAACCCCTTCCACCTAACCTACCCCCCCCCCTCCACGTATGCGTTACTGACATAAATCGGAAACTCTTCCTTATATGTACCTAAACTCCACTACAAGCTCCCATAACTAGGCATGGGCTCTCACCCTTCTCCCTTGTATGATCCAGTTATGTCGAGGTTAGAGTGGAGTCCAGATGCTTCCAGTGATACCCCTACTCATAAAGACTCCAGGTACGGAGGTTTTAAGCCCTTTATATAATGTAGACTCCCTGTATTTTAGAGCTGTTAACCCAAGTTTCTTTCTCCATATATAACCCAGCTGTTGTTCCTCCATGTATAACCCACCACCTCCCCCATGTATAACCCGCCACCTCCACATATAACCCACCACCTCCACACCACCACCCCTACCACACAACCCTCCAGCAAGACTCGCGTTCTTTCCGGCTTTCATCAGTCGTTCCCTTCCGCTGATGATGGGAACAATTAGTCATGTTTCCTGCTACAACGTTTTTATCCCTCGAGATGTTCCCCCCCGCCCCTCCCAAACGATTTTCCATCTGTGTCAACCATGTCATTTGGGGGGGTGGGGTAGTTGACGCCAAGGGGGAAGGGGGGGTAGTTGACGCCAAGGGGGAAGGGGGGAATGTGACGCCAATATAACAATGATTTTAGACTTAATACCTTTATCTACGGTCATTTTCTATACAGTTATAATTTTCACACCTAAAAAAAAAAAAAGTTAATATTTAGTTTATCTACACTTTTACCTCTCTCTCTGCCTCTCTCTATTAAAAAAAAAAACTTTCATTCGCTCTACTTTCTACTATATTTTCTCTCTACATTTAAGACTTTCACCCATTAATTTCTATACTTTTTCTCTTTCATCTAGGAGCGCCCTACCTGAGTCATCATTCAATAAATATAATTATGAAACACCTGAGTTATTTACCTTTAACTTGTTTCTGTTAATTAAGTGGTCGTTACAGGTGTGTTTAGTCACTTCAGGATAAGGTAGCAGTAAGAGTAGCAGGTAAGTAACAGTAACAGGTAAGTGACAGCAGTAGGTAAGTGACAGTAGCAGCAGTAACAGTAGCAGGTAAGTAACAGTAACAGGCAAGTAACAGTAACACTTAAGTAACAAGTAACAGTAACTATAACAACAGCAGCAACAGATAGCCACACCGATAATAAGCTACCCTCCCCTGCTACCTATCTACTACCCTCCCCTGCTTCCATCCCAAACCCCTGCTTCCATCCCCCTCCCCTGCTTCCATCCCCCTCCCCTGCTTCTCTCCCTCCTACCCTCCCTCACCACCATAAACACACATCACCGTCGCCCCTCCCCCCTAATCCCTGGGCGGCGGAACTGTAGCCACGAGATCACCTCCTCCGAGATTTTATGGAGCTTCTGGTGATGATAGTGGTAGTGGTAGTGGTGGTGGTAGTAGTGGTGGTGGTGGTAGTAGTGGTGGTGGTAGTAGTGGTGGTGGTGGTAGTAGTTGTGGTAGTAGTGGTAATTATGGTGGTGGTGGTAGTGGTAGTAGTTGTGGTAGGGGTGGTGGTAGTTGTAGTAGTGGTGGTAATAATGAAAGTGGTAGTAGTTGTGGTAGTGGTGGTAGTAGTAGTTATAATAGCCAACTGAAGCCCACCCGGAAGTTAAATCCCCTCTAGCACCACGCCCGCACGCCTTCATCACCACACCCACACGACTCCACCACCACGCCCACACGCCTCCACCATCGCGCCTACACCAACACGCTCCGCACGCCTCCACCACCACGCTCCACACGCCTCCACCACCACGCTCCACACGCCTCCACCATCACGCCTCCACCACCACGCTCCACACGCCTCCACCACCACGCCTCCATGCCCCCACGCCTACACCATCATTTATTTCACCTTCCACATTATTATAACAACAACAACAACAACAACAACGATAATAATAATAATAACAATAACAATAATAATAATAATAATAATAATAATAATAATAAACTCAGAAAATTCATCACACACGTCTACAATTGGTTCGGCATGTATATAGACTAAGCAGGTATACATACGGTTAAGAATGTATACAGACAATACAGGTATACACAGTGTACCTAGACCATGGGAGTATACAGTTTCCAATGTACACCTTTAGAGATAGTGGCAAGAATTATATAACAATGGTAAACAGTGAGGCAATTCGACCATGGGTAACACACACACACACACACACACACACACACAAAATATCTCTCGACTCGCAAAGAAAGAGAGAGAGAGAGAGAGAGAGAGATGTCCGTATAAGGTCTGCGTTGCTGACGTTGAGTTACTTAAAACACTTTCTTGCTGACGTTGTTTTGCTGACGAAAACTTAAGACTGGTGGACACTGCAGGAGATCGCTGACGTCACTGAGGGTCGCCCCCCCACACGATGATCATTATCTCTCCCCTTCATAAAATTTTTCCCCCAACATTTAGGGAAATCCCCCCGACGCTGACTTCCCTGACATTTACCCAAACAATCCGGAAGTTGTTTTAACACGACAAGAAGGGAAACAAATATGAATAAATAATGAAATTAAGGAAATAAAAAAAAAAAAATACAAAAAAGAATAAAAAACTAAAGTTGATAGTTTTATACAATCACTTTGACTTATGTCCTTCCTAACATTCAAACCACCTCTCTCTCTCTCTCTCTCTCTCTCTCTCTCTCTCTCAACAAACTTTACTCCCATCGTCCGAGATATTTCAGCAACAACTTGTTTTTCAGGTTCGTTGGAATCAAGGAAGAAGAGAGTTAGTCCCAGATGGTATTTTTTGTGGCAAACTTCTGAGTGTCTCACACACGTACACTGACCTACTCCTCCACCCACCCACCCACTCACACCCTCTCCCCCTCCCACCCTCTCCAGCCAATGTGTTTTGTGGGCATCAACTTGTGTGTGTGTGTGTGTGTGTGTGTGTGTGTGTGGATTAGATACAAATAATGGTTGGAATAATGGAATAGTTGACGAGAGAGAGAGAGAGAGAGAGAGAGAGAGAGAGAGAGAGAGAGAGAGAGAGAGAGAGAGAGAGAGAGAGTATAATGCAACATGACCTTCCAACACACACCACCTCTCCTCGCCAGCTGGGTACTGTACTTGTGTTAAGAGGGGCCTGGGAGAGGACTGGTCCTAGCCGCCGGGGAATAATTACCATCTACAAAATTTCTACATAATTTTCCGAGTAGAGTAAACAGAGACGAGTCCGTAAACGAGATATACAAGTAGACTACAGTTTACATCTGCACACGCTGAGGCGGCATGAAAAATGTATACAATGCGGAAACTTCAGGTTAATATATTTACATGTGTATGCTGGTGTATGTATGAGAGCGTTGGTAAGTGAATAGGTATACATTCAAGGAGGAACCAGCTGGACTCTGACCGTGATGAGGCAAATGAGGCAAGGAGGATAGCTACAGTGCTGTTGTTTCCTCCGTCCCTCGCCTCCTCCCTCCACACACACACAAGAACTGAACCACATAACAAAGGGATTCTCGAGATATATCCACCGCCCCCCCCCCCCACCTCCATTCCTCGCCCTCCTAAAACTCTCTTTCTCTTTCTCCCCTCCTGCAGCGCAAGAGGCTGACGGGGCCGCGTCAGGCTGGTGGTGGAGCGTGACCAGTGATGTTCACGAGTGTGTCACCATTAACGCCCAGGTCATGAAACTCGCAACTTGTTAGGTGAAGCAAATTACGCAACACCTAACCTGCGTCCACCACTGACAGTTCTCGGGTGATGGACATTCCCTTAGTTGCCAACAGTTCGTATACCTAATATGGAAAATCGAACTTCTAATAATATCCACCTGACAGTGACCAATTGGAATTCTCGATTGCGCATTCTCCAAGTTGTGATTGGTCATCGAGGAAGGCGGGCTATCGAATTCCGCGATCTTGATTGTGTCCCGGGTAGTTATGTAGACCATCGGGACAATCCGATCGTTAAGAAGCCTTGGAGGTCTAGAGGCAGGAGAGCGGAAAATTATCTACGTCTGGAAATGTGTGCGTCCGGTGATAATAGAAGCTCTTACGGGGGAGCCACACAGCTAATGTCTATAAACAGATGCGTAACATAATTCCATCCACTTTTTTACTGCGCTGTTTTGAGGTCAATATTCCCATTAACATTTTTCATCCCAGAAGCTACAGCAGCCTCTTAGCCTTGAGCCTCAGCCAGCGTCGAGTCTAGCATCCCGAGGGAGGACAGCGTTGAGCCCCTCACGCCTTCGTCACCCCTAAACCATCTGTCGTGGTCGTTCATCCTGACATCTTGTTTGCTGTGGTACCGTAACTCAACCCGCTTAACCTTCGTATTGTCTTTCGTCGATGCTGGATCTTGGAGTCTGTCGTTTCTAATGACACATTGTTGCAGGGAACCAAGGCCTGACTCATGTTGCTGTAGACTATCGGACAGCTGCTGCACGCCGTCGTACTCTGTCGCCTTCGGGGCCACCACCACAGCCATCATGTCCCCTTTCATTAAGCGAGGGAGGAAGGCGGGACGCACCTCCTGCTTCAGGCCCTTGGACCACAACCCTAGTTATGCTGTTATGAAGTATTCCACCACCACAAAGAATCCGTGGAAGCGTCTACACCCACATACCTCAGGTCTAACTTGACGACTGAGACAGAAGGAAATATTACCGGTATTTGTGGAACTACCTCGCCAGGGACCAAACGCTTCAACACAGAAGTTTTTACCCAACATCTGTCTCCCTCGTCATCCCTCACGCTCACATTCCACTCTTGTACAAATTTTAATCAAGCATGAGGAATTCTTGACGACCTCTTTACCACAACAAGCAGGGAAAGGTTGTGAGGCGCCATAACCCGAGACCATGAGGAGGAGAACAAGAGTGTGGGGGCCTGACGCATTTCTGTACTCCCACTGATGGGTAGTGACAGTCAGTCTCTCCTGTGAAATGTCATGAAGTATTTTCCAACAGCTGACTGTCACTCACCCCTGGGAAAAGTCTCACCATCCGGAGGCGAGTCTTGTCTCCATCTCTCACATGACCTGACAGGTGAGAGATGGCCCTGACCTGCACGTGACCTGGTTTCTACCTGAGAGTTAGGATCAGGGTTCGGGAACACTTGGAAGATGGGGTGCATTCTGCTAAGCCGTGTTACCATAGCATAATTAATTTTCGCGGCTTACAAACTACTGTACTGTAGTGTTCCTGAGTTCACCCATGGTCCACACTATAGGCCCACGGTCCACCTCCCACAGCTACGGGCCATCCCCACAGCTACGGGCCACCCCCCACAGCTGAGGTCCACCCCCACAGCTACGGTCCACCCCCACAGCTACGGTCCACCTCCCACAGCTACGGTCCACCCCCACAGCTACGGTCCACCTCCCACAGCTACGGTCCACCCCCACACCTACAGTTCACCTCCCACAGCTACGGTTCACCTCCCACAGCTACGGTCCACCCCCACAGCTATGGTCCACCCCCACAGCTACGGTCCACCTCCCACAGATACGGTCCACCCCCACAGCTACGGTCCACCTCCCACAGCTACGGTCCACCCCCACAGCTACGGTCTACCCACAGAGCTACGGTTCACCCCCACAGCTACGGTCCACCCCCCACAGCTACGGTCCACCCCCTACAGCTACGGTCCACCCCCACAGCTACGGTCCACCCCCCACAGCTACGGTCCACCCCCACAGCTACGGTCCACCCCCCACAGCTACGGTCCACCCCCCACAGCTACGGTCCACCCCCACAGCTACGGTCCACCCCCACAGCTATGGTCCACCTCCCACGGCTACAGTCCACCTCCCACAGCTACGGTCCACCCCCACAGCTACGGTCCACCCCCACAGCTACGCTCCACCCACACAGCTACGGTCCACCCCCACAGCTACGATCCACCCCCCACAGCTACGGTCCACCCCCACAGCTACGGTCCACCCCCGACAGCTACGGTCCACCCCCCACAGCTACGGTCCACCCCCCCCACAGCTACGGTCCACCCCCCACAGCTACGGTCCACCCCCCCACAGCTACGGTCCACCCCCACAGCTACGGTCCACCCCCACAGCTACGGTCCACCCCATACCTCTCGGTGATTAATGCCCAACGCAGACGTTAGGACTCTCGTCACCTTGAATATATCGAGTTAATTATTATGCCGTTCATAACACACACACGCCAGAGGGTAGGAGGAGAAGAAGAGGGTAGGAGGAGAAGAAGAGGGTAGGAGGAGAAGAAGAGGGTAGGGGGAGGAGGAGAGGGTGGGAGGAGGAGAGGGTAGGAGGAGGAGAGGAAGAGGGTAGGGGGAGGAGGAGAGGGTGGGAGGAGGAGAGGGTAGGAGGAGGAGAAGAAGAGGGAAGGAGGAGGAGGAGGAGAAGAGGGTAGGAGGAGGAGAAGAGGGTAGGAGGAGGAGAATAAGGTGGGAGGAGAAGAGAAAGAGGGCAGGAGGAAAAGAACAAAGGACGGAAGGCAGAAAATAGAGGAAGGAAGATAGGAAGAAGAGGAACAAAGAAGAAGGAAGGAATAAGAGGAGAGAAACACAAGAGGAGTAGGAACAGTGAAGGAGAAGAGAAGGAGAAGAAGAGGGGCAGAACACATCAGGGAAGAGTAAAAAAAAAAAAAAGTCGGGAGGGAAAAATTCTTGAGCGATGTATGACAGATTATTTTGTGCCGTGTTCCTCCTCTTCCTAATCTTCCCTCCTCCACCTCTTATCCTTCTTCCTCTTAGCCCACTCCTTCCTCCTCTATTCTTTCTCTTTTACACTATTCTTCATCTCTCTCTCTTGCTTCTCCCTCTATCTCTCTTCCTCTCTCTCTCTCTTTTCCTCTTGCGTTTTCCTCTCTTTCTCTCTCCTTCAACCTATAACCTTATGTCTCCCCCTTCGACTATCTCTTCTTCTCTCTGTCTCTCCCCCATCACTGCCCCCCCCCCTACTATCTCCCTCCTTCCCCTCATGGACCAAGATGCCAAAGCCACAAGTAACATCATAATATAAGCGACGCCACATCATTAACGGTGCCATAATATCAAC
Organism: Homarus gammarus; assembly: GCA_958450375.1. Classification (NCBI taxonomy): domain Eukaryota; kingdom Metazoa; phylum Arthropoda; class Malacostraca; order Decapoda; family Nephropidae; genus Homarus; species Homarus gammarus. The sequence continues at coordinate 130,428 of CAUDMG010003756.1, forward strand.
GACGCCATAGGTGCCATTTTAGTTACTGGTGTCATAAAGGAGGAGAAAATAATAAGAAAAGAGAAGAAACAGTTGGAGATTTTCTTGATTTGGTTTGGTGAGAGAGAGAGAGAGAGAGGGGAAGTAGTGTAGAAGGTGTAGTGTAGATGTCAGTATAGTGGCTGTAGTGTAGTATAGACGGTAGTGGTTGTAGAGGAAGTAGTGTAGTAGGTGTAGTGTAGATGTCAGTATAGTGGCTGTAGTGTAGTATAGACGGTAGGGGTTGTAGAGGAAGTAGTGTAGTGGGTGTAGTGTAGATGTCAGTATAGTGGCTGTAGTGTAGTATAGACGGGAGGGGTTGTAGAGGAAGTAGTGTAGTGGGTGTAGTGTAGATGTCAGTATAGTGGCTGTAGTGTAGTATAGACAGGAGGGGTTGTAGAGGAAGTAGTGTAGATGTCAGTAAGGATGTGAGGGGGGGATACAAGGACTCAAAACATACCCCAGATTCTCAAACCATCATAAGTTTAGAGTTTAATTACGTGATCTGAACACATCCAGCCAACACGATCGAGTCATGGTGTAATATCGACGCCATCTTGACTACATCGATATAGAGTGAGGATGTTAGAGACTCCCCCCACACATATTGCAGCCTCTCTGTCTGTCTGTCTGTATGTCTGAGGGTAGGGGATAGTTTACAGTAACGAACCTGTCCTTGCGAGCTGCGTGTGGAATGTGCCCCGAGCATCACATACCTGGAAAGAGAGAGAGATACCTGTAATTAAGTTGTAGATTAGACAGGTGAGTCAAAGGTAAGTATTGTGTGTGTGTGTGTGTGTGTGTGTGTGTGTGTGTAAAACAGGTATTGTTATGTCCATATGTATACAGTACTTACATATTAAATTAACTTATTGTATATTTTAAAATTAATTTATGCTAACTGGATTAATTAAGCAACAGGTGCTTTAAACAGTACCAAAAATCTGCAATATTAAAACTACGTCTCCCATTAACAGCAACCATTATTGCCACACCCATTATTACCATTACTACCACACCCATTATTACCATTACTGCCACACCCATTATTTCCATTACTGCCACACCCATTATTACCATTACTACCACACCCATTATTACCATTACTGCCACACCAATTATTACCATTACTGCCACATCCATTATTACCATTATTGCCGCACCCATTATTACCAATACTGCCACACCCATTAATACCCGTTTTCCTTATACCCCAAAAATCGCTAACAACTAGACACTTTCTGAAACGAGATGTGTTAAGGCAGCGACTCATTGACATGTAAATACACATATATACATGTAGATTCGAGCTGTATATATGGAAATACCTCTGTTGACTTGGCAAATGGGGCTCGTCTCCCTCAAAAGCCGTAAACATACTAGGAATAAAAAAAGAAAGGGGGTGATCCTATTATTTGTCACAGGATGGTAGCCGTACCCTATATTGTTTAATACTGGGAGAAAAAAAAGTTGCTGCTATTTCCCCCAGGACGGCCGTAGTACTCTATTCTGGTTTATAATTGAAAAAAAAAAACAACTTTAATTTTACCCAGGATGGTGGCTATGCCTTATACTGTTTACTCCTAGGGAATAAATGCTGTTTGTTTATCCCATAGCCACTACTGAAAAAAAGACGACTACAGCAGAAGGTTAGGTTAGGTTAGGTTAATATTCAGGTGAAAAAAGCTGGGGTGGAGATTCTTCAGGTCGTCCGGTTACAACAGACATTCCGGGATAGCGCAGGTATCCGTCCATGGCCCGCCTCTTCTCAGAAACATATCCGAGAGTTTGTTTGTCGAAGCTGAGAGTTAAATGTTGTTGCTGCTGCTGTGATGTAGACTATTATTATTATTATTATTATTATAATTATTGTTGTTACTGTTATTATTGTTGTCTTGTGTTGTAAACTATTATTATTATTATTATTATCAGAAATATTAACCTTCTAATTTTCAATCTTATACTTTCTATTCCTGAGAAGTGTGAAGTTTGGTGTGGGTGGGCGGTGTAGAGGTGTGGGTGGGCGGTGTAGAGGTGTGGGTGGGCGGTGTAGAGGTGTGGGTGGGCGGTGTAGAGGTGTGGGTGGGTGGTGTAGAGGTGTGGGTGGGCGGTGTAGAGGTATGGGTGGGCGCCGCGGGCTGACATAATCATTTCCTGTCACCTGGCCACGAGCAACTACCTGCAGGAAATACCTTATGTATACTCCTCCACCCAGAGGCTATACTCCACCCGCCCGCCCTCCACCCAGTCTTACAACCTTCCCTCCCGCACCCTCCACCCACCCAGCCCTCCACCAGGTCATACAGCCTTCCCTTCCTCCCTAGTTCTATCTTCTTCAGTGTTTCCCTCTACATTGTCTCTCTCATTTCTATCCCCCTCTCTTCCCTTCCTTCTCTTCCTTACCCCTTCACCATTCGATTCCTCACGTCTCTTTTCCCTCTGCTTCCCTTATTTCTCCTCTTTACTCTTCTTCCTCATTCATCTCTCTTATTTGTCTTCTTCCCTCCCCTTGTTTGGTTTGCCCTGTGAGGACGATGACTTAACTCTTCTCTCCTCCCTCCCTTTTCTCCTTCTTTTTCTCTACCCTGTATACCCTCGTACCTCCCCTTCCTTCCTTCCTTCCGTTCCCTCCTCCCCCCCCCCCACTCCTTCCCTTCTCCACCTCTCACCCCCCCCAACATAGCCCTCTCCACCTTTCTTACTCTCCACACCCCTATTATCCCCTCCTTCCACACCCCCACTACCCCCTTCCCCCCTCACTACCCCGGGCAATGGTGCAAACTACCACCTTGACCTGATGTTACCCGCAGTTCTGTACCAAATTGCCGTCAAGACAGTGCTACACCACCTACGTTACTAAGGTCCACTCACACGTTATTATTCCTCTGCCTCCTCGACTTTACTGCGCTCATCCACTACTTCTTCTTATGTATAATCTCAGGCCTGTGCTCGAATTCTCAAAAAGCCTCTTAAGTTGTGGGAGAGTTTCAGTGATCTTTCGACGCCATCTTGTCCGTCCAGCAGTTAGTATGAGGAATATTTAGCATGGGAACCTTTGAGAACTGTGGATGGTGGTGGTGGTGAGGCATGAATGGTGGTGAGGCATGAATAGTGGTGGTGGTGAGGCATGAATGTTGGTGAGGCATGAATGGTGGTGGTGGTGAGGCATGAATGGTGGTGGAAGTGGTGAGGCATGAATGGTGGTGGCGAGACCTACATGACTCTCACAATGCCCTCAAGGTTCTCACATAAACCACAAATGCATGACGAAGGTTTCAAGGTCATTCTCCTTTTCAATCTGCATTTCCGAACAGGACCACGCGGCCACTGTGTGTAGCCCACCACCCACCCAGGCCCTTGACACCCACCCTCGGCGGCCCCTGACACCGATCTCCGGCTCCTGACACCCACCCCCGCCTCCTGACACCGACCTCCGCCTTCTGACACCCACCCCCGCCTCTTGACACCCACCTCCGCCTCTTGACACCGACCTCCGGCTCCTGACACCCACCCCCGCCTCCTGACACCCACCCCCGCCTCCTGACACCCACCTCCGCCTCTTGACACCGACCTCCGGCTCCTGACACCGACCTCCGGCTCCTGACACCCACCCCCGCCTCCTGACACCCACCCCTGCCTCCTGACACCCACCCCCGCCTCCTGACACCCACCCCCGCCTCTTGACACCCACCCCCGCCTCTTGACACCCACCCCTCCTGTGGACAAGACACCACCACAATTGCCATTCACATTCCCCCTCCCTCTCTACCCATGAATGCAGCAGATCTCACCTCACCTCTCCCCCGCATCACTGTACACAATAGATATATTTTCTTGAGTATTCATTCGTCCGTTGAGGCAGGTGTGGAGGTTAGTAGTTTTATAATTCAAGGGACGATCAGCGAGTATGTTTAGTGAGGAGGCTGGCTCACAACAACACTTAACTGACAACAAGAGGTGTTAGCTGGAGGTGTTAATAATGAGTCTCATGACCTCGATCGTTCCTGCACGCGCGCGCCTGTGATGGAGAGCTGAGGTGATGGTCGGAATGCCCATCACAACAACACATGACCAGGTGAGGTAACGGAGGTAATAGATAAGGAGGAGGAGGATGCTGAATGTCAACACGGGGGAGGCTGCAGGAACCGTGTTGTTAAATAACGTGTAGGAGCAGAATAGTTTTAAAGAGGATGGCTTACGAGGGTTGGGATGTCACAAGCCCCCCACCCCCCCTCCCTCCACAATCCTCCTTCGTCCCCTCCTTATCCTTCCATCCCTCACCATCCTCCTCCACCCCAGTCCTTATCTCTCCACCTCCCACCATCCCCCCACTATCCCCCCACCACACCCCCCACCACCCACCCCTCCTTTTTTATGAGGTAGGAGCAACTGAATGGAAGATCCAAGTCCTTCAAGATATATTTTTCGTCGGTATAGAAATGTTGTATTGATTTCAAGGAAGTGTGTGTGTGTGTGTGTGTGTGTGTGTGTGTGTGTGTGTGTGTGTGTGTGTGTGTGTGTGTGTGTGTGTGTGGTACAAGGTGGGTGTCTCTCT
>CAUDMG010003756.1:137500-360000 GCA_958450375.1 Homarus gammarus
GAGGTGGAATAGGAGGACGAGGAAGAATATGATAATGACTCCTTCCATCTTCTCTTTTCCATTTCCCCTCCTCGTTTCCCTTCCTCTCACCTTTGACACAACACCTCTCCTTCTCATCTCTTCCCTCCCCTCACACAGTTACCCCCTCCCTTCAATTCCCAGTACCTACCCCCCCCCCCCTCCCTCCCTCCCTCCCTCCTGCCTGGTGTGATTTCTAGATGGGGATGAGCAGTGAGGGTCACACACACACACACACACACACACACACACACACACACACACACCTCCGTCTGCCTTTTCCCTGATCGTCTGTTTTTTCCTCTTCTCCACTCCTCTTATTCTCATTTTTCTTTCCCCTTAAACTCTTTTTTTTCTTTTTTTTCATTAAGTAACTTTGTATCAACTGTTGTAATCCCACGGAAAAAAAAGCCTTAGCTCTTTTTTTCTTTCTTTTTTTTTCAATTTCTTTATCTTACTCAAACCCAAAGTCTTCTCTCTCTCTCTCTCTCTCTCTTCCTTCCTTCCTTCCACATTCTTCACCACTATATAAAAGGCATTGGGCATAAATTTCTGTTGGAGATATACAGAGCATTCTTTCCCAAATAACATACTTCCCTATAGGCATAATATATTCTTCCCATCCAAGAAGTATATTCCTCCTACGTCACAATGGGTGTAAAATATTCTTTACTGTCCGCTTACACGCACACAAAAGACAGAACTTTCCCTCACTTTCTCACAACACACACACACACACACACACACACACACACACACATGAATGCGTGTTATGATGAGGAGGCGAAGAAGAGCTTGGCTAGGCTAGGTTAGGTTAGGTTAGGTTAGGTTAGGAAAGAAGAGGTTTAGGAGGAAATAGGAAGTGAACTATTGGTTTCTGTTGCACCACAGGAGAAAAAATGTGTGTGTGTGTGTGTGTGTGTGTGTGTGTGTGTGTGTGTGTGTGTGTGTACTGAAGTGAGGAGGAGGAGGTGTGCGTGTGTGCGTGTGTGTGTGTGTGTGCTGAAGTGAGGAGGAGGAGGAGGTGTGTGTGTGTGTGTGTGTGTGTGTGTGTGTGTGTGTGTGTGTGTGTGTACTGAAGTGAGGAGGAGGAGGTGTGTGTGTGCGTGTGTGTGCGTAATAAGTCTGAAAATATATTTAATCATCGTGATATTCGTACCCAAATGACCGTATCACAGGCCATTACGACACTTGATGGGGTATCCTGGAGGTAGAATAATGGTAATAAAAGCTGAGAGAGAGAGAGAGAGAGAGAGAGAGAGAGAGAGAGAGAGAGAGAGAGAGAGCTTCATCTGGTATTCAAGACTATACTGTATACGTATTCTGGAGGTCCCCATCTTCCCTCACGATTCATAAAACACACACACACACACACACACACACACACACACACACAAATAAAACATCCCTCCCCCTTACACCCACACACACATAACCCTTACACCACCAAACCACACCACGACTCCCCACACCCCTCCTCTTCCCCACCCTCTCCCCTCTCCCTTCCATCCCAACTTTCTCCCATCTCCCCACCCCCTCCCCCCCCCCTCCCCTACAACTATGCACGGCTCGTGTCAGGGAGAGGGAAGTGAAGGTAACTGAACAAGTCTCGACACTGTGAATAATCCCGACGGTGCACGCGTGGTCAACCAAGCAGAGGTCTCGCCCTCCACCAGAAAGCCTATACGACATGCCTCTCTCTCCCTCTCTCTCTTACACATACACCAGAGCTCCTCCCATCCCTTCTCCGCACCGCCCCTCCCCTCCCCGCACCGCCCCTCCCATCCCCTACACTACCTGCCTGACTCGCTCTATATACCGCGTGAAAGAAGGAGAATGAAGAAAGAATAAAGAAGAACAAGAAAGAACAAGAAATAAGAAGAAATAATGACACAAATTACCGTGATATTACTACGTGTTCAAAGATCCTGTTCACATAACATTACCTCAGTCTTCAACACACCTACAGCAAGTTGTATCACACGTTAAATATCAACTATTAAGAAAAATATAATAATAGTCTATTTACACAAAAGACAAAGGTGTGAAGACGATAAATAACAAAGAGATAAAAAGGTAAGCAGTGACAATGTTGGAGTGTGTCAGTTGTCATGGTCTTTCCTGTGACACATATGACACGAGGGGAAACAGCTTCAGAGAGAGAGAGAGAGAGAGAGAGAGAGAGAGAGAGAGAGAGAGAGAGAGAGAGAGAGAGAGAGAGAGAGAGAGAGTATCACCATGGTCGTCACATTACAGTTGTCAAGATCTCGTTGAGCTGTTTTGTGTGTGTGTGTGTGTGTGTGTGTGTGTGTGTGTGTGTGTGAACAAGGCGTGGGCGTAATGTAGATGAAGTGCCACTGATACTTTGTTTGGTGTGTGTGTGTGTGTGTGTGTGGGTGTGCGCGCGTGTGTGTGTGTGTGTGTGTGTGTGTGTGTGTGTGTGTGTGTGTGGGTGGGTGTGCGCGTGGGTGTGTGTGTGTGTGTGTGCGTGGGTGTGTGTGTGTGTGCGTGGGTGGGTGTGTTACGTGTGTGTAGTTGTAGTGAAAGGGTGTGTGGGTGGCGCAGGATTCAAGGTGATAGAGCGTCTGGGTGAGTGGGTGGGTGAGGGTGGGTGGCGAGGGCGGGTGGTGTGGGTGGCTGAGGTAGTATTGGATGACACGGCTTACAGTACATCTGAATATGGTTAGGTTAAGGTTAAGCTATGTTAAATTTAGCTAGAGTAGGTTAGGTTAGGTTCAATAAGTCGAGGTTCCAACTAATGTTACACTAGTTATCCTTGCCCGAAAATGGACAGTGTGTGTGTGTGTGTGTGTGTGTTTGTTTTAAGATAAGGTCCCACAGTAAAGCAAGAAAGTGCCACCCCCCCCCCCTCAACACGGCACTCGTGGTGGGTACAAGACAGTCCCAGAGTGCCACGATAGTTTACCAACCAAATAAAATTACCTTAAAATTTTATATGTATCTTAATCCTGTCTGTAAGATTAGCTAATCCCTTCTTACCATTGTAAGAGAGATATTTGCTAATCCCTCTCACGCTACCAATCTATTGTGTGTTTACTATTGTTTTTTTTTACATCTTCCAATCAACAATATGTATGAATATATTAACATCTACATTAAAAGATTCGCCAATACCTTCCCACGACAGGTAGGAGACACAATAGCTAATCCTTCATTCTTGTCATTGTCCACTGTTTTACTTAAATCTCTGTATGATTGGACAGTCTTCCATCCAATCCTTTCCCCTGAGTCTATATACAATAAATCCCCCCCCCCCCCCAATCGTTCCCCACAGTTTTTGATTGATTGAAACAGTTTATTTAGCCAGAAAAACACAGATACAGAGTGGATAATAATAACAATATTAACACGGCTGAGCCAGTTGAGAACCTGAGCTCTCTTTGAGGCACCTGATATATACTATACATTTATCTCAAGGAAGTATTATGTAACATTTAGTATCATCTGGAATAGTACAATAGCATGGTGGTAACTAGAACATATCAGAATGTTACCATGGTTATCACTTCAATATCTTTATATATATATATATTTTTTTACATTTCTATTATAAGTATATACATAAGTTACAATACAGTGGAATATAAAAACGTAAATATAATGAGGGAAGCAGCACAACACGGGTTGTATTAAGGTTGAATAAGAGGACAGAGCTGTCAGGATTATGTCTAGTTGGCAAATATATTTTTTACAATGCTAATTTCTTATCTATCTACATGATAATTTATGATAAAACGGTTTTGATGGTACAATAAAAGCAGGTATATGAAGTTGGTATTACAAGAAATATTTATGCTTAGACAATAGTTATTTTTTAAGAGATGACTTAAAGGAGGGGAGCGTAGTCTTTGCTTGGATGGTTGGAGGTAAGTTGATCCACACCTTCACACCGTGATTTTTTATGGAGGTCTGGGACTGAAAGGAGCGCACGGGGGGTGGTCTTAGTAGCTCTGGGTGCCTTAAGTTGTATCTCTGATTATTCCGGAACTGGAAATAAATGTTATCACGCAAGTGATTGACAGATTTGTAAACAAATAGGGCACAGCAGCAGGTGTTAATATCCTCGAATTTTTACATTTTCAATCTAGCAAATTGTTCGTTTGTGTGACCTGTTTTTTTTTTTTTTCAAGTAGGTCATTGTCGGGGACAACTCTCTTTTGTGCAGTAACCAGGGATTGGGTTTTTGAAGGGCCGGAGACCCCCATAGTGTGTGACAGTGTATCAGGTATTGGTAAACAAGATCATAATAAGACTTCTTTCAATGCTGTGAGAGTGAGTGACTGTCGAGTGTGATACATGATACCGCACTGTTTATTGACTTTACTGTGAATGGCTTGTATGTGGTTTCTCCAGTTAAGTTTCTCATCAACAATAACTCAGGGGAATTTAGAATTTTTTTCGCGTTTGAGGACTGTATTACCAAGGTACTGGGGGTCCAGGTCTGGGGGTAAGTTTTTCCTTCTGTGAAAGATCCTGAAGTGGGTTTTCTCAAAGTTTAAGGTAAGTTTATTACGTATTACCTAGGTCCTGACTTTAGTCAATTCAGTGTTCATAGTTCTCATCAAGGAATGGAGGTCTGAGTTGCTGGCATAGAGATTACTATCGTCTGCAAATAAGTTGTATTTTATGAGTGTGCTGGCGTGGACTATATCAATGATTCGATATAGAGATTCCAATCCCTGATCGACGTGATGAGTTAATCCACACGGCCCAGTAGCTGTCCACAATCGAGTATAAATTCACTTTTTATATTTTTTTTAGGAGTGGAAAAACTTTCACACGGTCGGTTTCTTTCAGTGACTGGAAATATACACACACGTCAAGACCTTGTCATTACTACATCCAGATTAATAAAAAAAAAAAATTCTCATAATTGATTAGGAATTCATAAACAAACTTCACGATTAGCTAATACATACTATGCTAGTCTAAACTTTATCGTGATTGGACATAGAGTCGCCAAAAATATGATTCAATATAGATTTACCAGTATAATTCGCGATTCGATACGGAGTTATACTAAATCCTTCTTATCTCAGAACACAGTTACTTAGTCATCCCACTGCTATATACAGGGTGATTAAGCAAAGATTTACAGTAAATTGGAGAATGAAATCCTTTGATAATTCTAAACCACAATGTCTCTATGGTAAAATGTCAGATTCTGCACAGTTCCATGTTACAATACATTTAAGATGTTGTATTAATGAGAGTGAATTTGAAGTGAAACCCCCGTAGGTTTTTGTAATAATTTATTCACAGATCTGTACAGTGTGACCGCTCTTTGATACAACCTGAAGGAACTGTTCAAAGTTGCCCCCTTCTGCCTCACTGCAGGCCTGTACACGTCGTACCACTGATTGTCTGACGCGTTCCAGAATGCCTGGACTATGTTTAATTTGCTCGCACCTGTCACTACCAGTGTGTGTGTGTGTGTGTGTTAAAAGCCAGGAAGCCATGTAAGGTTCTGTTTAGCGCACCTCCCCCCCCCCACACACACACACCACCCAGCACGGCTACTGTTTGGGTGTACTACAGGAAAGAGGCGGGCAAGGTGGTCCTGCCAACATCTGACATATTATTATAGAAGTTGCTACATTAACATCACTACGGCCTACAACATCATTAAGACCGAAACATCATCAATACGACCTACAATCATTAATGCAACCTACAGTACACCACCATAAATACAACCTACACCACCATCAATACAACCTACACATCAAAATACACTCACAACAACAACAAACAACAGTAATTCGTGTTTTAATAGTGTAACCAACGTATTTATTTATTTATTTATTTATTTATTTATTATTTTTTTACAACACTTGGGAACCGAGTTATTGAGGTGCCGTGATATATAGAATGACTCGACAAGGTGAAGCCTAGATGGTAGACCACACGTTAAATTAGGTTAGGTGACTTGGATATGTGTGTGTTTCCCCCCCCCCCCCCCCCTCTCGGTTAATGTGGGCAGGGGGTTGCACTATGGCACTCACGCCCTTCCGTAAAGAAATATTGGCTCCTATCACCCGCCCACTCACACACATACACCCACGTGACTGGAACTCACAGCACACACACACACACACACGACTTGCTTCAATAAGATGCTTGTCAGACACAGCTGCTTAATTCCCTCACTCAGACACACACTACCACTGCACCATCACGTGTCCGACAACTGTATACTGCATACCTTTAACGTCTTACCTAGAGGAGCTATTACCTCATGGTATGTATGTATGTATGTATGTATGTATGTATGTATGCATCTATGTATGTGTGTGGCGACCTGTGGTGTAATGGTCAGCAAGTTCGCCTCGCAAGCGAGCGGATCAAGGGTTCGATCCCAAGGCAGGGTGAAACTATGGGCAAGTTTCTTTACGCCATTTGCCTCTGTCTACCCACCAGTGATTGGGGACCTGGATGTTAATCGATTTGCGGATCGTATTCCGGGGTAATGGTTAGCCAGTGCAGTTGGCGAGTTTTCCGGTCTTCTCGGACCATTCCTTGAACTGGGTCATGCAGCACGTTGACTCAGGGTGTGGTTGTTAAGTTGGCGACAGCTTCTACACCTTAAACAAATTCACGCCTAGGTGGCCCTATATAGGGCCGGCCATCCTCGTTACACGAGGGGAAACCATTATTATTTTTATGTATGTAAGTCTGTAGAGGTGAAAATCTACTGTTTATGTGTCTTCAAGATATCTACCAGGTGAGCCATATCTACGTTACACCTACACCTGTGACACCGTGGGAGATGAGAGGAGAGGCACCACCGAGGGAGAGGAACCACCGTGGGAGAGGAGAGAGTGGTACCACCGTGGGAGAGGAGAGGAGAGGCACCACCGAGGGAGAGGAGGTACCGTGGGAGAGGAGAGGTACAACCATGGGAGAGGAGGTACGCGCACACTCACCTCCGGGATCGATAAGCATCAAGGTGACTCAACCTCCCTCACCTCTCCTCTACACGCTCTCTACCTGCCCCTCTCACTTGCCCTCGCACTCACCCCTCACTTGCCCTCCCACTTACCCCTCACTTGCCCTCGCACTCACCCACTCACTTGCCCTCCCACACCACTCCTCTCTCACCCTCATTTGCCCTCTCTCTCCCTCAATTTCCATCGCTCTAACTCGCTCTTTTGGTTACACGTTCATTTGTTCTCTCTCTCTCTCTCTCTCTCTCTCTCTCTCTCTCTCTCTCAACACACACGACAGCCCCACATGTTGATGCAGTAAACAATAGCCTCTACCCCCTCCCCCTCTCCCCTCATGGTGATTAAAATAGGTCGAGTAATTCTCTCTTTTTTTTTATCTTTTTTCTTCATCTTTATCTTTTTTCTCTTTCTTGTCTCCTTTTTTCTTTTTTTCTGTTCTTCTTTATTCATATTTTGTCTCATTTTTCTCTTTTATTTAACTTTTTTTTTTGGGGGGAGAGATTCGTGATCAGATTTACTAATTGGGTTGAAATATTTCCCTTTCTTCTCTTCTTCCCCTTATTTAATTTCCCCTTATCCATCTCTCTCTCTCTCTCTCCCTTCCTTTCCCCTCCTTCCATGTTTTCCCTCTCAACCATCTTCCCTTCATTTATCTCTCTCTTCAATTCCCCTCTTCCCTCATCCTGTTTTCTCTCTCCTCTTGCATCTTCACATCCCCCATTATCGACTTTTTTTATTTCCCCTCTTTCATATTCCCCTCTCCCATCCTCACCACTCAATCACCAATACTTATCTCACCATCCCTCACACTTCATCACACACCTGTTACAATTAGTCATCACACCTCAACACACACCTGTTATAACTAATCATTACCCCACTCATCTGCACACACCTGTCATTATCAACCCACACACCTGTCACCACCAACCCTCACACCTATATCACCCACATAACAACAACCACAACCACAACTACAACCACAACAACCACAACCACAACAATATCCTCACTTGCCTCTTCTCTTATATACAAAACAAAACACACTATCAACTATTTACCTTACAATAAACTTCATCTTTTTTTTTAAGCCTCTGAATCGCCCTTGAAATATACCTGTCTGTGGTAGACTCTTACAGGAACATACTTTTTTTTATACGTCTTGCATGTTATACTGTCAGTTATACTTTGTTATATTTGGTATATTGTGTGAGTCTTTTGCTTTTATCTCTCTCTGTCTCTCTTGCCTTTATCTCTGTCTCTCGGCCACTAACCCATTAATTCCCCGAAAAACACGACAGTTTCCCTAAAAAAAAAAAAAAAAACACGACAATTACCCTCAAAAAAACATGACAATTCCCCTAAAAAATGCCAAGAGTTTGACTATTTTCTCTCCCCTCTACCTCACGTATACCCCCTCTCCCTCACCTCTATCACCCCTCTACCTCACCTCTATCACCCCTCTACCTCACCTCTATCACCCCTCTACCTCACCTCTATCACCCCTCTACCTCACCTCTATCACCCCTCTCCCTCACCTCTACCCCCCTCTCCCTCACCTCTATCACCCCTCTACCTCACCTCTACCCCCCTCTACCTCTCCTACCCTTCCATATAACTGGTATACTGTAGTCACGGATATACACAAGAGGTGAGAGAATGGTTGGTATATCCATTACGTTACAGTGGTATATCTCTTCAGGTACAGGTATATACAGGTATATCAAGGGAACCACGATGTACCTCTCAATTATACCCTCCCCCCCCCCCCTCCCACACACCTCACCCAGGTAAACAAATATGTCTGGAATTACCTACACCACAGGTCGGAATAGTTCAGCTCCTGCCTCCTAATACCTCCTCCTCCCTCCTGTACCTCCTAATACCTTCTACTCCCTCCTCATACCTCCTCCTCCTCCCTCTTTCTACCTCCATGCCTACCCCCCTCCCTCCTGCACCTCCTAATACCTCCTATTCCTCCTTAGTTCCTCCTCCCACCTCCTAATACCTCCATGCCTCCTTCCTTGTACTTCCTCCTCCCTCCCTCCTAACACCTCCTCCTCCCTCCTAACACCTCCTCCCTCCCTCCTAACATCTCCTCCTCCCTCCTAACACCCCTCCCTCCCTCCCTCCTAACACCTTCTCCCTCCCTCCTAACACCTCCTCCTCCCTCCTAACACCTCCTCCTCTCTCTTGGTGGGATGGCGGAGGTTCACGTCAACACCACCGCCAGTATGACAGTCAATCACATCCCGGAGTCAATCACATCCTGGAGTCAATTACATCGTTCGGTCATTAATTCAATGTGACGCCACCATACTCACCAGCTTGCCTCGATCCACTGCTGAGAGATATTAGTTGTGACTGTGCAGGAGCGGCTGTGGGGGTGGTGTGGGGTGGGTGTGGGGTGGGGGTGGGGGTGGGGTGGGGTGGGGGTGGGGAAGGGTTGCGGGGAGTGTGTGTTAGTCGACTGAGAAAGTGGTAGTAGGGGTAGGGATGGTAGGTAGTGGGGGAGGTTAAGAGTGAGAAGGGAAGAAGCTGGGGTAGTAGGGTGGGGGAGAAGAAAAAAGTTGGGGTGGTAGGGTGGGGAGAGAGGGGAAGAGGAGAGTGACTGAGTTGTGGTGATGTAAAGGAGATGATGATGATGATGGGAAATATGAGAGAGAGAGAATAAGACACTAAAAATGGCTAAAGAAGAATAACAAGAAACAACGGAATAAAGAAGACACCCATAAAAGAGAGAAACACACACACACACACACACACACACACACACACACACACAGAATGAAAGAGAAAAGAAAAGGCAAATAAATACCCAAAGACGGACAAATGGAAGAATATAAAGAGATACGAGAGAAATGACCGACAAGAAGAGAGAAGAAAATGTGATAAAAGAAAGAAAGGAAGAGAGAAGAAGAAAGAGAAGAAGAAAGAGAAGAAGAAAGTGGTAAAGAGTGGAGCTGATATTTACCGAGGCGAGCATCACATTGTTCACGACTCGGAAGACAAGGAATACGAACAATAAGCCTCTGGAAACCTCCCTTGGAAGCCTCTTGGGGAGTTGTCAGGGAGAGGGAAGGGGTAGAGAGGGGTGGGGAGGAGAGAAGGGGAGGTGGGGATGGGAGAGTAGAGAGGGGGAGCGGTAGAAGGGGTAAGGGTGGCGAGGGGGAGGGGTAAAAAGAGGTAGGGTGGGGTGGGGTGGGGTGGGGTAGGGGGAGAGTTCATACCAGCCGCCGAGGAATTACCCCCCCCCCCCCTCTCTTGACAGTCTATCAACCACCAATCGGGGTACGACACTTGTTCTGATTGTCTGTGTGAACCTTTGTTGATTAAGAATGTTCCTCTGATTGCCTCCAAACGAGTCTTCTTCTTCTTCTTCTTCTTCTTCTTTTATTTACAGGTATTATTGTCATCATCATCATCGTCATCATCATCATCATCATCATCATTACAACCGTTCTGAGCCACACTGACACAAACCCTTTCTACCCTAAGCTAAACTTCTGACATCCACTGACAGACATCGTGACTGTCCCGAGTTCACTTCCTTCCCCGTCCTTCCCCCCCCCCCCCCCCAACAGGGTAAAAAAAGAGACAAAACTGGAAGAGGAAACCGAGTATAATAAGACCAGGGAAAAAGGGGAAAATTTTTATATTTTATTGTTTATGATATATTTCCCACAGCTCTCAGTCAACACGTCATCATCCCTTTATTAACCTCAACAACAGACAGACAGACAGACAGACACAGACAGACAGACAGACAGACAGACAGAGATAGATAGATAGATAGATAGATAGATAGGAGAAAGTGATCATTGCAAAAGACAAATAATTACGAATGACAAACTCGGTGGTGGACAACACGACACAAGTAATCACTCTTCCACAATTCCTGTACCTCTACCATCAATTACTACGTAGCCGGCTGGTCCATTACGTAGCCGGCTGGTCTTACCCACACTCGAGAGACGCAATAACCAGATGGACTCACAACAACAATCACTAAACCACTTTCGCAATCACGGGGAAAAATGACAAAAATCAGTTCCTCTCGGCTGTTCCCTTTAAAAGCCCTGCCATACCGTGTTAAAAGGTTAGGTTAGGTTAGGTTAGGTTAGGTTAGGTTTGGCCGTCTGAATGTTACTTGTATGTAAATGACTTAATAATTTTTCTCCAGAAGGCAGTGTGATATGAGAGAGAGAGAGAGAGAGAGAGAGAGAGAGAGAGAGAGAGAGAGAGAGAGAGAGTACATAATGGCATTACAATGGCACACTAGCATGGCACTAAGATTGAGTAACTATTGAAGGGTCATTCAGGCACTCTTAGGAGGCCACGGTAACGGGACTATAACCAAACAAGTGCCATAAACACAGTCACGGCCAATCTAAACCACGATGGTGCCACACTGAGATGGCACTCTTGATAGATATACATTACACCTTGGTAGAACAGTGACAGACAGACAGACAGAAAGACAAACAGACAGACAGACAGACAGACAGACAGACAGGAAGAGCCAGGCGCAAAGGCAAAGAGAGAGAAAATGGCAAGGAGAAAGAGAAGACAATGACAGAGAGAGAGAGAGAGAGAGAGAGAGAGAGAGAGAGAGAGAGAGAGATCAACAGTAATAAGCGGTACACTAGTAATAACACCACACCTACACACAATGTACCATGTGAGTGACAACAGCAACAGGTGGGTGGGTGGGTAAGGTAAGGTAAGGTAAGGTAGGTAATGTGTTGCTCAAGGCTCCAACACTAATACAATTACGCAACACTGTCATATTGCTCAGCCTCTCGAACACTCATGGGATTGTGCCATTTCCCCCTCTTCCTCTTGCTCCTCCTCCTCCTCCTCCTCCTTCCTCCTCTTCTCCCTCTTCTTCTTCCTCCTCCCCCCCGCTCTTCCTCTTCCTCCTCTTAGCTCTCTCTTGTACAATACCTGTTCAGTACCACGAAAATCAGTGATCTATTATTGGTATTTCATTATAACAACCTGACACGAACCTATAATTACCTTTCAATAGACCAAAATAATTATTGCTTCATACTGCCTCTCTAGTATAATTCACTGTGACGTAACCCCCCCCCCCCCCGGCCTGAGGAATGGTGAGGTCAGGTGTATGATGGATTAGTTTTCTTGTATTGATAGTGATGATGTATAATGTCACTATAACTATTATCATTCATCGTCATTATCACTGCCTTCATTATCATCACTACTACCACCAGGACTCCTCTCTCCCTCCCTGATAAAGTTCTCCATCACTACCACTATCGTAACATGGCCTCCCTCCCTCCCGCCCTCTCCCTCACCGTAACACCTGGCCACACCTGTTCTCACCTCTCATTAAATAACAACAATATCCAGGTAATGAAATAATCGATCGGTACAGATAACGGTAATTACTCAACCATGCAATTTACCCTACGCAAGAGAGAGAAGACGTAGAGTGGGGGTGGGGTGGGGTGAGGTGAGGTGAGGTGGGGTGGGGTGGGGTGGGGCGGGGTGAGGTGGGGGTGGGGTGGGGTGGGGTGGGGGTGGGGTGGGGTGGGGTGGGGGTGGGGTGGGGTGGGGTGGGGTGGGGGTGGGGGTGGGGGTGGGGGTGGGGTGGGGTGGGGTGGGTTGGGGTGGGGGGGGGGTGGGGGTGGGGTGGGGTGGGGTGGTGGCTATTTGTCCACATCTTCTCTTCAAGTTTGTGTTATAATGAGATGGTAAATTTATTCATTCCCTTGGCGAGGCAAATTTATTTCCTCAACAAACTGATGTATTTTCCCGGTGGATTTATTTCCTTGGCGTTTATTCTTGGTTTTTTCCCTTGACCAAATTCATTTATTATATTGGAAAAAAAATATATATATTCCCCGCTGGTCTGAGTTTTTAATGGGAAAAAATAGTGTGTGTGTGTGTACAACCTCTATCACAATTACAACTACAAGTATATAGGTAGTACCACACCACACAATCATCACTATTACAACCATCATCATCTACCACCATCGTGCACTATCAATCTCAACTAACATTACAAACATTCTCCCGTTCTATCACCATCACGCCACGACAGTCAACCACCATCCCCCTTCTTAACTACCACTACTCCTATACACACCCCAGTAACCACCACCACTACTACCACCATCGCACACCATACCACCAACATGTTCCCTCCTACCACCCCAACCACACCAAAACCACCCCACCACCACCACACATTACCTCAATCAAGTAACAATCAAGTAACAGGTAAGCAACAGGTAAGTAACACGATCTCCACACCTCCTCCAGCCAGTACAGAGAACCTCCCTGAACCAGAAGTCACCACCAACCCCCACCAACCACCCCCTACTACCACCCCCCCCTCCACCTCAATAAATCCAGTGTGCAGGCGGTGTATGAAACATGGCCTCAGCACCACAACCAAATGTATCAGGGTAGAGAGATTGCTGAATGCCTCCCAGAGCGTTCCTTCGTCAGTGGGGGCAATCAAACAGAAACAACAACACCTACACGATACATACATACATACATACATACATACATACATGTTTACATTTCGAGTTTTACAGCCATATGCTAGGCTATAATCATGGAGAAACAAGGTGGTTAGGCCAGCTATCTACTACTCTTCTTCCTCTTCCTCTTTCTTCTTGTTCCTCTTCCTCTTTCTTCTCCTCCCCCTCTTCTTGTTCCTCTTCCTCCTCTTTCATTTTATCATCCTCCTCACTTAGTATTTTTCTTCCTCGGCCACTAATCTCCTTTCGCCTTTTCTTCCTCAACAAAACAAAACAAGACAAACACAAGACAAACACAAAACAAACACAAGACAAACACAAAACAAACACAAGACAAACACAAGACAAAACAAACATCTTACTTATCCATCCTCGCGCCGTAAAAGGGAATTGAGAAACCCTTGAGAAATTCAGACATCCCTCGCCGCCACCCACTCACCCAATACCGCCCACTCACCGCCACCCACTCACTGCCACCCACTCACCGCAGCCCATTCAACGACAAACACCACATTTACCCGTAACCATCATCACTACTCATCACCACTACCCACCTTCCACCAACAATCATCACCATCACCACAACCCACTCACAACCACCACCACCCCCACTCACACACAAGAATCAACCAACCATAACACCACCTGATACCTCCACCACACACACACACACACACACCTGGTCAACAATATCAGGTGACAGGCGGAGAGGAAACACCCAAAATTAGATAGCGTAATATAACAAATAAAATAAAAATTACGTATATATATATCGAACATTATATCAGCTGGTAGTAATACTCGATCCACAGACTTATTAGCGTAGTATTAGCCTCCTATCAAGTGACTTTAAATTACTGGAATGCATCCCAAATTGTTCTTAAGTTTACCCAATTTAACTCCAAGTTTACTCAAATTTACTTTAAATGGAGTCTTCAGCGTGGCTTATATTTACCCTCTCTGTCTAGTGTCTGGAGTCAGCTGATAGCGGCCGACTGTTCAAACAAAGTTGGTATTATATAATTCTCTAACTTCGCTTCGATCTCAGCAAAGGGCCAGTGATAAGAGAACACCCAACTAGTAAAGTAACGAAGGTAATTGTTCACACCACTCGAGGCCAGTTTTAACACGGGATAAACACGGCGTAACCTCGTTATAACACCCCCCCCCCCCCCTGAGACCAGAGTCATGTTTACCTTTTTTTGGCGCGCACGTGACTTTGCGCGGGAAAATCCACCCATGAGCGGACGGTAGCGAGGGGACTTATACATTTACTCTTTAGGAAACAATAATACGTTTGTCTAATGGTAGAAATAAACCCTTTGTTGCGTGAGGGATGAGAGAGGAGTCTTCAGTAATCCCTTGATGTATACTCTCGGTAAATCTTGTCTCAAGCCTTAGATGTGTTGTATAAGGAATTCGATTACATCCCCCAGCGTCTAGTCCGAGCCAATACCCCCCAACCCTCTCCTCCCCACCACCTCCCTTCACCCACCTAGCCCCCACCATCCCCCAACCCTCCCCTCACCCCTCCCACACAGTCACTCCACCCTGGATGAACAGTGACAGAAGCTACATCAAACATCAACGTAATATAGATAGAAACTAATTCATATGTAACCCAGATTTAGTAAGGTTATTTCACCTGATGAATGAACTTCCTAACGCTAATTGGAGTTGAGTTAGGTTAGGTTAGGTTAGCGTTCAGGGTGATTCGGCTTAACCTGGGATGCCTAATATTCACGTGATCCATAAACAAAAAACTAATTTAAAGTTGCACTGTGAACTTCGCTCTGGCAACACGCCCTTACGTAGGCAGGCAATAAAGCACAACAGCTGGACACTGGACATTTACGGAACAATATTGAGAGAATTTGACCGATACAAGAGGGAAAAAAAAAATTATTCAATAGATCAATTCCTGTCAATGATTGGTCGATGATACTCCAACACTGAGGTCAGATCGTTCTCCAATTGGTCGGTGATGAACCACACTGAACGCCAATTAACTCCTTTCCACTTGATTGGTTCATGATGGTTTCTACTGACACTAATTCGAAGCCCTGATTGGTCGACGAAGAGCCTTACTGACACCAATACGTTCTGTGATTGGTCGGTGTTGACCCATCCGGACACTAACTCGCTCAGGGATTGGTCGGTCTTATTATGATAATGAGATAAAAAATAAAGGAAGAATGACAGAAATGAAGAAGAGGGAGAAGTGAAAGACGTAGACATAATAATAAGAAGTGAAAAATGGAGATGAAAATGAGAGGAAGAGAAGATAATGATAAGTAAAACGAACAAAAACAAGGCGATGAGAGGTCGAGACGTGAGGAAAAGAGGGGGTGAGAGGTGAGGGAGAAAGGGGGCGAGAGCGGGCGAGTGGTAAGAGAGATGAGGTGAGAGGTGAGGAAAAAGGGGGCGATTGGGTAAGGTGAGGAAGAGAGGGGGACAAGTGGATGAGAGGTGAGAGAGAGATGGGGGGGGAGTGGGTGAGAGGTGAGGAAAAGACTCTAGAGGGGGGGGCGAGTAGGTGACAGGTGAGAGAGAGATGAGGTGAAAGCAGGTGAGAGTGGGAGAGGTGAGGGGTGAGGCGAAAGGAGGGGGGAGGGGGGCGGAGGGAGGTGTAAGCGATATATACTGTGTACTGTGTAAACACTTAACTCAGAGAGCCACCGGGTATGAACGACCGTGTGTACCTGCCTCCTACACCCGATAACATCAAACTAAACATTGATAACACTGCAACATCACACACACACACACACACACCTTCATCTTCACAGTATCTTTCATTGTTAGCGTTGTGAGGTTAGGACACAGCACACCTTATACACTGAGTACTGAGAGCATCGACCCTGCTGTTGCTCTTAATTCACAACACGGCGACAAAAACTGATGTCAACAACCTTTACTAAACAGAGTAGGAACTTGAACGTGAATCACTGTAATGGTGTTGTTATTATCATCATCACAGAGGGTGAGCGAGGTGGAGATAGGGCAGAGAGATAGTGAGTGAGTGAGTGTGTGAGTGAGTGAGTGAGTGTGTGTGTGTGTGTGAATACTGAGAGGTAAAAGAGAGACAGACACTCTTACTGCCGGTTCTGGCCGAGGGATTCAATTATGCAAATGACATGTTCATTACACTCGCTATGTTGTAAGCCATGATGATGGTGATGATGGTAATAATAATAATAATAATAATAATAATAATAATAATAATAATAATAATAATAATAAGAAGAAGAATGAGAAGTGAAAGTTGATTCCATAAGCTTGAGGATCCATCAGTGAAAAGAGGCACTGCACTCGACACCTTAACTTCCCCAACGGTAAAATTAGGTACCATTCGCAGCTGGGTGGACTGGGGCTACTTCGGGCATGAATAACCTGAAGTACAACAACAGCAACAAGCAGCAGGTGATGGGTTACTGGGAGTGGTCACGCCAGAGGAGATTTACAGTATAGTAGAGCCTCAGACAACTTCCCTTCAGCTCTCCCCTGTACACACACACGTCTCCTATACGACCTATTCAAGAGGTGTTAGGTTAGGTTTCCAACGACCTAATCAAGAGATGTTTAGGTATTAAGGAAGATGAAGGTTTTATTATTCAACAATCATTAATTCTTTCCTAATATTCTTGACCTCGAGTGAGACTTCAATAAAAAAGTTTCCTTAATGAGGGTACAACGTGTATTACCGTGGCTTCATCCCCGTTGGCTGCTGAGAAAAGTCTTAATTTTACTGTAACTTATAAACGACGTAAAAACAAAAAGGACCAGACAAGTGTAGTGGTTCAATCTATTCAGTGAGGCGTCCCCAGACCAGACACTGAAGATATCTGAGGCTGGGCGATACGTACTAGTTGGCCCTAACATGATATACTTGGCCATAACATGATATACTTGGCCCTCATAGGATATAGTTGGTTCTCACATGATTTAGTTGGCCCTCACATGATATACTTGGCCATCATAGGATATAGTTGGCCCTCACATGATATAGTTGGCCCTCATAATATACTTGGCCCTAAACATGATAATGTTGACCCTCACAGGATATAGTTGGTCCTCACAGGAAATAAAATAGTCACTATGAGGGAGAGAGTTAAACGGGTGTCACAAAACCCCTCAATAAGTACACCAGGACACGACCTTACAATACTCACCTGACTTTGAAGAAATGCTCATGGTAATCCCTGGTGTGTCGTTCTGTTGTGTTGGGTTACGACTCCACACTCCAGATAGAACCTAAACAATCTATCTTAAGTGACTTTTATATATTATAGAAAACGACGGCAGACGAAGGGAAGACTTAACAAAAAAAACACCTGAATAATTATACAGGTAATAACAATAATAAATAGCTCGTATGCAGGTAACTCTACACCTGATATACAGCACCACTACGCAGAGTTAACACCACGTCAACACTAACCGAGTGGTGGTGGGTGTATAAGAGTGTAGCCAAGTGTACACACAAACACCTGTGACCATATTTATGAGTCAGGCAGGTAGTGACGCATACCCTCACACACACCTGGTAACAGCTTATTAATTATGCCACGTATTACCTGTCCTAGTTTTTGTTGCTGTATTTTGGTGGTGTGATTTTTTTTTTACTTTAGCATTACAGCATAACTAAACACCTGTGTGTGTGTGTGTGTGTGTGTGTGTGTAAATGTATGTTTTAATGTAAATACAGTATACATATCCGTGCCTAAGTACGTGCTTTTTAAATACCTACATTAGCTTCACGTACTCGCCAAATGACAACCCCCAACGCTGCCATTTCCACGAAGATACCACCAGGTAAAAACAGACTAAAAGATGGAAGGGAAGGAGGGGGAGGAAACATCGACCCCAGAGGAAAAAAACTGTATTATTAGACTCACGTGACCCTTGAATAAACGGCAGGAAACATAAAAACCTGACAAAGACCAAAATAGGGAGATGGCGGAGAACAGGGTTAAGACACTATCAGGACTGGCCGTAATGAGATGTACTGCGTCATGCACAGTGGATCACTAGAGGAAGGTGAACAAGTATAAGTTGTATTCATAAACGCGTATGTTATGTTATGTTATGTTAATTCAAGTGTAGGATAAATTTGTGTTATGGTGTTATTTTTGTTATTGAAGTTCTATGTTATTTGTTATGTTGTGTTAAAAGATAAGTGTTGTTATTATAAGAGGAATAAAAGTGTAAACAATGGGTAATACTCATTCACCCTCCTACCTGTGTCTCATTCACCCTCCTACCCGTGTCTCATTCACCCTCCTACCCGTGTCTCACTCTCTACCTCCTTCCCTCACCCCTCACCTACCTCCTCCACCCTCCACCTCCCTCCTCAACCCCCACCAACCTCCCCCACCCTCCACCTCCCTCCCTCACCCTCCACCTCCCTCCCTCACCTCCCTCCCTCACCCTCCACCTCCCTCCCTCACCCTCCACCTCCCTCCCTCACCCTCCACCTCCCTCCTCAACCCCCACCAACCTCCCCCACCCTCCGCCTCCCTCCCTCACCCTCCACCTCCCTCCCTCACCCTCCACCTCCCTCCCTCACCTCCCTCCCTCACCCTCCACCTCCCTCCCTCACCCTCCACCTCCTTCCCTCACCCTCCACCTACCTCCCTCACCCTCCACCTCCCTCCCTCACCCTCCACCTCCCTCCCTCACCTACCTCCCTCACCCTCCACCTCCCTCCCTCACCCTCCACCTCCCTCCCTCACCCTCCACCTCCCTCCCACACCCTCCACCTCCCTCCCTCACCCTCCACCTCCCTCCCACACCCTCCACCTCCCTCCCTCACCCTCCACCTCCCTCCCTCACCTTCCACCTCCCTCCCCCACCCTCCACCTCCCTCCCTCACCCTCCACCTCCCTCCCACACCCTCCACCTCCCTCCCTCACCCCCCAAAAGGACCTGATCATAGATATTCTGATTTGATTATACAAGTTAATGGAAATGATAGGAGTGATTATGTCAACAGCGAGAGATTTAGGGATTGGTTCGTCTCAGTCCGCATTATTACTGGAGTGATTTGTTCCTTCATGGCTCACTGAAATTTGCGAGCACGAGTTCCCTGAATATTCACGATTCATATTATTCAGTAATTACTTCAAGCCGTGTATCCAGAGAACGAGAGAACATTATACATTTAAGCTATTATTATTATTATTATTATTATTATTATTATTATTACTACTTCTATTGCCATTATCATTATTATTATCATCATCATCATCATCAAGACAACACCATTCAGGTCAGAACACCACAATAAACACAGCCATCATTAATACCCTACAGTGCTTACTTGCGTGAGACACCTTCAAGCGAGCTTCTCTGTCACCACCTGGACCACCACTACACACAGGTAAGCAATCACTATATAACTAAAGGTAAACTAAAGGTAAACAAAAGGCCCCTCACACCTGTACAACTCTGAGAGACCAGGTGTACAGACCAGCACGTGTGTAAGTTGAGGAATGAACACACTTGAGTATTACAATGTTAACTGCTTGTGTTATGATTGTTATTGGTGGTAATTATCGCCCTCATTGTTGTGTTTGTAATTAGCATATGCTGGAAGGGGGGGCGGCGGAGAGGCTGGGTGATCAAAGGTTGTCTGTGTTATGTACCTATTACAGTGATTATGTATGTTAGTGTAGTACTGTACTGTTATTATTATTAGTATTGTTATTGTTACTATTGTTGTTGTTATTATTACTGATATTAAAGTCCTAATGAGTGACGTGACAGTCTTAATAAGTGACATGACAACAGTGACGTGACAGTCTTAATAAGTGACATGACAACAGTGACGTGACAGTCTTAATAAGTGACATGACAACAGTGACGTGACAGTCTTAAGGAGTGACATGACAGCAGTGACATGACAACAGTGACGTGACAGTCTTAAGGAGTGACATGACAGCAGTGACATGACAGTGGTAAGGAACTCGTCTTGCTTCAGGCTGGCGAGACTGAGGAGGCATCCAAGTAATCGTCCTTAATGATGTGATTAATTATGCCAAGGTAGGTCGGGCATAGTAATGATGGGGGGAGGGGGAGGTTGGGGGAAGGGAAGGGGGAGGGGAAGAGGAGCAGGAAGGGGAGGAAGAAAGGGAAGAGGACAGACAAAGTGCAGGAGGGTGGAGGACGATGTACCCTCCTCTCTACTCCATCAACCTCACCCTCAACACAACTCCCTCCAGCCTCCATTACAGTCAGGCCGGTACAGCTGTAACTGTAACCTCCAGTCTACTACACACCTCTATCTGTATCTCATTAATTCATATCTTATGTATTCGAACCACTGAACCTCTGACTCTTAAACGGTTAGGAAATGTGTTATAAAGAAGCTTCGAACCTTTGAATAATTAGTTTCGGAACTATTTAATTACTTGACGTTAAGAAGTCTAAAAAGAGTTGTCGGTGACTTTGAAGCATTAAGTGGGTTATAAATTCAGGTAAAAATATCCTCCCCACTCACTCAACCCACCCACCCACCCCCACACACACCCCCCCCCATCTAACCCACCCCCACACACACCCCCCCATCCAACCCACCCCCACACACACCCCCCCATCCAACCCACTCCCATCCCCATCCAACCCACTCCCACCCACCTGAACGCATCAATTAGATCACCTAAATAACCCTTTCTTCTAAAAAAAAATATATATATAAAATAAAATGAATAAATAAACTACGAATTCTAAAAAAAATAAATAAACCTAAACTTTCCAACTATTTACAAGGTTCGAATCACGACCGTCTGAATGTAGAAACTTTTCGAAGCCTTGAATGAAATGAATCTCTTTGGAGAGTTGTAAAGTGACCGACTCTTTTATCGTCACTACTTGATCATCTGAACCCCGAGTCTGAAACATTATTTTGTTACTTTGAACTACTGGATGAACACTTGAACCTGGTGCTTCTCGTCTTGAAGGAGAGAGAGAGAGAGAGAGAGAGAGAGAGATGTCAGTCGACTCTCCACAAGCGGGTTTAAGGCACCTCACATATTTACACCAATTACAAACCACAAAAACGTCTTGGTAACAGCTCCTCATACCTCCCGGCCAAGTCCTCCGGTGTAAACTTTAATTAAACAATAATTCTAAGCTCTTCCGCAGGCAGGTTTATTCCTTCTGGGAGCACTACAAAATTATGAGAGGCCCTCAGTCTTGGTGGTGGCTCTGCTTGTGGCACTGTCTGTCTGTCTGTCTGTCTAAGTTTTGAAAGACTCTCTCTCTCTCGAAAGTTTGTCTGTCAGTATTTCGAAAGTGTGTCTGTACTTTGGGAAATTCTATCTTTTAGGCCGTGTCTATAGCACAGTGGGTCAATTATAATGTTTGTCTGTATACTATGAATGCTCCTACATGTGTTTAACTGTGTGTACCCCACCAACCTCCACACACATACACACACACGGTAATTCTGTGTATTGCAACTCCATGTTAACTCACAGTATAAACGTGTAGGTAAAAACCATCCCTTATTTGGTATCACTTCAGAGGCTACGGTAAGAGCTTATACAACTAACCTTTTTCACTACCATTCACTTTTTTAATTAAATAGATATGCAATTTTTTTTCCCCGGTTCCACATTATTATTTTTTTGGGTCATGATTAATCGGCAACTTTGATTTATGCTTCCAGGAACTTATTACGTAAGAGGATAAACGTCAAGGTTATACAGGTCAAAGGTCAAATCTCTCAAGGGTCAAAATAGATGATATATTACCTGTTTCATAATCCCTAAGGATGTAATGATGTGTGTTTTATCTCTAGTACTAAAACATAATAGTTACCTAAACCTTTATGTTATTTATGTGAATAAAACAATACTTTAAACCGATTTACGTTGATAAATAAGAATTAAACCATTGTATTGAACATAGGAATTAGAGACGGTGTTGTCTAATGCATTAACTCTCTTAGTAATGCACTAAAGAAATACATTGAAATAACGGTAATTACATTGTTCCCCATCGTGTAATAAACAATAGTTAAGAAATATATACAGAATAGTTACGAAATATTGAGAATAATTACGAAATATGGAGAATAATTACGAAACATACAGAATAGTTAGGAAATATACACAATACAGCACACGTCCTATAAAATACGCTCACTATGTTACTGTTTATGGACCATTAAGCTCGGCTGCTAGAAGGAATCGTTCATTTTCTGTCACCAGCTTAGCCAGTGAACACAAATGGCGCCGTCCTCCTACAGTTCATGGTGACCTCTCTCTCTCTCTCTCTCTCTCTCTCTCTCTCTCTCTCTCTCTCTCTCTCTCTCTCTCTCATTTTTCATCAGGCTTTCCACTCTTCCTTTCTCACGCCTTCTTCTCTTTATCTCTCACCCCTTCCACTCTTCCTTTCTCTCTCAACTCCTTCCTCTCTTTTCCTCTCTCTCATTCCCTTCCTCTCTTCCTTTCTCTCTTCCCCTCTCTCTCATCCATTACACTTTTTCCATTCTCTCCCCTTCCCAGTCATGCAAAAAAAAAATCAACACAACAACCAATCCTGCAACACGTTAATAACCAATCATGCTACGAGTTCACATCCACATCAGAACAACATGTCAACAAAACAACAACAACAAATACAACATGTTAAAACTCAATCATGCAACACAACAATCAGTCATGCAACATATTAACAGCAAATCGAGCAACAAATCAACACAAGTCACCAATCATGCAACAAGGCATCACATTACTAACCAACCATGCAACAAGGCAACACAAACACACCTATAATGCAACAACACGTTAACCCAACAAACGCTTCAGAATACCTGCACTCGTTATCAGCGAACGATATCGTGATCAGAGCCACCACATACACTCCAGGGCGACCTACAGACCAAGGTGGGGAGCGTTAAGTTACACCAGAGATCAGTGTTGTTACTTTATATCATCGGTGAGGCGGGGTGGGGGAGGAGAGGGGTGAGGCGGGGTGGGGGAGGAGAGGGGTGAGGCGGGGTGGGGGAGGAGAGGGGTGAGGCGGGGTGGGGGAGGAGAGGGGCGAGGCGGGTGGGGGAGGAACTGCGAGGCGGGGGGTGGGGGGAGGGAGGAGAGGGGCGATGCAGGAGGAGAGGGGCAAGTGGGGTGTGTTTTAGAGGGGCGAGGTGAGGGCAGGCGAGAGGTAAGGAGTGAGATGACGTTTGAGGAGAGGATGAGGCGAGGAGTGAGGTATGGGCAGAAGGGAAGGGTCAATGGGCGAGGGGAGAGGAGATGAATGTGTGAGACCGACTTAGTGAAATGGGGTGCATAAGTACTCGCCAGAGGGTGCAACAGTACCGCACTGCCCATCAGATGTGTACAAACACTCTCCAGGTGTGTACAGGCACTTGAGGGGTGTACCAACACTCTCCAAGCATGTGTACAAACATTCCCAAGGTGTTTATGCCTACCCTCTCGAGGTGCTCACCGACCTTTTGAACACTTTCATAACTTTATCAAGGTAAACATCGCCACTTTCAGGGAGGACTCTGACCTACTCACCCTGTGTACCGGCCCCTTTCACGCAATGTTTACTAATGTACTCACTCATAAAGGGCGTGTACCAGCCCTTAACGGTGTGTACTAACCCTAAATACTGTGTACTGACTCATCCAAGGAAGTGTACCAGCCCTAAAGTACTACAGCCTCTACAGAACACGTAAACTACATCATTGAAAGAGAATGTTGTGGTAATTTCAATACATTCAACACTCACTGCAGTACACACACACACACACACACACACACGTCTGCCAGGCCCCTCAAGTGCTCTTATCGACCCCACCCCTCTGTGACATCCTTCATTCTCGTCCTCGACTCGTCAATCTTTTGTAGGTTTAATGTGTCGCTGCTTCGTAAAGTGTGAGGATTTTAATTTTACCCGATTATTTATTGATATTTTTATTTGTTCAACACCTGTCCACGATAGTTTCAGTACAGTACAACACTACAACAGTCTGTAAATAATGATTCTTTGTTTTCCCTTTTTTCTATCATCATCACCATCATCATCACCATCATCTCAATTCAAACTTCAATATAGTTTACGAGAACAAAAATTCTCAGGAAATCTTATCGCAGATGTAAATAAACTCACTTTTTATTAGCCTGGAGGGAATCATCAAGGACGGACGGACGGACGGACACACACACACACACACACACACACACACACACACACACTAAATAAAGCACCATGTGATCTTGACCTCCTTAAAGCGACCATCTTTGTATAGCATCTCAAGTGGATCAGTTAATTGAGGTCTTATCGTTTCCTGTCAAGAGGGAAATTAACTTAGGAACGTTTGAGTGTCTGGATGATGGAACTTACATGTAATATATGGAAGTTTACCGTCGCTTATACCGCTAATCTACCGTACCTTACACTGAGGAGACTAACATTTATTCAATTATTATTTACTTTTTATTTCCAAACTACAAATATATCTTTTTTTTTGTTTCCCTGCCGTGTAAAATATATTGTAAGTGTATGTATATATGTTTTATTTCAAGCAGCGAGGTTGTTTCGTAATGATGTAAAGCAAATAGAGTTGTGTTATGATTTCGTAAACACCAAGTGACGTTAACACCAGGACACTTGATGTTTCGCCCTTGAGGAATATGTTGAACAAGTGTCTCTCATTGTGAACAAGGGGTGTGTGTGTGTGTGTGTGTGTGTGTGTGTGTGTGTGTAGGTTAATAACAAGAGCTATCAATTACAATGTCTTTACTCAACTTGTTCTGCTTGTTGGGGATTAAGACACATTAACCCTAACACCTTGACACTGGAGGAGACGTAGCCCAAGAAAGCGAGTATTATAACCACCACAATTATCAGTCTCACCTAAATGTCATCAGAAACTCTCATAACTTACATTAATACAACAACTTTACATAAAAAAAAAAATACGATGATTTAAAACGTCGTCGCCATCATCATTATTACGACCACTCAATGAAAAATGCCATTGAGTTGAGTGAGAATTTAGCATTAGTCTTGTGTTTGAACTCTCAGTCATGCAACGGCCGCTTAATACACATGATTCGGTGTTTTGATTCACTCGACATAATGAAACTTGGTGAAGCAGTTGTTCATTAACTTACTTCACCTGCTTCAGTAATTACCATACGTATCTAATTAACACTCAGGTATTTTCTCTTGTGTGCTGAATACTTTCCTACACTTTCCTAGTTTCTTCATTTGTGTTACCTGTGGTATAAGAGTATCATCATTATCATCATCATCATCATCACCACCACAAGTCCTTCCTGACCTCGTAATAAAAACACACACACACACACACACACACACACACACACACTGTCCTGAGTATAACTGTGAACAAGAATTAATCTCTGCACAAAAACATTACGACATTCTTGTATTTATCAACCAAACGTAAAAAAAAACTATATTAGTCTCATAAATGTACGACTTTTCCAATAATTCTTCACACACACACACACACACACACACACACACACACACACACACACACCTGTTCATCTTATCTTCACGCGTCTTAATTCTCCATTGACAATTCCTCTAACATAAAATAAGGCTTGGCACTACACAGGATGCCAACACCTGAATCTCTGGTAATTTATTAATTTTTGTGGCACTCTGAACTGCTGTCCTATTGGTAGTTAGAGCCACATTGAGGTCCCAGCCCCCCTCACCTCTCTGCTGCCCTCCCTCCTCCTCCATCACCCTCCTCCCCCCCCCCCCCTCCCTCTACCGCTCTCTTTTCCCCCTCCCACTTTCTTCCTCCCGTCTACCACCCTCCCTTTCCCCTCCACCCGCCCCCCCCCCCACTCCCTCCCCTCTCACATAGTTTTTAATGTTTCGCGAATAAGTTTTGGCTGCACCTTAATTTATGCAAAAATATCGTTAGGAAGTTAAAGTAAATAATTTTGCCGGGGTGACACACTTTTTATTTTCCTCTAAAAGTTATTTACGTAATTTTTTTCCCCTCTCGACACAAAAGTTTTGAGGCGGGGTGAGTTTTAGATGTCCTGCTACCTGGTGCTGACCTGCCAGGTGTGAATGCTAAACGAGAGTTTGACAGGTGTTCAATTATAACCCAAAAGGTGTTCAACAGTAACCCAAGAGGTGTTCAACAATTACCTAATACGTGTTCAAAAGTAACCCAACATGTTCAACGATAACCAAACAGGTATTCAACAGGTGTCGGGTCATTATAACGAAGACAATGAGATTTACCACAACAGGTGCAAGAACAGCAGGTGTACTCCACAGGTCGTCTAGTTAACAGGTGTCCTCCTTACCTGTGGGGAGAAACAGGTTGAGTTAGTTATCATTCAGAGAGAGGAGAAGGGGAGAAGAAGGAGGGAGTAGGAGGGGAGAACAACGGAGAGAAAGGGAGAGAAGGAGGGGAGAATAACGGAGAGAAAGGAGGGAAGAGGAGGAGGAGGAAAATATAGAGACGGAAGGAGGAGAAGGGGGGATAAAAAAGAAATAATAATAATAATAAGGACGGAGAAAGAAGGAAGGAAGAAAAGGAGAATGATGAAGTAAATAAGGAAGGGTAAAAGAAAAGACAAGAGACGAAAGAAGACATGATGATGATGGGAAGAGGGTGAGGAGAAGAGATTAATGAGGAGGGGGAGAAGAGGAAATGAGAAAGAGGGGGGGAGGGAGGGAGGGAGGGAGGGAGGGAGGGGAAAGGGTAATGGGAAATGAGAAGGATGATGTTATGAAAGAAGAGACGCAAGAAGATAGAGGAGGAGGAAGAGAGGGTGGGAGGTAAAAAGGGGAAAGAGGTGGAGGGGAGAGGGAGGAGTGAAGAGAAGGGTTGGCAGAGGGGAGAAGTTACCATAACAACAAGGGGATAATTAAGCTTGTGTTACTTCCTTGTTTTATAATCACAACCAATGACCCGTCGGTGCTGTGTTGACGTCACCCTTCAGGTTAGGTTTGGTTAGATTTAGGTTAGGTTAGGTTAGGTTAGGTTAGGTTAGGTTAGGTTAGGTTAGACGAAAACAACGTGAAAAAGTTGAAATGATTAACAGAATAACATACGTATTTTCATAAAGCACACATGATTTCACTGACTGCAAAAAGAGAGGATCGCAACATCAGCATAATTCCTTAAATAATACATTAAAAATATTTCCACCAAAATCAATCTTAAACTAAATACCAAATCCATATAAATCCCTCCAATTGTTTTCGTTTTAATATGGACAGACGGACGGACGGACAAACAGACGAATGGGGGGGTGGGGGGGGGGCAGACGGATAGACGTACCGACGAGTATATGGCCAAAGCACTGTACCTTCTCCCGCTGCTAATCCGGGTTCGATCACCGCCTGAATCAGATTTAAAACGAGGGCGAGAGCTAGACAAGTGTGATTCACCCGAACATATGAAGGTCCCCCCCCCCCCCCCCCCGAGTGCCTCCTGTACTAACACAGTGCCAGCCCAGCCCAGCCTGGAGGTAGTGAGTGGCTGAGGGGATGAATGAACACACTCCTCACTAATAAATGAGCAACAGCTGCGTAATCAAGACACCCTGGTCATTAGTATCGGCTGTAGTGAGTGGGATATTTTGTGTTACGGAGGGATAGAGCATTAGTTACTCACGCTCCTTCCAGTAACGTAACAAATAATTAACTTCGTGTTTTGTTTATTTGGGTAACTTGTCTCTGGTAGTTCAGTGGTAAGGCTTCTGATCACCACCAGCGGCTAAAGTACAATAAGTATATAGATTGTTCGCCAGGTGTGCCCAGGTGAAGTCAACACGATATTACTATACACATACACATAGACTAATGACTGTATGTGTCTTTCTCTCTGTGTCTGTTATCACTGTGTCTGTCCTCTGGCCCTCTAGCGGCAGTGTTGGAAACGTTTTAAGTCCTCTGGCCCTCTAGCGGCAGTGTTGGAAACGTTTTAAGTCCTCTGGCCCTCTAGCGGCAGTGTTGGAAACGTTTTAAGTCCTCTGGCCCTCTAGCGGCAGTGTTGGAAACGTTTTAAGTCCTCTGGCCCTCTAGCGGCAGTGCTGGAAACGTTTTAAGCCCTCTGGCCCTCTAGCGGCAGTGTTGGAAACGTTTTAAGTCCTCTGGCCCTCTAGTGGCAGTGTTGGAAACGTTTTAAGTCCTCTGGCCCTCTAGCGGCAGTGCTGGAAACGTTTTAAGTCCTCTGGCCCTCTAGCGACAGTGTGTGGAGGGACAGTCTGGCCCTCAAGCGCTTGTTACTAACTGAGCGCTCACTTGGCACTCTACTGTGAGGGGAAATATGGGGTGAAGATTGTTTAAGAAAGAGGAAACCGATAATTACGTCCAATAATGAAAGAAAAAATAATAATAAAAAAAGACTTAAGCTAAAAGAGAATATGGTGGCAGCGAGGGAGAGGCGGCGGTGGATGGTGATGAGAAATATCGGTATTATATAACGCCAGCTCTCCCGGGCGCGCGCACAGACAGACAGACAGACAGACAGACACACACAGACAGACAGACAGACAGACAGACAGACACAAAGAAAGTCCCAAAAGATATTCTTGAGAGAGAGAGAGAGAGAGAGAGAGAGAGAGAGAGAGAGAGAGAGAGAGAGAGAGAGAGAGAGAGAGAGAGAGGAGGCAGCTGAAGGAAATAAGCCCCAACACCAAGAACGCTGCTGGCACCTTCATCATCAACCTCTCCTACAGCCGCCGGGTCTCTCACACAGAGTCCGGTGCCACTGAGAGAAACACACACACACACACACACACTTCCTTCCCTTCCTTGTAAACAAATGCCAATCATTCCCCACCTACACGTCCTACTCGAGGGTGGCACTAAGATTAATTCATGAGAACCAATGTCAGTGCCACCCTTATGAACCAATCTCAGTGCCACCCTTATGAACCAATCTCAGTGCCACCCTTATGAACCAATCTCAGTGCCACCCTTATGAACCAATCTCAGTGCCACCCATAGATAACGACTTGCCTGTAGGTAAATGTGTTACGGGGAGAGTTAACTACACACTGTAAGGATTAAATTATAAGATTTACGGAACTTCAAGAATTCGGAAACCAAGTACGGTGCCCTGCGACTCTTTGGCTGACACGACTTACTAGAGCAAACTTGTTAGAGGTGGGATAGATGGGAGGAGGTGGGAGATGTGGGATGGGGGATTTGGGAAGAAGGATAGGTGTGAGGAGGAAGGTGGGACGGATAGGAAGAGAAGGATGGGTGAAAAGAGTGTTAGTAGGGATAAGAAAGAGGTGGGAGGGGTGGGACGTGGGAGGGGTGTCAGGTGGGTGGGTGGATTAAGGTGGGAGGGGGGGGGGGGTGAGAGATGGGTGGGAGGGAGGTATATGCTAGGTGACTATTTAATCTCGTTTAATTACTGCCGCCGTCGAGTTGCGTTATGGGTGTAATTGGAAACTAAGGAATTTGGCAATTACGGTGCGAGAAACTTAGTGCCTAGAGGGACAAGAGAGGGGGAACCTTCCAAGAATATTTCCACGGTGGCGGGGAAACTTCCTGGAAAGACGGGAGGGGAAAAGAGGGGAAAGAGGGAGAGGGAGTGTATATCAAGTAAGGTTACGAGCAGCAGGTGAGGTATACTGTAGAGAGAGAGAGAGAGAGAGAGAGAGAGTCACACCTCAGGGAAGGGATGCTGTGTTCCTTGTCGTTTCATGACTCAGAATCACCATGACAACGTGCTGGAGAGTGCGGGGGAGAGTAATGGAAGTAGAGAGTGAGGGAGAGGGAGGGGAGGAATGGAGTGAGGGGAGTAGAGAGTCGGGGAGGGGAGGGAAAGAAGTGTGAGAGGAAAGGGAGTGAGGGAGGGGAGGGAGTGTGGAAAGGGAGAAGAGAGAGAAGCAGGTGAGAGACGAGATAGCGTGGGGGCACAAGAGGAGGAGGTGGGAGAGTCGGTGGAGGAGAGGAAGATGAGAGGGAGAGTGGGAGGTAAGGCTAATTGAGAAAGGAATGAATGGGATTATCTAGAATGTGATAACAAGAATGAGGGGAAGAGGCCTGAGAAAAGGAGAGAGGCGGTGTAAAAGAGGGGAAGAAGAGAGAGAGAGAGAGAGAGAGAGAGAGAGAGAGAGAGAGAGAGAGAGAGAGAGAGAGAGAGAGAGAGAGAGAGAGCAACACACTCACCTCTTAGCCTCTCACACTCGACACACTTTTCTACTAGCACACATCAATAGGCCTCACTAGTGTGGATAGTGTGAGAGAATGTTGGCCCAACAACCTGGCACTGGCTGGTGTCATGACCCAGAGTTTGTAAATCCCGTTGGTGTTTGTTTGTTACACCTTAAAAGACGCCCATGTTAAGGTCACCACTCACCGGATTATCTCTAGTTTTCAAGATGGCGATGTTTACGTCTTTAGTTCGTCTATCGTCCGCAAGATGGTCATGTTTACACTGAAGGAACATTTCCCTTCTCCAGATGGCACTGATTACACTCACAGTTGGTCTTAAGTGTATCGAAAGTGAGATTCTTAATTCTCTGGCGCTTCAAAACAGAATGTATCGACATCTTGGATGAATCTTGATACTTCAAACGCCGCTGTTGACAATCAAAACAACCTTTGGTGGCCTGGGATTGTGTTGTGTATCCGCCTGGCCACCAAAAAGTGTTCAGGGCCCACGGGTGTTGCTGGCGCGTGTAAATAAACAAAACCCCTCTGAATTTTACGCTAGGAAAATAAAAGGAGAATCATTTTACTCAATACAAATTCTCCCAGGCAACTTTTCAGGCGCGATAAAATATGCAGACTAAACTCCGTCTCTCAGCCTCGACAACAGCACGAGGGAAGAAATAGCTCTGGTGGGTAATCGGTTAGGTTAGGTTAGATGGGTAAGACCAGCAGTGTGACGCCCGTATTACTAAGCAAAACCTCCCTTGAAGAGGGTCGTCGTGATTCAACTCGAGTTTTTAACTAAATGAGCCCTGAGGGACACCACAGTACTGTACTTAACGGGGCGGTGTGGCGGTAAAATGAACTAATTCCAATATTATCAATACATTTTATTGGAATCAGTTCATTTTACCGCCACACCTCCCCGTTAAGTACACTACTGTGGTGTCCCTCAGGGCTCATTTAGTTAAAAACTCGGGTTGAATCACGACGACCCTCTTCAAGGGAGATGTTGCTTAATAATACGGGCGTAAATGTCTAACACAAGATGGGGAGCAACGTTAAGATGACGTAGTGACGTAGACTCTGCTCGGGAAAATAATAACTCACACTAGCAAGAGACTGGCTGGGTGTGTGCGTCAGTGCTCCACACACACACACCTCCAAGTCAATAAGGTTTTTTTATTTATAAAAAAAAATATTGAGAGAGGGACAACGACACAGGTATATACACCTCACAATCAACAGGTATCCCTGTTGCCTCAGTAGTGAAGTATTTACCAAGGTGGGTCTCTTACCTCTCCTCAGGGCTCACGTTAACACTAAAACAAACATAATTACAGGTAGACGGACGAGTGGACAGATAGTCAAGTGGTGTCGATATACCTCACCTCACTCACTTCCGGTTCGATTGAAGTTATGCAGAACCGTGACGAGTTTCAGTGAAGAATATACCAAAGTTTCATTGAAGTATTAAAACACAAAAGTTTCGCTGAAGCACAAACACAGAGGAACTTGGATAATGGACCACAAACGCCTCAGGGTACAGACACGTATGTAAATCGAGTTGTGTGAGGTAACGACAAGACACCTTCCTCAGGCCCTCCTACAGGTAAAACAAGACTAATCCAAGGTCATCCCCGCCAGACAGGTGTTGTGGCCTCAGCTAGAGAAACGAATCCCAAAGTAAACCTTCAACTATCAAGACTATCTGACACCTTGAATGATCGCAAACCATTGAAGCGAAACACTATCTGAAACTATCCTGAACCAGTGAAACGAAACAACACCTATCCTGAACCAGTGAAACGAAACAACACCTCGAACCATTATGAACAAGTGAAACAAAGTGATATCCAATTCCAAGACTAATTAGCATAGAAGCGACACCTGACGGAGCCCTGAAGGAGTCCCGAAGGAGTCCTGAAGGAACCCCGAAGGAGCCTTGACCACCTGGGAACACGGAAGCGAGTCACCAGGTGCAAGGATAAGACAGGAACCCATTATACCATTTTCTTTACCTTTATGATATCTATAACTTGTTTACTCAATTCATCACTAATTAATTACGATAGTCTTAAAACGTTTATTCAGTCTTAAAACGTTTATTCAGTCTTAAACGTTTATTCAGTCTTAAACGTTTATTCAGCCTTAAGCGTTTATTCAGTCTTAAACGTTTATTCAGTCTTAAACGTTTATTCAGTCTTAAACGTTTATTCAGTCTTAAAACGTTTATTCAGTCTTAAACGTTTATTCAGTCTTAAACGTTTATTCAGTCTTAAACGTTTATTCAGTCTTAAAAAATGTTACTCAGTCTTATTATCCCTCGCCTTGTTGTTGTTGCTGTCGTCCTAATATCACTGTCTGTCTGTCACTATCTATCTGCCTGTCTGTCTGTTTCTCTGTCACCCTTCACTTCACGTTCCTTTTGTATTTTCTTCGTAATAATTAGTTTTTTCCCCACATCGTCCACTCACTAGACAACTAATTAAGAAAAAAAAAAGACAAATTAATTCCACATGCTAACTATAAAAACAAATGACATTTACTTGGACATGAAATAATTTAACTTATTTTACATATAATATATTAACCTATTTATTCGATCCATTTATACATGAATTTCTTCCATTAACGTTGTCTGGATTTACAATTTACATTAAAAAAAAATTAAAATAAAAAAGTTACATAATTAATTAACTAGTAAGAAATATACATACGTTACGTCATCACCATCAACTCATTAGCATAACATAATAACCTTTTCTTAAATAAACATAAGAATATGTAAACAGCAATAAGGATATGAATATTTACATTGATAATTTGATGGTAAAAATATAAAGCAAATTGTGTGTGTGTGTGTGTGTGTATGTGCGTGTGTGTGTGTTGTGTATGTGCGTGTGTGTGTGTGGTAAAGGCTCCTCCGTTAACAGTTTCACCACTAGCTGTGTCGGCAGGATAATCCAGCTCTCACTCGTTTATATAAATTTTAACACCGGGGATTGGATTACACACACACACACACACACACACACACGGTTGACAGGAGGAAAGTCAACCTCAAATTGTGGTTGTGAGAATATCTGGGGTTATGGATCAGTGGTTTTAAAGTTGTGGTTGAGTGGTTCTGGTGAAAGATTGTGGTTAAGTGGTTGTGGTTGAGTGGTTGTGGTGAAGCATTGTGGTTAAGTGGTTGTAGTGGAGTGTTGAAGCTGTGATGGAATAGACTCCCGACCTATACCCTCCCTCCTCATTCTCTCTTTCCATCTATCTCTCCCTCCCCCATTCCTTCCTTCCTTCCTCCCTCCCTCCCCCTTACCCTCCCCACGAGTCACCCACAGCCCACACCACCATCACCTCCAGCCGCTCATAAAGTATCGCACCGGCCACCAACTTCATACCTGGGCGCTCATTACCTGACTAACTTGTGATCTGTTCTCCTGTGGCCATCTGATTCACCTGCCTAATGTACCTACACCTAACTTTTTCAGGTGACAGAGGTGAGCATTTACCTGTGTTCCATTAATTAAACCGAGTCAAAAAGACATAAAGGTGTGTTTAAACTCAAAGCAAAGTGACGAGAGAGAGAGAGAGAGAGAGAGAGAGAGAGAGAGAGAGAGAGAGAGAGAGAGAGAGAGAGAGAGAGAGAGAGTCATAACAAGGTTAGAGTGGCAGAGGGGAAGTTGTGACAAGTGACGCCATAGTGACATAAATTGACGACGGCTGGGGGAGGGGAGAGGAGGGGAGGGGAGAGGGAAGGAGAGAGGAGAGGGTAGATGGGAGAGGAAAAGAGTGAAGGTAGTGTACGGGAAGAAGAGGATAAAGAAAGGGAGCAGAAGCGGGTGCAGAAACGGAGGAGAAAGAGGAAGAGAGGTAAGGAAATAATAAGCAGGGAGTGAAGGAAGCGAGGAAGAGGAAGGGTGACAGTAAAGGAGGAAGACGTACCTTGATAACAGAGGGAAGAGAACATAATGGGTGATAAAAGACGAAGTGACGACGATAATACACACAGACGGTAAGGAAAAGGGGAGGTGATGAAGGAAGGGGAGGAGAAGGAAATGATAAAAAACGAAATGGGAGAGAGAGAGAGAGAGAGAGAGATAAACAAGGACCTGAATAGTAGTGAAGATGGTGAAAATTACAGGGGAGAGAAGACAGTGAGAGGCCGGGGAGCTTAGAGAGAGAGAGAGAGAGAGAGAGAGAGAGAGAGAGAGAGAGAGAGAGAGAGAGAGATGAGGGGGGGGGGGGGAGATAAAACACACGATAGAAGCCTCAATAAGTGATGGGGAGAAGGGGAGATAAAAAAAATGAGGAATTAAGAGTAGCCTTAATCCACCAAGCTGTTAAATGGGTAACCTTACTTTACATTTGAGGAAGTAAAGACAGTCCAGTACAGTGCCAAAACAGAAAGCAATAGAAAGGAAGACGCCAAGAGACGGTGTAAAAAGATTCTTAACAAAACCAAGAAAACACCTCACTTACCTGGCCTCACCACCTCACCTACCTGGCCTCACCACCTCACTTACCTGGCCTCACCACCTCACCTACCTGGCCTCACCACCTCACCTACCTGGCCTCACCACCTCACCTACCTGGCCTCACCACCTCACCTACCTGGCCTCACCACCTCACCTACCTGGCCTCATTACCTCACCTACCTGGCCTCACCACCTCACCTACCTGGCCTCACCACCTCACCTACCTGGCCTCACCACCTCACCTACCTGTCCTCCTTACCTCATGAGCCACCAATCCCCAACACATATCTCGAGCTGGTAACGCCCAAACCTTAACTAGTCAACAAACACCCATCAGACAGGTGAAAATTACAACCAGGTATACCCGCCAAAAAACTCACCTGTAATAAACTAAATGAATAAGTAAATGTTGACAAATGTGTGACGGAAGTACATATGTGTCGGTGTAAAGACAAGTACATATGTGTCGGTGTAAAGACAAGTACATATGTGTCGGTGTAACAGGTTGGGACAGGTGTTAAATCAATTTTCTCCTACACACAGTTTTAGTTCGTCAAAGGTTAATATTAACACAAAGTACGACAGACTTACACACAAACACCATTTACTTTATTTATATTATTTGTTTGTGAGAAGTCAAGTCAGCCTCAAAATTTACTAATAGGAGCCGGAAGTGAAGTCCTCGTCTTTAAATAAACAGCTAACACAACTCATGCCAGTGCGGTTAAAAAAAAAAGTATTTATCGAGGTCAAACTAATTATATGTATTTCCAACTTAACCTAACCTAACTTAACCTAACCTATGTGACAGATTTAATGTTAATCTCTCTTTTGACTTTCTACTCCTAATAAAAGCCTTGATGAAAAACGAACGCTCACACAGGCATACAAGTTACTATATCCCTGCAACGTGAGTGTGAGTTACACCCTTCAGTTCACCTCAACTAACCTAACAACACGAAAACTGACCAACAGGTAATGTGATACTCGTGCTATTTAATTAATGACCAGGTGGGTACTGACGGAGACAACAACAATAGCACAATAATCACGGGGACTGAGGTCTCCGCCCCAGGGAGTCAGAGAGCCTTTCACTACTGCCGCTGCTGCTTCTGGATTTTCACTCGCCTGAGGTTCCTCCCGCAGCACCGTGAGAAACTACTCGAGAAAACTCAAGTCTTTTTCAGCCTCGTCCGGTCATTTCCTCACGTTTATTATTATTTTTAACGATATTCTTGGAAGTTATTGCTCAAAAATTCTCTCTTCTGTAATGTTTTTCTGTGTGTGTGTGTGTGTGTGTGTGTGTGTGTGTGTGTACGTGAGTGTGTGTGAAGATGTTGGATCATCTGTGTGTGTGTGTGTGTACCTGAGGGAAGATCTAACATAAACACAGAACTAAAAATCGTGCTTCCCTGGGACTAACTGGTGACACCTCTTAGTGAAACTCGTAATGACATTCAGACGGCCGGGGAAATGGTTAAGAACACACCTGTACCTGCCAAGACGTGTAGGTATGTAACACAGCTTAAGCCTTTGAGTACTGAAAGCTTGAGTCAGTCATCGTCACCAAAGGCTTAAATCATCACCATCAAGTTAAATCATCGTCATCAATATCATCATCAAAGGGCTAAACCATCCATAAAAGGGTTAAACCATCATCAATGTTAAATACTCGTCATCAGAGTTAAATTATCTCCATCAAAGGGTTAAATCACCTACCTAATGCCCTTCATCTGTATGTTAACTCTCTCAAAACATCAGAATAAATTAACATCTCAGTTGTAATAATTTTCACTAACCTAACCAAACCATTTCACTGTTATTTCACCTCATTTCACTATTTCACTTAAAAAAAAATATTTCACTTATAACAGATGGTAAACAAACACGTCACTACCACAACAGATCAAGTATACACAACAAACACACAAACAAACAAACAAACAGTAACAACAAACACACACACAATAATAACAACAACAAAAATAAAAACAATAACAAAACACAACAATATTTCAAACAGGTGAAAATTAACTAACAAACAAAACTAAAATAACAAAACCAACACAGGTATATTAAAGTAATTAGCCGCTACACCTGGGCCAAAACTAACATTTACACAGGTATCGTTTAATAAATAATAACTCTCAGAGGTCGTTTTATGTGGCATTTGGCTTTCCTAAAATTATAAAACACACTGGAATAATAATAATAATAATAATAATAATAATAATAATAATAATAATAATAAAAAATAATAAAAAAAAAAACAATTTCAATACACTGGAATTAGAAGGCAGGTTTAAAGGTCAAGACAATCGTAGGGAAAAA
This sequence comes from Homarus gammarus, assembly GCA_958450375.1. Lineage (NCBI taxonomy): Eukaryota > Metazoa > Arthropoda > Malacostraca > Decapoda > Nephropidae > Homarus > Homarus gammarus. The sequence continues at coordinate 174,953 of CAUDMG010003756.1, forward strand.
TCAGGTCACTAGGACACACGGTTGCCCCACTTAACACAGTGACCCCAATAATTAACTAACTACGAAGACCTTAACTTACCCAAGGTCACAGTGTTTCAACAAGTGGGCCACGAACAATGGTTAGGCAGTAGTTAATATGTATGAAGTGACTGTCTAACTGTTTGATTGTATGGCCAACTGTGTAGCTGTGACTGGTTGTGATTGCACGACTAACTTCCATGACTGAATGTGACTGTCTGACTGTAACTGCATGACTGACTGTGTAACTGTAGGACTGACTGACTGACTGAGTGTGACTGTCTGACTATGAGTGCATGTGACTGACTGCCTGACTGTGAAACTAACTGAATAACCAATATTATTTCTAAACAAGTCAGGTCATACATATTATATACAGACAAACAGACGGGGAGATAACGATAACAATATCCTCCTCCTATCACCTACGCGGCGGGGAATAAAAAAATACAAAGGTTGTACTCAAGTTGTTTTATCTGTCTGTCTTATCTATGAGTTATCTGTACTCCTCCCTACCTGTCCAACACTGAGTACTTTTACCTGTCCAACACTGAGTACACAAAGGGTTAAGTCATCGTACTCACAGGATTAAGTCATCGTATTCAAGAGATTAAGTCATCATATTCAAGGGATTAAGTCACCTACCCTAACCTAACCTATGACAAAAATTTACATCCCAGAAGTAAACTTAAGACGAGGCAAAACAGTGATAAGGCATTGTGCTCGAGTGAAGCAAAGATAATGGCTAATATAATGGGAGGGAAAAATATAGCGTTGACGAGGTGAGGAGGGGCAGAAGACAAGACGAGGAAGAAAATAAAAATACCAGACCTGAAGAAAATTGAGAAAGGTACCACACACACCTGAAGGAAATGAAGACAAAGGTACCACACACACCTGAAGGAAATGAAGACCAAGGTAGCACACACACACCTGAAGGAAATGAAGACAAAGTTAACACACACACCTGAAGGAAATGAAGACAAAGGTACCACACACACCTGAAGGAAATGAAGACCAAGGTAGCACACACACACCTGAAGGAAATGAAGACAAAGTTAACACACACACCTGAAGGAAATGAAGACAAAGGTACCACACACACCTGAAGGAAATGAAGACCAAGGTAGCACACACACACCTGAAGGAAATGAAGACAAAGTTAACACACACACCTGAAGGAAATGAAGACAAAGGTACCACACACCTGAAGGAAATGAAGACAAAGTTAACACACACACCTGAAGGAAATGAAGACAAAGGTACCACACACCCTTACCCCCTTCGTAAGGAAAATAGCTAACACAGACCGACAGACAGAGGGAGAGGGAGAACCGACAGACAGAGAGAGAGGGAGACCGACAGACAGAGAGAGGGAGACTGACAGACAGACAAAACCATGGAATGATAATGTAGGAAAAAAAAGACGAGGACAAAATATTAATGTGGCGGGGATTTTCCTTTTTCCCCGCCATAGAGAGGAACTGGTCGACAGTCACTCACACTTAAAATAATTTCTGCCTCGTTCAACTCCCTTCCTTCTCTTCCTCTCCTTTCCTTCCCTCCCTTTCTTACCCTCCCTCCCTCTCCTTTCCTTCCCTTCCTCTCCTTTCCTTTCCTCCCTCTCCTTTCCTTCCCTCCCTCTTTCCTTCCCTCCCTCCCCAGCGCCTGTAGGAAAAGAGGAGGGAGATGTAGGAGAAGAGGAGGAAGATGTAGGAGAAGAGGAGGAAGATGTAGGAGAAGAGGAGGAAGATGTAGGAGAAGAGGAGGAAGATGTAGGAGAAGAGGAGGAAGATATAGGAGAAGAGGAGGAAGATGTAGGAGAAGAGGAGGAAGATGTAGGAGAAGAGGAGGGAGATGTAGGAAGAGAGAAGCAAATAACGAACAAAAACAAAAACATAAACATAGAACAACAAAAATAATAGCAAAAACAACAACACAGACAATAACAAGAACAAAAAGATAAAGAAGAACAAAGAAAAAAGAAAAAATCTATTCCATTTCTTACCAATTTCCTTTTTCCTCACAATACTATTAACTATTATGAGTAAACTTCCCAAATAGACAAAAGTCACTAGACGGGTAAGTGACTGCTGGAGCAACACGGTGGACAATGACGGAACCTTGACACCACCACAGGTAATAACTTAATTTAGTCAAAAGTTACCTGAACCATATCTTTCTTCATAAAATAACTCATTAACTCCAAAAGTCTTTCTCTCCACCACAAAATAATTCAGTATTATTTATATTTTTCATGCAAGTTAAATTCTGTCGAGATACCGGATGAAAAAAACTTGAATGTTTTTTTTTCCAGAATATTTACAAAAAAAAATAATTAGGTGTTGAAAGAGAGAGTTGGGAAGCAGGTGTAATGATTGCGTGTAACCTCGGTCTTAAAACTCTCCCCACCTGGACACTTCAAGACAGTCACACCTACATACCACCAACCACCCCGACAACGCCATCCCGACAGCAGTAACGACACATTCCCGACAGAGTGCCTGACAAGGGTGACATTAACTCCAATCTGAATCCACCTCATGACAGGAATCAGGAATTTCCATAAACGGGAATTATAGGAATAGACTACCCCTCCCCCCTCCCTCCCTCCCCAACACCTGAGTTGTGAGTGTGTGTCAAGGAGAGGAACTTGTTGACGTGTGAGGTCAAACACGTCCATCCTGGGTCAACTTTGGGTTAATTTACACCAATAAATTAGAGGGGTTTTTTATTAAGGGAAAAACTGTGAGTGGGAAGAAATGAGTAGGAAAATATCCGAGTGGGAAAAAACTGTGGAAAAAACTGAGTAGGGGGAAAAAACTGGGAGTGGGAAATAAATGTGTTTAGATATCCAATATTTTCTCTGGAGACACCAAAGCCACTTACATAAAGCTACTTAAGAATTGCCATATGTTCTGCTGAGTGTGATCGCGTTGTGAAGTGATTAGGTTAGGTTAGGTTAGGTTAGGTTAGGCTAGGTTAGATTAGGTTCGGTTATAGGTTAGGTTAGGTTAAGTTAGGTTAGGTTAGGTTCGGTTATAGGTTAGTCAATAATTTACAATAGATCTTTCATATCCAGTATTTTCCCTCGATGCAAAAAGTAGGCCTATTTTGTAATATTTATTCTCCGTACTTGTAAACAGTAAATAACATTGAATAATCACAATACCTACACGACCCGGATAACAAACACATACACACACCTACACGACCCGGATAACAAACACACACACACACCTACACGACCCGGATAACAAACACATACACACACCTACACGACCCGGAAATATTAGGAGTCCAACGAGTGAAAAGTTTGGAAGAAAAATAGAACCTCTTGTGACTTGGAGGAATGCGTTAGATAAATCCAGGTGAAATTAGGGGTCTCGATGGATGGATGGAGGTATGTAAGAAGGAATGGATGGGGGGGGGGGGGATGGAGGGAGGGAAGAAGGGAAAGATGGAAGGAAAACGGGGAGAAGTAAGAACTGAGAGAGGGAAGGAGGAAGAGAGGAGAAGGGAAAGAAGAGGCAAAGGAAAAAGGGAAGGAAGGAAGGGTTCTAGAGTCGTCAAAGAAATCAACCGATAAACAGCATCCAAGTACTGATCGCCCGCCTCTCCCTCACACCCACCACAATAAGTAAACAAAACATTATTTAGGTTCTGTTGTCGACGAGGATTACCGAGACATTTTTTTTTTTTCGATTTTTTTTTCCTTTCCATAAATACCAAAACATTTACATAATACTCGGGAGGTGAAGGGCACTGGGGCAAGGTTTCGAGGTGATAGTAGTTGTAGTAGTAGTGGTATAGTAGTAGTAGTAGTAGTAGGTCATATATGGGGTAGTAGTAGTAGTAATGGTGGTGTGCAGTAGCAGTGTGTGGAGAGAGAGAGAGAGAGAGAGAGAGAGAGAGAGAGAGAGAGAGAGAGAGAGAGAGAGAGAGAGAGAGAGAGGAACTAGCCAAGGTCTCAACCGCTACACCACACAGGATAAAATCACAGATCGTATCGCCCAAGGGAACTAAGAGTCCATAATCGAAGGCAATCTTATTATTGGGAGCGATAAGTCACACACACACACACACACACACACACACACACACACACACACACACACCTCCCATACCCACCACCCACTCCTCCGCCCCCACCCATTCAACGCCACTCATCCGGCACTTCAAAAGCTTTTCCAAATTGTCCGTTGTTGGTGAGCCAGGTGAGGTGAGGTGAGGTGACTGGTACATTTTACGATCACTTGACGGTGGACAAGACACATTAGAGGTGTGACGATGATGTCTTTCACGAGTATGTCCTATGTCCTACAGACCTAACTCACCCCCTACCCCTCGTCTCCTGACACTGGTACCCCTCGACGCCCATGTCTGCAGGAGGTACTGGCCGTGTCTAGAGGCGCGGCAGAAGTCAATAATGGATTCTGAGTATTTCTTCGTGATCTTGAGGCCTAAAGTGATCTCGGTTCGTGGTTTCCCCGCCGCCGGCACTGAAGGGCGGTGGCTGCGTGTCTACCTCGTGTCCCTCCGGCAGGTGGTTCTTGTCACTCTCCCACAACTTTACCAACACTTCATCATTTGACACTGTTACATTGTTGTTGTTCTTGCTGTCTCTACTTCTCTCAGCTACACAGAGTTAAAGCAGACAGATGCAACTCTCCATTACTGACGTCTAATACTTGATCCAAACCAGAGTATAGATGCTTAAAGACCTTAACTGATGAAGGACAGTAACACAACAGATTAATATCCACACGACACAAACAACCTTCAAGACTTTCTCAATACTTTAACACACACACACACACACACACACACGGGGGTCTATCTTCGCACTAAACTCTGAACTCAAGTGAAAGGGAAGTTTAATTCGTGTTGTGCTAGAGCCGATACCTTCAGAAAACAATCTTTGATCAACTGTGTTAGACCAGAGACAGACCCACGCAGACAAAGACATGACCTTCACCTTTGATCTTCCGACTCAGTAAATAATACACGGCGGAACTTAACAACAACTGCCTTTACCTGATACGATAATGATAACTTACACTGATTATGTATTTTTATTTTGTAAAGATAAAGATCAATAAATAACCTTAGAAAACTTATATGAAAAACAAAAGATGGTTTAGAGTGACCCCTTGACCTCTATGGTCAAGGGTCAAGTGTTGAGTGACCTTCACCTTTGACCGACCATGACCATAAATAATAGATTTCCGTTCACCAGGTAAACTATAAACACACTACCTGCTGGCCCAGGTGACCCACGCGACAGGGGATTGACCTCACCTGCTTGGTCACACTCACCTGTAGAAAGAAACAATAATTAATAACACGTAAATACAAATAACATCAAAATAATATTCTTTTCGGTAAATATAAATGTTAAGAAAACACTAAGACGCTAAATGGCTGCGGTCTAATATTTACACAGTGAAGAACCAAGTCGCCTCAACCTTAGCTCAGCATCAGCCCGGCGCAACAGCTGACCACAACCACCACCACCACCACCAGAGAGTTACACCCCCCCCCCCCCCCAAGTACTCAAGGTGTAGCGCCAGGAACCACAAGGACACTCGCCACACATCACCACACACACTTGACGGTTTTCACCAAGTAACAAGTGTGACCGGGAGTGTGACCACCTGTTATATGTGCTGGTCTCTGAGTCACTTCCTACACAATGGTCACACATCATCAGCTTCTCCAGTGACGTCACAATAACAAACTCCAATTCCAGAGTATTTTCAAAAGTCTTATAAAGTTTGGCGGCAAGATTTAAAGTTGCACCCGCGAAGTTGCCGGCATTTTTCAGGGTCAATTTAACCTAACCAAACCAAAACCAACCTAACCAAACCAAAACCAACCTAACCAAACCAAAACCAACCTAACCAAACCTAACCTAACCAAACCAAAACCAACCTAACCAAACCTAACGAAACCAAAACCAACCTAACCAAACCAAAACCAACCTTACCAAACCTAACCTAACCTAACCAAACCTAACCAAACCTAACCAAACCAAAACCAACCTTACCAAACCAAACCTAACCTAACCAAACCTAACCAAACCTAACCAAACCAAAACCAACCAAACCTAACCAAACCAAACCTAACCTAACCTAACCAAACCAAACCAAAACCAACCTAACCTAACCAAACCAAAACCAACCTAACCTAAACTAATCTAACCTAACCTCACATCATCTGACGAAGGCATGGCAGAAGCGTCGTGGGGGCGTCCTGGCGACCACCTACAGGAGACGGAAGGTTGACTCATTCGTGGTTATCGACCCAGACTCTACCTCTTCCACCTCGGTGTTTTCTTCTCTCCTCCTTCTTCCTCTTCCACATATTTCCTTTCTCTTTCTTCCTTCCCTCTCTCTCCTCCCTCCCAAGGCCTCTCCCCACTAGTGTTCGCCTGGGTCCTTATTTTTAGTGTAATACGTTAATAAAAACATAACTAACCTCACGTTTTATGGATATTTAGGTATACTGGCTGCGTGAGGAGGTGGTGGTGATGGTGGTGGTGTTGTGGTGGAGGGAGATGGTGGTGGTGGTGGTGATGGGGACAGCTCCTGACCTCCGGATGGTAGTGGGGGTTAGCTGGCTGGCACTGTGGTCTGGCCCCCCTCCCTGGGTGCCACCAACTTATATTCCCAAGTTCCCTATGAGTCACTGGCATTGTGAGTCGAGACGGTGGAGTGTGTCAATAAGGCTCTCGAAACGGATGAGTCACAGCTTCGAGGACACTCATGGTCCTTACTCATGGTCCTTACTCATGGTCCTTACTCATGGTCCTTACTCATGGTTCATACTCATGGTCCTTACTCATGGTCCTTACTCATGGTCCTTACTCATGGTCCTTACTCATGGTCCTTACTCATGGTCCTCACTCATGGTCCTTACTCATGGTCCTTACTCATGGTCCTTACTCATGGTACTTACTCATGGTCCTTACTCATGGTCCTTACTCATGGTCCTTACTCATGGTCCTTACTCATGGTCCTTACTCATGGTCCTTACTCATGGTCCTTACTCATGGTCCTTACTCATGGTCCTTACTCATGGTCCTTACTCATGGTCCTTACTCATGGTCCTTACTCATGGTCCTTACTCATGGTACCCCTTCAGTCGTAAACAAAGCCAGACGCCCCTCAGCTGGCCCTCGTAAATAAAAAAAAATATATATAGTCTTATCTCCTAATTGACAGCCATCTCCAAGGTGTGTGACTCAGGTGGCTAATTAATCATATGCGTAATAGAGCCTGTAAGAACAAAAAGGTCATTGTTCTCTCTCTCTCTCTCTCTCTCTCTCTCTCTCTCTCTCTCTCTCTCTCTCTCTCTCTCTAATCTAACCTAATCGTCAATTGCCTGGAGTAGGTTATGATATCTGTAATGGGAAGGGGGGAGTTATGGCGTCTCCTATTTCATGATGGGGATGGGGAGAAGAAGAGTGGGGTGGTGAAATTGGGAGGAACGACGGAAGGGATGATGGGGAGAGGAGACAGGATATTGGGGAGATCATGACAAAGATATATGGCAGGTCCAAAGGGGGGGGGAGAGGAGAAAAGAGGCTCAAGAGGAAGAGAAGTGGAAAGAAGGAAGAGAGAGAGGAGGGGAGAGAACGGAGGGAAGTGGGGGAGAGAAAGGATGAAAGAGAGGGGGGTAGGGGAGACTACACCAGTGGTCACTTCCCCCAGAGCACTGCTAACTGGAAACAAGAGGTCCAAGAGGAGGATAACGCCAAGATAAACTGAGAATTGTTAAGTGAGATCTGATGGAGGGGGAGGAGGGGAAGTGGCAGGGAAGATTATATAAATGGTGGGGAAAAATATAAGTGGCAGGGAAAAAGTCATAAGTGGCAGGGAAGAACCACAAGTGTGGGAAAAATATATGAGTGGAGGAAGAAGACTAGAAGAACCCCAGTGAGGAAGATATGAGAGAGAGAGAGAGAGAGAGAGAGAGATCTAGCTTTAACAATACTATACAGAACATAACAATATCCCTGCCTTTTCTTACCAAACTGATAATGTTTGTTGAGTATAAGGGAAGATAATGTTTTCTTTGGTTGACTGGTGAGGTGTAATAAGCTAACCCATGGCCTAAATTACCAATGTTTACCTTTAATTAGCGAATAGTAGTCAGGTAATGCAGGTGTTATTTTTGTGTGTGAGAGACAAATTAAAGGTAAACAAATGCAAACTAAGATAAAGACAATATAAACAAACAAACAAATACAACACAGGGTAAACAAAAATAAACAGGACAAAACAAAGACAATCAAACAAAAACAAACAAAACAAATACAAAACACAAACAAATAATACAAACAAAAACACAAAGACAACACAAACAAAACAATGACAAACAACAAAACACAAACACACACAAAGAAAACAAAGACATTCCAGAAGGTCGACAACATACGACAGGAAAAACGAGACGCCAAAAACTTTTAAAAAACATACAAAATGACTCACGGGAAGAAGACATGGAGGGAGGAGGAAGACATGGAGGGAGGAGGAAGACATGGAGGGAGGAGGAAGACATGGAGGGAGGAGGAAGACATGGTGGGAGGAGGAAGACATGGTGGGAGGAGGAAGACATGGTGGGAGGAGGAAGACATGGTGGGAGGAGGAAGACATGGAGGGAGGAGGAAGACATGGAGGGAGGAGGAAGACATGGAGGGAGGAGGAAGACATGGTGGGAGGAGGAAGACATGGTGGGAGGAGGAAGACATGGTGGGAGGAGGAAGACATGGTGGGAGGAGGAAGACATGGTGGGAGGAGGAAGACATGGTGGGAGGAGGAAGACATGGAGGGAGGAGGAAGACATGGAGGGAGGAGGAAGACATGGAGGGAGGAGGAAGACATGGTGGGAGGAGGAAGACATGGTGGGAGGAGGAAGACATGGTGGGAGGAGGAAGACATGGTGGGAGGAGGAAGACATGGTGGGAGGAGGAAGACATGGAGGGAGGAGGAAGACATGGAGGGAGGAGGAAGACATGGAGGGAGGAGGAAGACATGGAGGGAGGAGGAAGACATGGAGGGAGGAGGAAGACATGGAGGGAGGAGGAAGACATGGAGGGAGGAGGAAGACATAGTAGGAGGAGGAAGACACAAGGGGGGGGGGTACAAGGTGACAAGAGACGTATAATGAAGACAACTGCTAGAGGTGGTGAGGGGGATGGATGATGAGGTGAGGTAATGAGGCGGGTACTAGACCATCCCCCACCCCTCCCCTCACACCCCCCCACCCCTCCCCTCACACCCCCACCCCTCCCCTCACACCCCCCACCCCTCCCCTCACACCCCCCCACCCCTCCCCTCACACCCCCACCCCTCCCCTCACACCCCCCCACCCCTCCCCTCACACACCCCCCCACCCCCCCCCTCACACCCCTCCCTCCCCTCCCCTCACACCCCCCCCACCCCTCCCCTCACACACCTCCCTCCCCTCCTTCCTCACACCCCTCCCTTCTTCACCCCCTTCCCTCCTTCTTCCCTTATTACTGTGGAACGGAGACAGAGGAGGTGGCATTAATTCTTGGACACGTAAATAATAAGATAATGATCTGTTTTAAGTGGTGTGTGTGTGTGTGTGTGTGTGTGTGTGTGTGTGTGTGTGTGTGTGTGTACGACTCTGCATTACTGTAAGCTAAGCTATTGTCTCTTTGTTGTTTACCTGCTGTCAATCTACCTGCCTATCTACCTGGAATCAATCTACCTCAAGTCAATCTACCTGAAATGTACCACCTCTCGTCTGGCTCAAGTCTACCTGTAATATAATATTTAACCTCTGCTTGACCTAACAACCATCTAAAATTATTCTCATTTCTCCAACCAGCCACGTGTCGCCCACTTCGCGAGATACAGTAAACAGTAGGAGCCTGAAGTAAACAGTAAGAGCCTGAAGTAAACAGTAAGAGCCTGAAGTAAACAGTAAGAGCCTGAAGTAAACAGTAAGAGCCTGAAGTAAACAGTAAGAGCATAAAGTAAACAGTAAGAGCCTGAAGTAAACAGTAAGAGCCTGAAGTAAACAGTAGGAGCCTGAAGTAAACAGTAAGAGCCTGAAGTAAACAGTAGGAGCCTGAAGTAAACAGTAAGAGCCTGAAGTAAACAGTAAGAGCCTGAAGTAAACAGTAAGAGCATGAAGTAAACAGTAAATCGCCATTAACCCGAGAGAGCTTGTTAGTTACTGTTTGCATCACATACAGGGCAGGAAGAACCACCACAACCACTAACAACCAAATACAATAACACGACGGACAACCACAGTCATAAAACTCTCACCATAACCTAACCTAACCTGGGCACCTGACACAATTAATACCCCCTCAGCAACACAGGTGGGAGTAGGTGAAGCATGTGGGGTATCTCTCTACCAATCTCTGAGGCTGTTTTGGGTATACCGTCTGGGCATCTTGGTATTAGACATTGGTACAACTTTACACCCTCAACACGATACAACTTAGGGGAGAGGGAAAGAGGGGAAGAAAGTGGGAGAGAAAGGAACACAAAGATAGAGAGAGAGAGGGAGGGGGGGGGAGGAAAAGAGACAGAGAGAGGGAAGGAAGAGAGTGCAGAGAAATAAAGAAATGGGAGAAGAAGAGAGGGTGGAAAACTGAGTAAATGGGAGATGAAGAACTGAGTAGGTGGGAAAGAAAGAGAGAGAGAGAGAGAGAGAGAAATATTGAAGAACTGAGGAAATGGGAGAGAAAGAGAAAAAAGAGGGAGGAAAAAGGGAACAAGAAAGGGCGAGGAAATGAGGAAATAGGAGAGAGAGAGAGAGAGAGAGAGAGAGAGAGAGAGAGAGAGAGAGAGAGAGAGAGAGAGAGAGAGAGAGAGAGAGAGAATGTTGGTGCTGAGAGGAAATACTTGACTTGGTGTGTTCCAGCATCTTCTCTCAGTTGCTCCTCTCTCCCCCTCCTCCTACTGTCTCTTCTTCTTCTTCACTATTATCTCTCTTCCTTCCTTTATCTCCCCATTTCTTGCCCTCACCCCCTTCGTTTCCTGTACTATACCAGTAAGACTACCCCCCCCCCCCCAGTTTATTTCACTTAACCTACTTGGGGGGGGGGGGGTTAGGTTAGAGGGGAGGGACGGGGTGTGGCAGGGAGGGGTGGGGTGTGGTGGGGTGTGGCGGGGAGTGGCGGGCAAGGGGGGGGGGCGGGGTGTGGCGTGGTTCTGGATAGGCAGGATGTGGTGGGGATGTGAGGGGTGTGGAGGGGATGGGCGGGGTGTGGCAGGAAGGGGTGGGGTGTGGCGGGGATGAGGAGAGAGGAATCGAGGGTAGAAAGGAGTGGACAGCAAGTGTGGGCGGAGGTGAAGGAGGAACAGGTGGGAGGAAGAGTAGGGGAGGGGGGGGGAGGGAGGGAGGGAGGGGCACTGGTACAGGTGTTTGGACAGCTGTGAGAGAGGAGAGGGTAGAGAGAGAGAGCGAATGAAAGATGGAGGGAGAGAGAGAAGGAGGGAGGGAGAGAAGGAGAGAAGGAGTGTGGGCAGCTGTAGGAGATGAGAGGGTATAAAGGGAGGGAGAGAGGGAGAGAAGGAGAGAAGGAGAGAAGGAGGGAACAGCAGGTGTGTGTGTGTGTAGGTAATTATGGTGCAGGTGGGAGGGAGGGAGTGGTTGAATACTTAGACATAGTGAATGGAGGATTGTGTGGGAGGAGGAGGAGAATTGGTGAAGAGAAAAAAAAACGGAGATGAAGAAAGATAAAACAGGAGGTAGTGGTGGAGGGGAGTGGTGTTGGAGGGAGTGGTGGAGAAAACAGGAGGTAGTGGTGGAGGGGAGTGGTGTTGGAGGGAGTGGTGGAGAAAACAGGAGGTAGTGGTGGAGGGGAGTGGTGTTGGAGGGAGTGGTGGAGAAAACAGGAGGTAGTGGTGGAGGAAACAGGAGGAAGTGGTCACCCCTCCCCCACCCGGACACAATACCGGACAGGAGGAAACACAACAACTGTCCGGAAGAGAATCATTTGTACGTTACGTGTCCGGCCGGAGCACTGATCGACCGACTCCGATGGGCCGACTCCCATCATTCCCGACTTACACAACCCCAGCCCCGACGACTAGACTATTTTCCCCCTTCCCCGACTCCCACCCCTTCTTCCCCGACATTCCCCCTTCCCCGACTCACATCATCCCCCCTTCCCCGACTCCCATGCCCCTTCCAAGACCTAATGGTAGAGGCAGGCAGCTTGGGGCAACACGAATATTAATCTTGGAGTCAGAAACATTGGCTTTTGTTTTAAGACGATTCACCTGGACACTACAACCTGGCCATGAATTTCCGGGGGCAGGGGGGATTTGTCTGTCTGTCTGCCTGTCTGTCTCTTTGTCTGTCTGTCCGTCCGTCCACACGTCCTTACAGTCCATCTCACTCGTGTTGGTCTGACTACTGAGGTGACAGCTGGAAAGATTGACACGTTTCTGATCTACAACGTCAACACCTATCAGCACTCCACACAACGTCTCTCACTCCACACAGCCTTGAGGGGAGAGAAGGGGCGGAGAGAAGGAGGAAGGGGGGTGAGTGGGAGGGGAGAAAGGGGGTGAGGGGGAGGGGAGGAAGGGGGGTGAGGGGGAGGGGAGAAAGGGGGGTGAGGGGGAGGGGAGAAAGGGGGGGGAGGGGGAGGGGAGAAAGGGGGGTGAGGGGGAGGGGAGGAAGGGGGGGTGAGGGGGAGGGGAGGAAGGGGGGGTGAGGGGGAGGGGAGGAAGGGGGGGAGGGGGAGGGGAGGAAGGGGGGTGAGGGGGAGGGGAGGGGAGGAAGGGGGGGAGGGGGAGGGGAGGAAGGGGGTGAGGGGGGGAGGAAGGGAGGGGGGTGGGCTGGACTTGCAATCTCTCTCTTTCAGTTCTCGTTCTCATATGCATCTTGTGCCAACGACGATCCCCAATGAATCCAGAGGCTGATTGCTTTCACGAATCTGCGTCACTGTTTAAATAGTTGTGTGTGAATTGCTGCGCCAGGGTGAGTTTGTGGGACAATTTTCTAGTTTAAAGAATTTCCCCCCGGTCCTGAGAGAGAGAGAGAGTCAAGTGCCTTCAAAAGTTCCATCATTGGTGTGTCTGCTTTTGTTGGTTAGGTTAAGTTTATTACCATTAATCATCCAATTCTCAATCATTGTTTCCCTCGCCCAAGGTTCACACGTCATCATCCCTCACAAGGCCTCCATGCCTCTCGTGTGCTGTTACAGTATGTGGCTATCATAGATTAAGTTCCTCCCTTATCAGTGTTATCTCTATGGTGAAACAGTTCCAAGTGATTACGTTATTAACTTCAGTACAGTATTGATAATCACTTTATTTATTAATACTTTCGTAATTTTATGTTAATCTTTTTTTTTCAATCCTCCGTTCACCTACCAGACAAGTTATATAATTCGAAATCAACACACACACACACACACACATGTCAGAGTGATTCATCAAACACACGTGTAGTGGCCACAGTTGTACAATGACGTGTGTGGCGTTTCCCAGAATAAGGAGCTGATGGAGGGAGAGCTGACGGAGGAGGAGCTGACGGAGGAGGAGCTGACGGAGGGATGCATGAATATGTGGACTGCCCTGATGACGGTGGCGGCAGGTCAACTTTAAACTGGCTCATCTTACACGTAGGACCTAAGGGTGAGTCAGTCGCCTCCTGCCCTGGAAGATCCTCACCCAGTACTGTACCATCCAGGTCCCAGTCTTACCAGTTTCAAAGGCTCCTCTCTCTCCCCCAGTAGTTCCGTCAGACAGTAAACTACACCACTAAGCTTCTTCTCTTAGGAAACCACAAGTTAAGTTAATTACATACCGCATAAAATTACGATGTTGTTCCTTCAAGACGTCCAAAAGTCACTAATATTTTTTTTTTTACATTTACAAACACGACCCCCCACGTCCACGATGTAAACACGACCCCTCACGTCTACGATGTAAACACGACCTCCCACGTCCACAATGTAAACACGACCCCTCACGTCCACGATGCAAACACGACCCCTCACGTCTACGATGTAAACACGACCCCTCACGTCCACGATGTAAACACGACCCCTCACGTCCATGATGTAAACACGACCCCTCACGTCCACGATGCAAACACGACCCCCCCCCCCCCCCATGATTTTGACAGTGCCGTGAAGATCAGAGACTCTACATCACAACACAGCAACTATTAATTAAATCCCTGTCAAACTTACTCAACTTATAATTAGAAATATTTGCTTCAGCTCCCGGCGTGTTATCCTCTGCTAGTTTGCCCAACACCTGCAACGCCGGACATGAGTCGATTAAGAACCAGAATTAACATGAGAAACATTTATTTTCCCTTTAACTATATGTCAAAATGTTGAGAAGAGAGAGAGAGAGAGAGAGAGAGAGAGAGAGAGAGAGAGAGAGAGAGAGAGAGAGAGAGAGAGAGAGAGAGAGAGAGAGACATTACAGTAACTCACCGTCCAGTAAGCCTCATTAAGACACCAACGGTACGAAAAATAAACCAGCGAACACTCCTCAACCTCATTAGACCTAACATTAACATTCATCACGCCTCATCCTCACCATTCACCCTCACAACCCACCCTCATGACTCATCCTCACGACTCACTCATCCTCAAGACTCACCCTCATCCTCAAGACTCACCCTCATCCTCAAGACTCACCCTCACGACTCATGACTCATCTTCACGACTCACCCTCATGACTCATCATTACCATTCACCCTCACGACTCACCCTCATGACTCATCATTACCATTCACCCTCAGGACTCACCCTCACCCTCATGACTCACCTTACTTGATACCAACCTCAGTGTCAAGACCTGACTGAAGTACTCAGAATAGACAAACTATACTCCAAGCTTTGTCAATAAACTTGCTAAACTAAAACTAACTTTCATCATATTTTCACTAAAATAATCGGAGCACTTGAAGATTAACCAACCCTAACCTTACCAAACCAACCTAACCTAACCAAACCTAACCTAGCCTACCCTAACCAAACCTACCCTAACCTAACCCCACCCACAAGGTAGCGTTAGTATGGTTAATCTTCAGGTGTAATAAGCTAAGGGGCAAATCTTCAGGTGAAATAATGAAGGTGAACAGGTGCGCTCTGCTGCTATCATCATCATCACTACCGCTATTATAATCATTAATTTACTCTTGCTCTTGTTAACAGGTGAAACCATCTGCCATTGTGTTGTGTAGCGTACTATATCTGGCGGGGGGGGGGTGAAGGTATTGGTTTAGTTTAGGTGTGTGTGTGTGTTTAGGAACATGTATGTATGTATGGATGGATGAAAGGACACATACGTGCATGAACCTGTCTACCTGTCTGTCTGTCTGTTGAGATAATCCACCTGTTTAACACACAACAAAATCCTCCGGCCTGACGTAAACAGGATATATAATATTTCGTCTAATTTAATGTCAACACACACACACACACACACACACACACACACAATACTTTACGTTCCTTATACACAAAAGTCTATCAACATAAACACAGTCTTGAGATTGAGCTGTGGGGAGGGAAGGGGGAGGGAGGGGAATGGTAAGGGGGTGGAGCTGGGGGGAAAGGGATGGGGTGTAGCTGGGAAAGGGAATAGAGGGGGGGAATGAAGGGGGGGGGGGGAGGGAATGAATGGATGAAAGGTGGGTAGGAAGGTTAATGGGGGGGGGGGGGGGGAGGGAGGGGGGAACATCCTCCTCCTCCCCCCATTTTAATTTCACCAGAAACAATATTTGTCGGGTGTTTATTTTTTTTTTTACACTAGTGGTGCAAACAACGGATGGTGATTCTCCTGTCGGGGGTAAACAACAAGTGACTAGGATGACTCAGAGTGTCAATATGTAACGTTGGTTCAGGGTAAGCAAGCACAAGCACCATCCATCACTCCGATAACAAAGGGGGGAAGGAGAGGGAAGGGTGAGAGGGAGGGTGGGGGAGGGAGGGTGGGGGAGGGGGGATGGGGGAGGGGGGGTGGGGGAGGGGGATGGGAAGGAGAGGGTAAAGATAAGAGGAAGGAAGGAACAAGAGGGAAATAAAGTGCTGCCTCACATGTAAACAAACAAACAAACAACTCCACTAACAGACAACCACGTGCTGCCTCACATGTAAACAAACAACTCCACTAACAGAGAACCACGTGCTGCCTCACATGTAAACAAACAAACAAACAACTCCACTAACAGACAACCACGTGCTGCCTCACATGTAAACAAACAAACCACGCCAGCCATCATCTTGCTTCCCTTACCAACAATGGCATCACCAAGACTATCTCTTCCCTTACAAGCTTGACGGTAAAAGCTTTCGGGTTCGTCCTCCTGTATAAATAAATGATAATGTGTGAACGTTGTGTCATATTAGGTAGAAATCTCATGTAAATTTTGTGTGTGACATTTGCAGTCAACAGATGAAAGTGGAGTGTACATATTGTTATACATCTAATTTACACATACGCACACACACGCTCGGGCGCACACGCACACACTCGCACTAACCATCACCGCGACCTCATCTGCAAATTTGGTGAGAAGCTTCTGCACCATCCCCGACACCGGCTTCTACTACCACCGGAGATCCCTCGCCCGAAAATTGCTGTTCAACACCACAACCGCATCCAGCCCATACGAGCACGAACTGGTCGCTATAAGAACAGCCCAGTCCCAACCATTGTAAAAATTATAAATAACTTGTAATCAACCAGTGTATTCACTCCCAGTCAATATTACCTTTTGCACTGTCACTGTGTTGAAATGCCCTGTATTTGACCTTCTCCCCACCCAGTTATTATATATCATATTTGTATCACTTATGTTACTTGTATATTATTTGTAAATCAAGAGATTCATTCCCCAATTATGTAACTGCATATTTTCAGCCTTCCGGCTGCCATGCTCTTTTAATAACCCGTTAATTATTATTATTATTATTTACACACACACACACACACGCGCGCGTTTATTTTACACTTCACTTCTCCGAGTGTGATTTCAATCCATTTTCATCGCTGTTGATTCAGAGGTACAACTAACACTGTCTCTCTTTCACCATTTTTTCTACACACACGTCAGAACCACGGAAAAGTTTCACACACACACACACACACACACACACATACACACATATAGATATAGACAGACACAAAAACACCTAGAAATAAAGACACTGAGGCACAAATACACACACACATACACCGAGACAGATTTAGACAGACGGACACACACACACAAATGTATAAACGTTTCCTGTCGACGGCCACCACCCAAAGAACTCTCCGTCAAAGTTTCTCCCCAGTTTTCCGGTATTGAACTTCCTTTCCTTCCTTCCTTCCTCCCCACAATTCCTTCATAAAGTTTCTGGTCGCCGATATTTGAGGAGAGAAATATTCGCATTGTCAGCAACGGGTCTTCTTCTCGGTGAAAACTTCCTCCACAACCTTTAGAAAAACGCCTGGCCAACAACTTGTCAGCGAGTAACTTCAGCTATCCAAGAGCTGATCGACGATTCTCAATGTCTCCTGAATAAACGTTTGGCAGTCTCTCTCTCTCTCTCTCTCTCTCTCTCTCTCTCTCTCTCTCTCTCTCTCTCTCAGCTATTAACTCCCATCTGTTCTTTAGCTTCAGATATCAACAACAGCAGCTTTCAATTACCAGATATTCTTGTATAACTCTCTCTAAAATTTCTCCTTCCAACTAGCGGATAATAATCAACTCATTACCCCGTCTCTCTCCTCTGTCTAACACACATTAGTATCTACATTAAAACCCTTTTATTTATCTTTTTTTACCGGCACAAGTAAACAACTACCTCAACTAACGTCCTCTAGCGGCAGTGAACAGAACAACACATCACATTATGATACCAAAAACAACAACATTACTTTTTCGTGGACAACTTTCAGTGATATGAAATTCCTGAGAAAAATATGACAACATACCAGACACCGAGTAACCCAAGAACCATCCCGTGTGTCCAAGTATTGAAGGGGAGGTGGGTGGGGACAGACTGCTACAGGACCTGGGGAGGAGGACGAAGAGGAAGAGAAGCAAGAAGAAGAGAAGGAAATAGCAGAAAGAGAAGAAAAAGAGTCAGAGGAGAGAGAGAGAGAGAGAGAGAGAGAGAGAGAGAGAGAGAGAGAGAGAGCGGATGTGTGTATGGCTGGCTGGCATCATCAACGTGGCCCCTGGACCGTCACAAGGCACCGCCGAAGCTGGCCTACATACACACAGGCAGGAAGTGACACCATGAGGGAAGTTTATCAGTTTTCTCGACGTCCGGACCTGTTCGTGTCTTCCTTGTCCGGCTGTGTGTCGGTCGTGATGAACGGCGGGAGTCAGAAACGTGACGGAGGCAAATAAACCAGAGGAGTCAGTAGTGCAGAACGAGAGTAAAGTGGGCGAGGAATGTAAACAAACGAGGCTTAACAGTGCCAAACGTCCGGGTGACAGACAGCCAAGCAGCACCACCATCGCCGTCTCTCTTAACACACGAGGCGACAAATTTCACCCCCGCCCCAAAAAAAAGTATACGATCGTCAACACCACACAGCACGACATGTCCACAACTACTGAGTGGTCGTCGACAGGTAACGAGCAGCTGCCAAAAGTGACCTTGTCCTGGGGTGAGTGTGGCTTGACCCCATGACCAGAGGAAGCGGAGGTGAGGCCCACAGCGAGGAAGAGGAGGGAGGAAGAGGGGAGGAAGGGGGGGGGGGGGAGAAACGGGGGGAGCAGGTGTGGTGAGGCGCGTTGATGACTGATGATGCAATGCTGAGAGAGAGAGAGAGAGAGAGAGAGAGAGAGAGAGAGAGAGAGAGAGAGAGAGAGAGAGAGAGGATGGTCAGTAACACGCGGTAAAACACGAGGAAATGGGGGCTGTATATTCATGTGTACTGAACGTAAGTGTGTGTGTGTGTGGGGGGGGAGTAAGTACGTGTTTGGTGTGTGTGTGTGTGTGTGTGTGGGTTGAGGTATTGGTGTGTATTTGATATGTGTGTAAGTGTGTTTGGGTATGTGTGTATGTGAGGGAAGGGCAGCAGAGGCAGGTGTAATACGAAGAGACAGGTGTGGAAACGAGATGCATGTGTGGTGTAAGGAGTATAAGGTGTGTATACGTGGGAGAAATTACCTAAGGACACCTGGAGGAGGCACTGACGCAGGACTCAAAGGGACAGGCGATGTACTCAAACGCAGACGATGTACTCAAAAAACAGATAATTGTACTCAAAGGCAAAGGTTATACTCAAAGACACGATGTACTCAAAAACACACACATTGTACCCAAAGACACACGTTGTACTCAAAGACAGAAAAAAATGTACTCTAAGACAGACCAGAAACGCACAAGAAAGCCTCCAGTCACGCGAAGTACTCAAAGGAAAATCTTGGCGCACCTGAGAAAGACAAGAATGTGTGGGTCTCAGGTCCACGTCAGGTAAGAGGCGCTTGACTTAAATATGTATGTATAAAGAGGGAAGTCCTGTGTCAACCTTGTATCATGGAGGAGTTAATGTCTCGCTTTTTTTTTCACACTTTTTCCTTTTCTTTTATTTCGATGTTTCTCAGGTTGATTTTCATATTTTTTGTTGTTCTTCTTCATTTTAGTTGCGATCGAGATGGTGTGTGTGTGTGTGTGTGTGTGTGTGTGTGTGTGTGCGTGTGCGTGTGTGCGTGTGTCATTATTACCTCTTTCATAGACTCTCTCTCTCTCTCTCTCTCTCTCTCTCTCTCCCTCTCTCCATCACCCTCTCCCACCTCCCCTCTCACTCTCCCTCTCCCTCACGGCTGACCAACAAAGGCATCACGTTCTATTGTGAAGTACTTTGTTAATGAAGAACATCTCCCACTCTGTCTTCCCCCTCTCCCTTGATGCTTACCTGGAGTTTACCTGAAGTTTACCTGAGTTTACCAAGTTTAGGCGGAAATTCTATAGCTTATACCTTGAATTTATCGGTGTTTTCCAAGTTTACAGAGCCTATAGCTTATACCTCAAGTTTACCAACACTATAGTTTAGCTGGAGTTTACCTGGAGTCTCTCTATTTCAGCTAATAGGTAATCCTCTACTATGCAAGATGTGAACAGAAACCGTCAAGAGATACACGAATAGGTCTCTAACATACTGGGGAAAAAATATATAAAATACAACTATAACTACGACTGGATAAATTTTGAGTTATATTTCACAAGTTTTATACATATACACACCAAAAAAAAAAAACGACCAAAATATCTACATCCAATATTGCTCGGAGGTTGAACCAGAAATCCCGAAAAAAAAAAAAACAATAAAAATACCCGCATAAAATTCGTAAGGTTTCCTGGAAAAAAAATATGGTTCCCGCCAAAAAATAAATAAAAATATGGTTCCCGCCCAAAATACGGTTCCCGCCAAAGAATAACATGTTGTTGGGTGTTCGGATGCGTGTGGCTTGGGTTTAGGATTACATTCACCCCTTCAACTATGATTAATGGTTCAAGCTTTATAGGTCCTACGATCGACGGACGTTTTCAGGTTTTAGAAGAATAAGATTGATGATAGAGATTACACACAGCAACAGCAGTGAACAGTGTATACAACATAGTGTCTCGCCGGAACATTAATTTAAAGGTCCTAACGTATAATATTTCACGTGTTTCCATTATTCGATATCGGGGGGGCCGAGGGGAATTTCTCACACGTCATTATAAAGTTTAATGACTATGACAGCTTCATTAACTGAGATTTAAGCTGTGACTAAACATCCTTCCCATCAGAACCCAATCACAAAATAAAATCATATAGTTATACACCAATCAGTAAATATAACGAAATTCATTACGACAACAGACAACGTTACGACAGAGTGAGTGAATAAGAACAGTATTTCCTGAGAGCGTCTACAGTGTACACGGCAGAACCAAAGGAAGATGATACTACCTGGAGGAATATGGCAATAAAGCAGGGAAATGAGAGAGGAGGGAAGTGAGAGGGGTAAGAGGGAAGTGAGAGGGGACAGGAGAGAAGTGAGAATAACAGGAGAGAGAGGTAAGAGGAACAAGAGAAACGTGAGAGGGGCAAGAGTAAGGTTCCTTCAGACGGGGATGACGCTGTGTTAATTGGGCGCCGGGAAACGGAAGCGAGAATCGTCTTTCTTTCTTCTCTCGGGTATAGATAATTATCATGTTATTTAAGAGGGGGAGGCTAGGCGGGGTGAGCAAGCGAGGGAGGAAGAGGGAGAGGAGGTGGGAGCAAGAAGAAGAGGTGGGAGGAAGAAGAGGATGGTGATTTAGGGAGGGGAAGGGTGGAAGAGGTGAGAGGATAGTTAGGAGAGAGGAAGATAACGGGTGGGGGGAGGAGGAAGAAGAAGAGGAGGAGGAGGTGGAGGAGGAGGAGGTGAGAGGAGAGTTAGGAGAGAGGAAGAGGAGGGGTAGAATACGATAGCTAGGATAGAAGGTTAGAGAGAGAGAGAGAGAGAGAGAGAGAGAGAGAGAGAGAGAGAGAGAGAGAGAGAGAGAGAGAGAGAGAGAGAGAGAGAGAGAGAGAGAGAGACACCCACTTGCTGCACCACATTACCATTTAATTGGAATATAAGTGCAGTACCATAAACAAAGTTGATAACAGCACCAGCGGCGGCCACTCGGGGGAACTACCTCCACCTCCCTCTCTTAATTGCTTACCTATTGTTTACATCTCACCTTTTGTTTACTCCTCACGTCGAGCGTTATTGTTTACAGTGTCAGTTTTACGCACCTATTGTTACATTTCTTGATTTCAATTTAGTTATTGTTATTTGGGGAGGAATTTGTGGCTCAGTGAGTAATTTGCGTCGGTGATAAGGAGCTGCGTGTTAAAATGACTACTGTTATTACTACTGATAACCTGAATCACAATTATTATTATTATTATTATTATTATTATTATCGTTCTCCAAAGGTACATAACAGTATCATGAGCAAGGCAGGTGTAAGCGCACTAATCCCCGTGTTATACCGTGTGATCCAGCAGACTGGTATTATAGACACGACGCACAATACACCTGTCTCCACACACCTGGTAGCCGACACACCTGAGAGAGAGGGGGCCAGGTATGATAGTCCTCCCTGGGTCGTGCTACCTGTGTTCACCTGGTAATTAGTGAGTGACAAGACTCCTCATTAGTATGTGTGTATTGCCTCACCCTAGTGTCCTCACCTAATACCAGTGTGTGTGTGTGTGTGTGTGTGTGTCTTGAGGTAGGGTATATGAGCGTGTATTTAAAGATTGGTTATGTGGGCGTATACCTGGAGATAGGCGAGCGTGGGCGTGTACCTTGAGACTGGGCGTGTACGTGGGGACAGTGTGTGGGGGGGGGGGGGGGTGTACTTGGGGACAAGGGCGGAGGACCTCTAGCGGCCGCCACACCCCAATACCTGCTTAAAATAGCCTACCCCTCCCTTCCCCTTACACTCCCCCTCCCCCTACACTCCCCCTCCCCCTACACTCCCCCTCCCCCAACACTCCCCCTCCCCCAACACTCCCCCTCCCCCTACACTTCCCCCTCCCCCTACACTCCCCCTCCTCCTACACTCCCCCTTCCCCACAGGTACAGTATCATCAGGGTGGTTAATCTTCAGGTGAAATAAGCTGGGGTGCCTAATCTTCACATGATCAAAAAATGGCAATGGAAGTAAAATTATCTTCAAGTTCAGATATTGGCGCCTCATAAGACCATCACTACACCCACGGCAGCCAGTCAGCCCGGAGGAAATAAACTCCATGGCAAATCTAATTAAGCCACCGTCCTTCATGTTATCGTAATTACAATAAACCGGCATTAATTACCCAAATAATCTTTACCAATTTAGGATTATTTCCGGGTTGGTTGGAGGGAGGGAGGGAGGGAGGGTCGTTGTCTCCACCCAGATACAAGGGTTCGTGATCCGACAGGACAATTAAAAACGAATATTGTCAATAAACCTGTGTGCGTGCGTGCGTGCGTGTGTGTGTGTGTGTGTGTGTGTGTGTGTGTGTGTGCGTGCGTGCGTGCGTGTGTGTGTGTGTGTGTGTGTGTATTACCTGCTCGCCAATAAGGAGATACCCAACAGTAATTACGGTGTTATTAGTCACGGCTGGCGTCTTTTACACACACACACACACACACACACACACCTCCGTAGTATTACATCAGGTGAGTCACTGTTTACCTTAACTGAGCCACCTCTCTTCCTGTCCCCTCCCCTCCTCTTCTTCCCTCCTCTCCTCTTCTCTTCTTCCCTTTCTTCAATCCTATTCATACCCTCATGTCTTATCTTCCTCCTTCCCTTCCCCTTCCATCAGCTCCTGCCCTCTTCCATCTCCTTCCCTTCCCTCGTTACTCCTTGCCTTTCATTCCTACTCCGCTTTCTTCTCTCGTGCCCTTTTTCCCTTCCCTCCCTACAGCCTCTCCCCACGCCCTCCCCGCCTCCTCCCGTCTCCTCCCGCGCCCCCTATCCATTACCACAAGTAAACACAGTTAATAAGAATACATAAATCGCCCATCATCTGGAACCTCCATGGTGGGCTCCTGCATACACAGTTTATATCACAGGAGGCAAAAATGGACCACACGAGACTAAAATGGACCACACTGGACCTAAAATGGACCACACTGGACCACTCTGGACCAAACTTTATCATACTAAACCACACTGGACAAAAATGGACCACACTGGACCTAAAATGGACCACACTGGACCACTCTGGACCAAACTTTATCATACTAAACCACACTGGACAAAAATGGACCACACTGGACCTAAAATGGACCACACTGGACCTAAAATGGACCACACTGGACCTAAAATGGACCACACTGGACCTAAAATGGACCATCACTTCCGGAACTATCCTTTGGGCACGCGCTTCGACTGGGACCAAGAGAGGGACAGCGGGGTGGTAGTGGGGGAGGAGGGAGAGGAGAGGGTAGGGGAGAGGAGGGTAGGGGAGAGGAAGGAGCGGAGGGCAGGGGAGGGTAGGAGAGGGGGAGAGGAGGCGGTGCTGCAGAACATACACAGGTGAGATCAGGTATGTTTGGTTAGCTTGACAGAAGCGTTTTACGGGACATTCTGGTTAAGTAAACAAACAGTCTCTCTCTCTCCCTCTCTTATTCTCCAACACCTCCCCCGACACGCGAAGCCCCAAGAAAGACTGCCATAGTGACAAAATTAAAAAAAGATAAGACCATACCCCCACCTTTCCCCAACACCCCTACCTCTCTCTCTCATACACCTCCCACTCCCCCCCCCCTCCCTACCCCTAATGAGAATATAATGTTCCAGCTATTTTCACCAACGTTAAGAGAATCTCGCATCGTTAAAAATAAATGAGACGAAATTGGGCTTTACTATTAGCAAGGAGTAACCCTATTACGGATATTGTTATTATTTATTTATTTATTTATTATTTATTATTTTTTTTTGTCTTCACCTGGGCGCTTGTTATAAATTAAAAGGTTCAGGTAATAAGGGTTTCCAGGTGGTGTAATTTCACCCAATAAGAAAAACGAGATATTTTAACTAAGGCAACTGTGTGTGCGTGTGGAGGGGGGGGGGGGGGTTGTGGAGGAGAAACACACACACACACACACACACTCAAGCGTTCCCTCATTCTTAAGTCCATCCCCTGAGTGCCTCAAGACAGTCTCAAACAGCTACACCAATACAGTACCAAGGAAGTAATTTTGAACTCTTTAATTACATCTCCGTCTTCAAACAATAAAACAATTAACCTGGCGATCACCTGGACAGGAAATTCGACCTTTTTGAAGAATGTCACTTGTAGAGGTAAACCACAGGGTGACTCAGGTGTACACGAGCCCAGGTTTACATTACAGTTCCGCTTTACTTTAACAGTGGAGTCAATAACACCTGACATCTGTATTCAATTCACGGGATTAGCGATACGGTTACCTGGAGTTTTTACCCGGATGATGGCTACTGAACCCATGTCCTGTGTTCACTATCGTCAGGTGAGTCACTTCTGTTCTACCTGAGATAATTATATTCTTTTGCTGTACACCTGTCGTGGTAATGTACTGAACACTGACTCTCGTAACCTCGTGTTTTCATTTCTTTACTGAACGTTTTCCTTTAATGTGAGGTAAGAGTCAGGTTTGAGTTTCATGAATGATAAACACAGTTGTTTATTTGTTCCGAGTGACAATAACAACAAAAACATGGCCTAATAATAAACTGCCTTATCAACCTCGGCATTATTCAGTTATGTATAAATTCAATACTAATATTTATTTGTTTAAGTGATGTGTGTTGACATGCTAATTGCGACACGCTATGTTGGCCCTCGCGCACACACACACTATGTTGGCCCGCGCACACACACACTACGTCATGGTTGATACACTGATACCAGGCGCTGTAATGGTTCACACACACTGGTAGATCACAAGTTTCAACCAAGGACACAAGTGAACCCCCATAGTATGAACTCGGAAGAAAGAAACCACAAATGACCCTCGGTGTAAACAAACCCCCCCAAATGAAACCATCGAACCCAACACCTGAGCTTGTGAACCTTCCGTGATCTGATCCTCCCCGGGGACTCTTTGGTGATTAATAAACAAATGGTATTATATCTAAAGTTCGACCTTCCTAATATAACGAGTGCAAGAGGTGATAACATATCCGGTACTACATGATCTGTTACTGTATGCTGAATCTCTCTCTCTTTATGCCTATGTATGTATGTATGTATGTATGTATTCAACGTTATACAAAGGTTTTTATTAAGGCAACTATTTAACTGCCCTAAAACTACGAAAAATTATCAAATAATTCTTCTGAAGATATAAATTACAGTTAACTTTAGGCATTACAAAAACCTCACCTTAAAAACAGTTAATTAGCTGTTCTGTTACCTGTAATATTTCCAGACATATTTTTTTGTTTACTCCCAAGGTAAGTCGTCTCTTCCTCCTTCCCCCCACTCCCCCCATCAAATGTCACCTCCCCCTCCCCTCTCCTCTTCACCTCCTCCCCTCCCAGTCACCAATCACTTCCCCCCCCCCACTTCGTCCACTATTCTGTCTCCTCCCCCCTCCCCCACACAACCTCCATTCCCCCACCCAAACACTCCTTACCACAGCGTCTCCCCCCCCCCCCACAAGGAAGCTGGCGAATCCAACCTTCAGGTCCTGTCGAGTCACAAGGAGGTGACAATAGTGTGGTGTAAAATCCTTCCACATTTAAGGGATTTATTGGCTGTCTTCTTATGTTCGCCACAGCCGTTTCCCTATTCCGTCATGGACAAACTTTGATATTAAAAGATTTGTGGATCTGAGACTAAATGATGATCCACTTGTTACATCATCATTATTATTATCATTATCGTCATTATCATCATTACCCTCATTATCATTATTATAATCATTATAGTCTTTCATGAGTATCTATTTCCTGTATTTCTTGTAGTCTCCATAGTTTGTCTTTTAGTTAATGTATTAATTAATAATGTCATGTATTTTATTAGAATGCATTTGTGTGTAAATGACTTGTAAATGTGTAAATATTTAGATAATGTTGTGTAACTGGACACCGATCAGACAGCACTAGAACACACACACACAGGTAGACACGGAAGACACGGGTAAACAAGGACATTGAGTCAGAGGTAGACATATTCAGACACAGACCACGACAGCTAGACACGGGCAGGTCGACTTTAACAAGAGTGGCCCTGGCCTGACCATTGTGTGGGGGTTCATCAAAGCCAGACTCACTGCACAAATAATAACAAAAGGGAGAAGTTTTACCCCCAGCAACAAACAGGCGGCGAGTGTAGCAAATGTCACCCACCTTCTCTTGAAATAATGACATCCAATAACTTCACTCGTATTCTGGACGTGTTTACCACCCAACTGTCGCTGTTATGTATGTATGTATGTATGTATGTATGTATGTATGCTTATATACTGTATGTATGTATGAATGAAAACATACTGTAAATACATATTTACGTCTATATATATATATATATATATATATATATATATATATATGTCAAAGTCCGAGTTAATGACTAAATGAGTATATATATATATATATATATATATATATATATATATATATATATATGTGTGTGTGTGTGTGTGGTATATACATACACACACAAATACCATAAATGAAATTTTGTCTCCATGGTAACTGGTCACCAATGTTCACAGTGGAGCTTACGTCCACACCAGGCCAGCCACCACACCAGGCCAGCCCGGCCAGCCACCACACCAGGCCAGCCCGGCCACCATCATAGTCAAGGTTGGTTACGATACACAAAGTTACTATCAATGTTTCACTTTAACTGTTAATAAAGATAACACCTATCACCCAGTTTGTGTTGTGTTAAAGAGGACGTGTGAGGGGCCGTCACTACTCTCATGGACCTTAATTTAACGACACAGTTGGCATGTTGAGGCCGTACAGACGAGGCACCACCAGCTAGTATTTTAAAATTGACTCAAAGTGCACGGTGTGTGTGTGTGTGTGTGTGTTGTCATCAGTATTTGAGAGCCTTACTAACTAAATTTAGTTTATATTTACGTGAATCCCTTTGGTATGTTAAGGTCACGTAACTATTTTGTTTCTGTGACCAAGTGACCTTTCCTCACCACTCACGTATAGCACCTGTTAATATATCTTAAACTGTAATGGTAGAAATAAGAGTCATGTCACTTAATGTTAATGCATCACTCCTTCACACACACAGCAGTAATCATCACTAACACCTGCTGGGGTACACAGAAGAGTTACTCCTCCAGGCAACACTCGTCTACCATCCTCAACCTGACGAAGGGGATATCGTTATTACAGAGCGTATTGACACAAGGGACGCCGCTCCCCCCTACCTCTGGGCGTCACCCTTCACTTCCCTCAAGATCTACACCTCACTGTGTAGGTTTGGTCCTCCTGTAGCTGGTGTCCCCGGTTGGCCCAGGAGGGTAGTGGCCACCAGGTGAGGGAGGAGAGTGTGGTGTGAAGCTGACCCAATAATGGAGTTAAGTGAGTGAGTGTGTGTGTGTGTGTGTGTGTGTGTGTACGCCTTACAATACACTGAAACAACACAACGATACCAACACATACACAACACTATCTACTCTACAATAATAGACAGACAATCACACACCAGCCAGAAGGTCATCAGTAAAGCTGGTCAAGTCTCTCTCTCTCTCTCAGCCACTCGACATACAGCTTCTGTAACTAAACTCACCGTAACAGTTAATGTGTCGTTAACCTCACTCACCTCATTGAAATTTGGTCCATTTATTAACTGACTGTAATACTTAACTGATCCTTAACTGTCTGTAACAATTAACTGATCCTTAACTGTCTGTAACAATTAACTGATCCTTAACTGTCTGTAACAATTAACTGCTCCATCACTGACTGTAACACTTAAGTGATCCTTCACTGACTGTAACACTTAATTAATTACTTCTTCACTTATCTGCCTGACATCCTGACAGTTAACATAATTTCACCTAATTATTAACACATTCTATTTATTAATTACCATACCTCACCTGCTAATTACCAATTCTCACCTGCTAATTACCACATTTCACCTGCTAATTACCATACCTCACCTAGTCATCATTAATAAGGCATCAGTGTCTACATGTGATAACTGTTAGGTAGACTGTCGGGATGAACTGTTAGGTAGACTGTCGGGATGAACTGTTAGGAAGAACTGTCGGGATGAACTGTTAGGTAGACTGTCGGGATGAACTGTTAGGAAGACTGTCGGGATGAACTGTCATTTGTCGTGATGTTGACGAGGGCGGCCACGAGCGGGGTCAAAGTGAGCGTGTATTTAAAACAGTAATTGAACAGAACTATTTACAGGGCTGGCTGGACATATTGCCTCGTCCGGGAACAACAACGACCAACTAACGAGCTTCTGGCTATAAAGTTAATGGTGAAAATGATTTAGAAAGCGAATATATCCGAACGAACGGACGACCTAACTTAACCTGACCTGACCTAACTTAACCTGAACTAACCCAACCCAACCTAACCAAACAGACTACAAGAGGACTGAACAACAAGAGCCGTAATATCAGTGTTTACATCAAACATTTTAAGGTCATATAATCAACCACTTGTAAGGGCCCAAATTAGCAATACAGCTTCATCACGATTCTACAACAATAAAACAAACAAAAACAAAGAGGTAGTTGATTATATAAGCAAACAACATTGACTTAACTGAGGCAACACTCCATAGAGACGGAGGCAAACAATACGTGTAGACACCTAAGGGTACACACACCTCTCTCTCTCTCTCTCTCATATATTTATACAAGGACCAGCATCCATCTTCCCCTCTGGTCATTCGTCTTCATCAGGGACCAGAGTAAGGGCTGCCAGTATCTCCACCACAACACTTAACAATCTACACGACTCGGCCCAATTTGGGTTCACAATCTGGGCCCTTGGTAATTGGGAGAGACTGTGGAGTGTGGACGAACTGGCAGCTGTGGAGTGTGGGAGCTGTGGAGTGTGTGGACTGTGGGAGCTGTGGAGTGTGGACTGTTGAGTGTGGGACCTGTGGAGTGTGGTAGCTGTGGAGTGTAGATGAACTGGCAGTTGTGGAGTGTGGGAGCTGTGGAGTGTGGTGGAATGTGGGAGTGGTGGAGTGTGGGAGCTGTGGAGTGTGGTGGAGTGTGGCAGCTGTGGAGTGTGGTGGAGTGTGGCAGCTGTGGAGTGTGGTAGCTGTGGAGTGTGGTGGAGTGTGGGAGCTGTGGAGTGTGGCAGGTGAGGAGTGTGGAAGCTGTGGAGTGTACCATTATTTATCAGGGGTAATGGGGTGCTGTAAGAGGCCTGTTTTGTTATGGTTGGGAACATATGGGACGATTATTAGTGTAATTATTTGTGTCAGTGTGTACCGTGTGTGGGTGTGTTAATAGGAGGAGGAGGAAGAGGGGGGAGGGGAGGATGAGGGGGAAGGGGAGGAGGAGGGAGGAGGAGGAGGGAAGGGGTGAGGAGGAGAGTTGGTTGGTTGGGGGAGAGGGTTGTGGTAGTGTAGTTGGTGTGAAGATGTGTAAACGAGAGAGAGAGAGAGAGAGAGAGAGAGAGAGAGAGAGAGAGAGAGAGAGAGAGAGAGAGAGAGAGAGAGAGAGAGAGAGAGAGAGTGGGTGTGTGTGTGTGTGTGTGTGTGTGTGTAGAAATATACGAAGATAAATACATACAACCATTTATGTAAAATACTGACACACACACACACACACACACACACACACACACACACACACACGACACTTGACACACACACAAACACAGATGTATAAATAAACAGTAATGTATAGTGGTCGACTACACAGGTAATTGTACTATAAATTGCAAGAGACAAATTCAGATTGAGTAAACTCGTTTGAACTCGCACTAAAATCAACGAACTGTGGAAGTTATTGCATTGCTGGACGTTGATTGAAATAGGGGCGAGGCGCGTGTATTTGAGGGCTCTAGTTCATCCTGGGGCATAGTACAGGGCGAGGCGCGTGTATTTAAGGGCTCTAGTTCATCCTGGGGCATAGTACAGGGCGATGCGCGTGTATTTAAGGGCTCTAGTTCATCCTGGGGCATAGTACAGGGCGAGGCGCGTGTATTTGAGGGCTCTAGTTCACCCTGGGGCAGAGTACAGGGCGAGGCGCGTGTATTTGAGGGCTCTAGTTCACCCTGGGGCAGAGTACAGGGCGAGGCGCGTGTATTTGAGGGCTCTAGTTCACCCTGGGGCAGAGTACAGGGCGAGGCGCGTGTATTTGAGGGCTCTAGTTCACCCTAGAGCAGAGACCAACACACTAGGATCTTACCTGACCTGACCTGACCCTGGATGAAATATTTACTTTACCAGTTATCATGGAACAACTATATACATGTGCGTGTATGTTTGGTCAAATAGGAAATATATAACTCAATGTAATCAGCCTTAGATAAGATAGATGCTAGTTAAAATAGTATTCAGGTCTGATAAAGGAGAAATTCTTTGTACTTTCGTAACCACAGAGAAAAAAAAAACTATGGTATTCACTTACACTTAACAAGCTAGTGGTAAGTATATGTAAGTATGGTATAGATTGAAGTGTGAGGCCGTGTAAGTGCTAGTCCACACACACACACACACACACACACACACACACACACCACTGTATTCGTCATTCACTGTAAAATTTTAGAATCGTATGAGGATCAAATAACATAAATTAACTTGTCTGGCGTTCTTAGATAGCTGGTCGTTGTAGGGCTCTCATTAGGTAAGTGCTTCATATATGTAGTGTAGTGTACTGTATGTGTAGTTATGTTCGTATTTGTCAAGGTAATAAAATTGTCAAGGTAATAATAATAATTGTGGATGTGTGTGTGTGTTTGTGTGTATTGGATATAAACAAACTGGAATGAAGGATAAATCTCTCTCTCTCTCTCTCTCTCTCTCTCTCTCTCTCTCTCTCTCTCTCTCTCTCTCTCTCCTGTAGTATCCTGTGGTAAGTTACACAACTGTTTGAGGATTAAGGACAAAGCCAGCCAATATTTTCCCCCACTACACTACCAGCCCCCCACCCCCCCCTATAAAGCCGCCTCTACTGAACACACCTCGAGACCTGTTTACTCTCGTTGACATGTTTGAGAGAGATGTTGTGTGTTTTGTTTACATTTGCTCAGAGTCATTCATACTGTTCATGCATTAGTCATTCATTTGTCATTCATTCACGAGTTATTCACCGGTCATTCACAAGTCGTTTGCCAGTTAGTCATTCACACGTCATTCACTTCTTATTTATCTGTTATTCCCCAGTCACTCACAAGTCATTCAGTAGTCATTCACTAACCATTCACAGGTCATGTAGGTGAATAACATGACATAACTATTCAACAGACTGGCAGGTGGTTATATACGGAGTACTTTACTGGGGCTTCACCTGTATTATATGCGTTCCTTAACTCCAGGTAACATTAGGTAACTCCAGGTAACATTAGGTAACTCCAGGTAACATTAGGTAACTCCAGGTAATACAAGGTAATTCCAGGGAACACAAGGTGACGCCAAGTAACTCCAGCTAACACAAGGTAACTGCAGGTAACACAAGGTAACGCCAGGTAACTCCAGGTAACACAAGGTAACGCCAGGTAACTCCAGGTAACACAAGGTAGCACCAGATAACTCCAGGTAACGCCAGATAACTCCAGGTAACATAAGGTAACTCCAGGTATAGTCTCTTACCGGTAAACTTGGCGTAAACTACAAGGGTTCTTTTTAACCTAGCTGTCGGTAAACTACTGGCAAACTGTTGAAAAACTATGAGTGATCTTAAGATAAATTATAAGTAAACCAAGTAAACTGTCCGTAAACAATAAGTAAACCACGTAAACTGTCCGTAAACAATAGGTAAACCAAGTAAACTGTCCGTAAACAATAAGTAAACCAAGTAAACTGTCCGTAAACAATAAGTAAACCAAGTAAACTGTCCGTAAACAATAAGTAAACCAAGTAAACTGTCCGTAAACAATAAGTAAACCAAGTAAACTGTCCGTAAACAATAAGTAAACCAAGTAAACTGTCCGTAAACAATATGTAAACTAAGTAAACTGTCCTTAAACAATAAGTAAACCAAGTAAACTGTCCGTAAACAATAAGTAAACAAAGTAAACTGTCCGTAAACAATAAGTAAACCAAGTAAACTGTCCGTAAACAATAAGTAAACCAAGTAAACTGTCCGTAAACAATAAATACACAACAGGTAAACTTAAATAAAGCACAGGTGAATAATCAATAAAATACAGGTACACCATAAGTAAACTGAAGGTAAACCAGTAAACACCTGTCACTGTAGATCACCACGACTCAACATCCACCCCATCATCACACCATTTTAAGGAAGGAGTCAAAATAAATTAATTCCCTCAGCTACGACATCCAACGCGCCACACTCTATCATTTATTCATTAACAAGAGGGTTTGATCGTTCCCTCCGCGCCGATATGATGGTCATTACGTTCAACACACCTGGGCTGTATGATTCTACTTTAGCTCTTATGGCACTATTGTCGTTTATCATTAATGCGTTATTGGGGAGGTTTTCATGCGTCGTTTTACGCGTAGTAAATCCCTCACGGGTGCTCTTATATAGCCTGGGTCGTTTTATATCAAGGGCTGACTCACCTGCTTCTGTTCTGTTGTGTAGTGTGACGGTGAGAGGTAAGAGGCAGGTAGATAGTGAGAGATGGTGGCAAGGAAGAGTTTCTCCTAGGGTGAGAGGAGTACCTGGAATATACCTGGAATTAGTGGAGGATGTGTGTAGTAATGTGGAGGATGTGTGGAGTAATGTGGAGGATGTGTTAAGTAATGTGGAGGGTTGTGTAGAGCTGCCAGGTGTGTGTTTATACTTGTCATTACAAGTGGTGGTGGAATGTGAGGGTGAACACCTGCTGTCACCCCCCCCCCCCTCCCCTAGTAGTGGTGAGGGAAGGTCAGCAACTCAGTGGTGGTGAAGGAAGGTCAGCCCCCCCCCCCTAATAGTGGTGAAGGAAGGTCAGCCCCTCCCCCCTAATAGTGGTGAGGGAAGGTCAGCCCCCTCTAGTAGTGGTGAGAGAGGGTCAGGGAGGGTCAGCCCCCAGTTGTGTTGAGAGAATTAATAGCTGTGTTAAAGCCTTAAGTGTGTGGTGGCCGAATAGATACAGCGCTCACCACCTGCCCTTATGGTCACGGGTTCGCGCCTTGAACAACACCCCCCCCCCCCCACACCACTTCCCATTTTACCCAGGTATAAACAGGTACCTTACTTTAACAGTTGGGGAATGAAGGTGGTTGAGTGCAGTGCCAGCCAGCCATGTGTACCGGAGATTTAGTATATAGAGTAGTGCGCTGTATACCTCACTGCCACAAACGGGTCGTCAGAAATCCCGTTCCTGGAAGTGAGGGCCTCAGAATTTTTGTGAAAGATTAACTCAGTGCCTTAAGAGTATGTGTCAGGTCCCGCGGGGGTCGTGAGGCACTTGGGAATGTCACACACTCTAATATGTTCAGTAAAAGAGCAGCTGTCATGACTTCTCCCGGGAGGATATAAAACCCGCCACAGCGTTTTGGTACAGAGTTAAGATTTGTCGCAGCTGTCAGGTACTGTAGGTCGCTGCTAGTCAAAATGGGCCCTGTCCTGGTTGGCCCTGTCTTAATGGACCCCAGTCCTTATGGGGCCCTAAGTCCATATCGGCCCCTGTCCTAAAAGGCATCTAAATTATAATGTCTAGGTCAAATCTAAGTTAGGTTGGAGTCAATAATATAGGGAACCATTAGAACACACACACACACACACACCTGCAGGAGGAGAGCAGCAACAGCCTGGTGGAACAACTCGTTATACGGGGAGATACTTTGGGAGAGGTTCATCAAGCTTTAAGATCAAAGTCACCCTGGGGAGGAAAGATGGGGAGGAAGGGTGGGGATGGGGAGGAAGGGTGGGGATGGGGAGGAAGGGTAGGGAGGGGGAGGAAGGGTGGGGATGGGGAGGAAGGGTAGGGAGGGGGAGGAAGGGTGGGGATGGGGAGGAAGGGTAGGGAGGGGGAGGAAGGGTGGGGAGGGGGAGGAAGGATAGGGAGGGGGAGGAAGGGTGGGGAGGTGGAGGAAGGGTAGGAAGGGGGTAGGAAGAGTACATAGGGAAGGGATGGGAGGTGGTACGTACTTGTCGGTAGAAGATGTGTGTTTCTTTTATGACAAGAGACAGGTGATAGGAATGATGGGGTATGGAATATAACACCTGCTTGATGAAGACGGTCCAGGTACTGTACAGCTGAATTCCAAACAACGACACACGTGTACACCAGCCTCGACACATGTACACACAACACAGACCCGCCAGACACAACACAGCCACCACACAGCCACCCCCCACCAGCTCCCACTATTTTATTCACATATAATTACGTGAGTTATGTAGCCCCAGTGCCGGGCATTAAGAGCGGCGGACGTGATGTAGCACTCAAATTCCCCGAGGAAAGGTGGAGGGTCAGAGCTACCGCACTTCCTGTTACCTCCCCACCAGGTAGTCAGCCCGCGGTAATTAACAGGTGCGCCGGGACCATCTTCACCTGGAGTGTACCTGGACGTGTGTTTCATCTCAGTGATTGTTTAGTGTCATCAGCTTCACGTCACCATGTAAAGACAATAACATCAATTTCACACACATTGTTGATTCAGCGGGAAGACTTTTCGCTCATTGTTGCGTCAGCGGGAAGACTGTAAACAAACCGATACCTTCCAGACAACACCAAAAGAAAGTTTTCATAAAAATCTTCTTTATTTTTCATTTTTTGCTTATTATTTTTCTACAGCAAGTCATGTGAGTCGTGACCACAATCAAACCTGGCGGATCCCTGGTTGCATAATAAATAGATTTCTTTCAACAGACACAAAATAACACGAATCCAATACTGACAAAAAACAATAAAAAACAAATCACGCGGGGTTTTACTTTCGTCACCAACAAGACTTTACACGGGGTTTTATATCACAGGTGTAAGAGTCTCGTTGTGGAGTCAAATTAACAACAGTATATAGTGTGATGACGAACAGGCAATAACATAACCCAGATATAAAAGGAACTATTTCACAAAAAACTTTCCCCCTGTATAGTTCGACACGAGAAACATCAACAGTTACAAGGAAACCGTATATGAATTTCAAGATTTGGATTTACAAATAGCTTAGCATATCATTAATCATTTTGTAACAGCCCTGGGACAGTGTGTAGGTAAACCAACAGGTCAGTGGGTGGGTGGGTGGGTAGGTATGTTTCTGGGGCGCTGCGGCCAGGGTTCACTTGGTTGTGTAATGTGAGATGGCAAAAGAAACCTGAGCTGGTGGTTCATGACGCAGAGGTGATAGCTATCGAGAACGACTGCGGACACACACACGCAACACACACACACACACGCAAACACACAAACACACACACACACACAAACACGCACCGCAAAAAAAAAATATATATAAAAATATCCCACTATTTTCATTACTATCGACTCGACTCATATAGTGACTGCGTTCAACTCACCAAACAAAGCTCCTGAAACATAATCGTGCCCAGTGAACTATGTCGTTGGTTCAAAGAATATATCCGAACTGTGTTGACGTATCGGACTGACGGACTCGTTAAGATCATCAACTAGTTCAATTAATTGCTTCGCATATTTTAGAATAAACTGGTCAAATTCATTCCAGGAATAACTTTAAATGTCTAATTAATTACAAATATATATTTTTTTAAGTAAACTGAATAATTGATAACTGGGAAAGGTTAAAATAAACTGAGCCAATTCATTGATGGAAAAGACATAAAATAAACTTAATGAATTACTTACACTCAACTACTTCCCCGACGAACCACACTGAACCACTCCCAAACGAACCACACTGAACCACTCCCAAACGAACCACACTGAACAACACACCAACGAGCTACACAGAACACACCAACGAACCACACAGAACAACACACCAACGAACCACACAGAACACATCAACGAACCACACTGAACCACTCTCTAACGAACCACTACATCACCCAACCACCACAAGAGTATCTTCCCTGTCCATCAACACCTTCAGCACACCATCTCGGCAACATGAACCACTACTGTATGTGTCTCGACTCGTCTACTGAATATAACACAGTTTCGGACTCGTGACAATGAATCAGTTACTGTCGTTCTCGTGCCTCACAACCCGACACACACGTCCCTGACACTGGCACTCTGTTACCTATTGACTCTGTGCCCGCATTACAAGGCAATCCATCTCCTCTCACCTAGATTCTTGTGAGTGGCCTGTTTACCTAGGCGCTTTTCAGGAGGGATGAGAGAGAGAGAAGGGAAAGAGGGAGGAAGATAATCTGAATTTCACTCCCAGTACCATCGCTGTTGAATGACGGAGAAACACGATGAACCCACATACGGACGGACGGTCTCTCTCTCTCTCTCTCTCTCTCCTGAGCTTGTGCAAACTTGGGGCGCTGTTCCCTCCCTCTCCCTATCTTTCTTCCTCCTTCTTGATATGTGTGTGTGTGTGTGTGTGTGTGTCAAGTTCCTTCCCATCCCCTTAGCTAAGAATCGGGGCGAACTTCCACAGTCTCAGTTCAACTTCCACGCCTGCATGTTAGCTGATATCCTGCTGTCCATATCTGTGAATCAAGTCACCTGTGTGTGTGTGTGTTCTCGATGCCACACAGTTACCCAATAATGGTGAGACAGACAAAGGAGCCTCGAGATGTATGACGTGTATCTATCTGCCTAAGTTTCTAAGTCAAGGGAGGATACGAGAGACATACAGACAAACAAAGATGAATAACAAAGAATAAAGATGTATGATGAGTTAAGAAAAAAACAAACAAAACAACGAGACTTTAAACAACTAACCATCAAGAATCAAGATAAATCCTGGAAAATTGGTTATTTCCTCTGGTCGATGTGAAGACAAAGACAGACAGACAGACAGACCACATCCAAAACCTTCAGTTGTAACACACACACACACACACACCTTCCGCCGCCGTGGGTCGGTCAACTTAACCTCAATGTGGACTCCACCTTCAACGACTCCGTCACCGAATCCGACACTGATACCGACTACGACTCCGATACCGAATCCGACTCCGATTTCAACGACTCCGATTCCAACACCGATTTCTCCATCAGCGAAGTAAACAACACATGTAAATATAAACACAAATCAGCTGTTCTCGTGCAGGAGCGACGAGCAAACAGGATTCAGATGTTGCGTACCAGAGACATAATTAAAAACGAGGAATAGATCAAAGGTGTGAAAACAAAACAAAACAAGGCGGAAAGAAACAACTGTAAACAAAAGACACACCTGAGAGATTTTCCCTAATTAATATACAAAACACGTGACGTTTCAACAGGTGTAACAGAACAGGTGTGTACTACAGTCGACGTAAACAACAGGTAGAAGTAGATCACCTGTTTACTAGACAACATAAACAACAGGGTAGAAGTAGATCACCTGTTTACTGGACGCCGTCAACAAGCCTCAGGCAGCCCTCAGGGTAGATGACGGTTCAGTGACCACTAAAGCCAGGCTGCGGTAAGGGAGGAGGGGGAAGAGGAGGGGAGGAGGAAGAAGACTGGCGGGAGACGTGTTGTGAGGAGGAAGGGGGCGTGGTGACGATGTACTATGAGGAAGGGGGCGTGGTAGTCTAACAAGTTCAGTGTACACAAGAAGGTGTTTGCTGCTATAGGGAGAGGGTGACGTGGTATACCGAGCGACGCCTATACTGCGTTATATAGGCCAATAGGTTGTGGTCTGTTATAGGGGAGGGGTGGGGGGTGGTGACAGAGGGGAGGGGAAGGGGTGGGGGAGGTGACAGAGGGGAGGGGAAGGGGTGGGGGAGGAGTCTACTTAATAACACATGGTTAGTTATGAGAGAGAAGGCGTGGTCTACGAGACTCAAGTGGGCGTGGTCTACGAGACTCAAGTGGGTGTGGGCGGGAACAAGCATCATCCCCTGGCAAGAACCAACTGTCCACTCAGACGTATCTTGGTGTTCGTCAACGCGTCTTAATGCACTGTGAGACGTTTGGTGTCAGCTGAGGAGACGCCGACCACCTTAATGACGTCAGCAACTTCAGAGCGCCAGGAAAGAGAGACATTCACATAGACACACGTATGAGGAGACCGATTGGACTAAAGCCAGGTTTATCTGTACTGTGTGTGTGTGTGTGAGTATGTGTATGTGTGTGTGTGTGTGTGTGTGTGTGTGTGTGTGTGTGTGTGTGTGCATATTAGCGCACTAACGACTGTGTTTGTTATGTGTATGTTTCGTATATTTCTTGTATATTTGTGTATATGAGCCGCAAATGCATCTAGATAGCTAAGGGACCAACAGAAATAATACACATCATCTGAGTGGGTTCTAGTTAGCGGCATCAAGCAACAGCCTGGGTGATGAGATCATTACCTGAGGACGGCACCCGGGAACCCTCTCTACAGGTATGACCACACCTTCACATTCTCACCTGACGAAGACCAGCACCTCCTTGTCTCACTGATGGTGTTTGCCTCATCCTCTGTGACTGTAGA
This sequence comes from Homarus gammarus, assembly GCA_958450375.1. NCBI lineage: Eukaryota > Metazoa > Arthropoda > Malacostraca > Decapoda > Nephropidae > Homarus > Homarus gammarus. The sequence continues at coordinate 214,075 of CAUDMG010003756.1, forward strand.
GTTTAAGGTTCATGATGACGTTATGCAACTCTCTGAACACGAGGTTACAAGACCGTGAAGGTTTGTTACATCACTCAGCGTAACAGTGACTGACTGGTACTCGTGTATGTGTGTAGTGGTAGGCGGGATTACTGTACCTTGGGGTAATACTTGACCCCCAGCACCCATTCCCCCCATGGGTACAGGGGGGGGGTCACCATCAGGACGACTCAGCGTACGATAACCACCCACGTAAGATGATCCTCCTCCGCCCTCGTGCATACTAGTATAAATTACCGTGCATCCCCACAACTGCACCTGTCGTACGCTGCAACACACACACCTCGGTCGCTCTTACCTGCGCCGGTCTTGTCTCTTATCAGTCATCTTGACGTGTGTAATTACTCAATAGGTAAAGTAGTGGAGAGGAATCATGTCTAAATCAAGAGAGATAAATGAGGACAGATCACCCATGCACCGCCGCCCCCCACACTGTGAAGACTCTGTGTGAACGTTATTGATTGCTTACCGTAACGTACTGTACTGGGGTGTGTTGCCTCGCTGCCCTCCCTCCCTCACATACACGCATAATGGGGACGAATTTTTACTTCATCTTGTCTTGGTCTCTTGCTGGTGTTACTCACGCTACCGACCCATGTCTTTGCTTTCTGTCTCAACGAGGAACAATGCAATAAATTACCAACCAGCGTCGTCTGAATGTTACTCTCTTTCCCTCTGTTATCTGTATGGATGTTTAATACAGTGTGGTCAAGAGCTCTCTGGGTACAGCTGTAGTTGACCTTCGTGGCTGTAACTCCAGTGTTCCTGTATTTGGTAATCATTTTCAAAGCTCTAAGACTTGACTATAACGATGGAGACAGATATAGAGAGAGATAAAAGACAGAGACAAAAGACAGAGGTAAAGGAGACTAATAGAAAGAGATAAAGCAGAGGTGAAAGAGAGATAAAAGAAAAAGAGAGATAAGAGAGAGAGAGAGATAAAAGAGTAAGATAAGAGAGAAAGACAGAGACCTAAAGAAAGAGAGAAATAACAGAAGAGATAAAAGAGAGAGAGAGAGAGAGAGATAAAAGAGTAAGATAAGAGAGGAAGACAGAGACCTAAAGAAAGAGAGAAATAAGAGAGAGAGAGAGAGAGAGAGAGAGAGAGAGAGAGAGAGAGAGAGAGAGAGAGAGAGAGAGAGAGAGAGAGAGTAATGACAGTTAATCACTAGTAACATCTGCTGTAAGGTTTCCTAAACATATTGTTATCAGTGAGACCATCAACATTATGCTGTAGTTGGCGCTGTTCTCCCCCGTCATATACACTGTACCATAAGTGTTTACAGTATATTACATGTAAGGCTGCTGTACAAGTCTTACCTCCTCTCCCCTTCCCTATCCTCTCCCCTCTCCCCTCCCCAAACACACATCACCCATACACCCCCCTCCCCAGCTCCTAAGATACAATAACCCCAACGAAGCTCTCCAAACTCCCCCAAGGTCACGCAACGTGCAATATTCTGCAACAATGATGAGAATCGTAGCCACCACCACCACCACCACTACCACCACCAGCACCACTACCACCACCACCACCACCACCACCACCACTACCACCACCAGCACCACTACCACCACCACCACCACCACCACCACCTTCAGGCGTGAGTCACCACCCTAACACTGTGTACCTGGAGATATAGGTTAGGTTAGGTTAGCGTCCAGTGACCATTCAACACACGTGGGTCTGGCGTCACGTAAGACAGGCTTTAGATAAGATTAGACTCTCTCTCTCTCTCTCTCTCTCTCTCTCTCTCTCTCTCTCTCTCCCAATACTTGAGAGACAGTTTATGTTTTGAGTTCAATTTACGAGGTGTTTTACCTAGTACACTCAGTCTTTTCAATTTACACGAGGGGGAGAGTGGAGGCAACGGAGGGAGGTAGACAACTTCGTGGGGGAAGAGGAGGCAGACGGGAGAGGGGACAGGGGGCAGAGGGGGGACAGGGGGGGGGGGGAAGAGGGGGAGAGGGCCTTAAACATAAACTAACACGTACGCCTTAAATTCAACATTATATAAACACAAGATAAAACATCCGATAACCTTCAAACACCAATTAAACATGAAATTCGTCTTTCTGTAAACACAAACTAAAACATCACAAACAATGACACAAACACCAAACCTTCACAAATTAAACATCACACTCACACACGCACACACACACACAGACAGACACAAACACCAAACATTAGAACCTACACTAACTAAACATCATACACACACACACACACACACACACAAACACCAAACATTAGAACATACACTAACTAAACATCACACACACACACACACACACACACACACACACACACACACACTGACGCAAACACCCAAGTTTATAATCTGATCTAGATGGGGTAGGGATTAAATAAACATTAGATAAACATAACATGAAGCCCCAAAATGCATTACGTTAAACATTATATATATATAGTGTATATGAACAGTATATAAATATTTTTTACAGGTCCAATGGAAGTCGTGTAGCCTTAAGTAGCAGACTATGTAAACTGTAAACTTTCTGTATAAGGTAAACACGATGTAAACAGCCAGGTAAACGTCACTCGTCTCAAGGTAAACCGGATTAAACTACAGATATATCTCATATATCCTGAGGTAAACAACAGCTAAACCTCAGATATCTTCAGGTAAACCCAGATGATCCTCAGGTATACAAGGGATAGACCTCACATATCCTCAAACTACAGGTAAACCTATAGATCTCCAGGTAAACAACAAGTAAACTTATTATAATCAATTATATCTCCAGGTAAACTTGGGTTGACAGTTAATTATCACATAAACCCAGTCATCATCAGTAAACTAAATTAATATATCGATAAACTACATCATCAAAGGAACCAGTTTAACACCAGGTAAACTAAATTAACACCAGTTAGACTAGGTCACCAGGCACTCAGGTAAACATTAACAAAACTCAAAGTCGCTATATCTTACTAAAAAATTATTAAGGCACAGCTAAGGGTGTGTGTGTGTGTGTGTGTGTAACTGACTGATTGATAATGATACTGACTGACCGACTGACTCTATAACCCCCCCCCCCCCCCTCAGCAGCCTTGTTGAACTGGCCCACTTTAAAAGGAATTAACAAGTCCTCTCTCTTAAAGCTTTCCAACACACACACACACACACACACACTCTCAAACACACTTACACACAGTGGTACAAGGAAACATACCAAAACTAGGCTTCATATTCCATTATTTAAGACACTCACGAACACACGGGGAAAAACATCAGAATGGCACTTAATGCAAACATTCCGGAAAAGTTTGTGTGTTAAAGTGTTTATACAACGTGAACATAACAGTGACGGTAAAAAGCAACTTATACGTCAATATTTGAGGCTGTTGGCAGGGACGAATAGCGAGGCAGATAACATGAAACATTGTCTGAATAGATATTTGAGGCTTCCTTGTGTTTTCTGACTGACGAGTTATGGGAACAAATGCTAAACATATATTGACGAATTATGGAGAAGTATTTAATAAACATTGACGAGTTATGAAGAAGAATTTAATAAACATTGACGAGTTATGGATAATATATAATAAACATTGACGAGTTATGGATATGAAATTAATAAACACTGATGAATTATGGAAACATTTCATAAAAATTGACGAATTATGCCAAAAATACACAAAACCTGTATTGTATTGCCGAACTATGAATAAACATACACAGACCAACCACTGAAGTGTATATCTGATCTCACTAACAACACCCAGTCGAGTATTTCAGGGAAGCATACACAAAAATACATACAATAGAGGTTATACAGCCATACTTGTAAACATTTGTGCCTCCCAATGAATATTTATTTTTTTACTGAATTAAATAGGAAAAATTAATAGATACTGTATATACATTTACCGCAAGTCCTCTCCGATAATCACGTGTACCAATAATAATGCGATTTTTAATATTATTTTTTTATTTATAATTTACGGGAAAAAATAATCTTACCAATTTTAATGTACTCTTATCACTACACACACACACACACACACACACGCACACAAGAGACACGTATAACTTCCTCTTCGTATGTGTGTGTGTGTTGGCTCAGGTGGCAGGTGTGTACATATGACTACATTCGATAGAAATCTAGCAATTATGTGTGTTCAGGTGTGTTGAAAGCAAAGGTAGGTCGTGTGCATAATTGTGTCGTGTGTACAGGTGTGTCATGTGTACAGGTGTGTCGTGTGTACAGGTGTGTCGTGTTTCCTCCTCCATGTTTCATGTTCCTCGTCCCCGTGTCATTTGTTTCCTCCTTCGTTTCATCTGTTTCCTCCTTCCTGTTTCACCTCTTATCTCCTCCCTGTTTCACCTCTTACCTCCTCCCTGTTTCATGTTTCCTCCTCCCTGTTTCATGTTTCCTCCTCCCTGTTTCCCCTTCGTTTTAACTCACACAAACACAGCAGTTCTTATCACACCTTTACCCAAGAGTATACACCATCTTTCCTTAATGAAAAACGTGGCCGAGAGTTAATGAAATCGACGAAATATTGATTAAGACAGACAAAAAAAATCACCATTTTTACCCTATCTAATTCTTCGTTATTTACCTAAGGTGTGACACTACGCACATCCTTCAATTGCCAGTTAGGTTCTTTGTGCTCTCTGCTCCATCGTTAGACTCATTGTCTGGTAACTACTTAACTACTAAAGCAGAAGGGTAGTTACTCCATAGTTTATCTGGCAATTTTGAGAAATATTTCGTTTTATATCTTTTTTTTCTCTCGTAAACTTATAAAAGGTTAAACTCTTAATATCAAACTTTCCATCTGGTATAAAAAGGTGAGCCACTGTGACCTTTATTAATGTTGTATCAGCTAATAATCCCACAACTACAAGTGAACCCTCGTGGCTGTAGAAATTGTACAACAAAAGCTCGTAAACACATGGTGGGCGATCACGTGAAACAAAACAAAGGTGAGGATGTCATTTTCATCTCCCGCGGGACGCCATCAGAAACGTTACCAATCATAGTATAATGTTTAGGTCCTTGTAGACTATTATGTGTTGTCTTACATCTCAGGAAGATGGTGTTTGTTTTTACGATCCGAGAGACGAAACATGACAAGTGACGTACACACGTGTGTGTGTGTGTGTGTACATCTCTGAGAAGTACATACAGTAAGTGATGACTATCTGTTACGAGTGTGGTGTAGATTAATACAGTATAACCTTTTTTCTATATTTTCAATTTCTTTCCGTTCTGTGCCCGGGTGGGCTAATTCCCGTAAAAAAAAAAAAAAAACAGTGACAGGCTTTCATCTCGTGTATTCGTCGAGATGTTCAGCCGAATTCAAGAGAGCAAGACAAATGATAATTATTGTTGAGTGGTGTGTGGAGGTGCCGTGGGTCGTGTTGTTGGCGCACACACACACACACACACACACACACACACACGTTCAATCCTTCCTTGTTAGTAAAGGACTACCTGGGAATAATACTGTCAAGATGTTAACTTTATCTGGGTGATGACAGGAGGACAGTGAGCGGTGTGTGGTGAGGGCCAGGCACGAGGCACTGGATGGCACCGCGCGAGACAGGCACCCCGGCATCGCGCGGCCCTCACGCCCCCCCACCACACAACCACAAGAGGTACTTGCCTGAGTCGTCGACGATGGTCTCATGAACTGCATGACTAAAGCAGTCTTTGTATCCTTCAGGCGGGGACAGCGTGAGCTGCTCCACCCCTGGTGACCCCGGCGCCAGGCTCAGGTCAAACGATCTAATAGACACCAGTTGAGGTTCACTCTCCTCGTGCACAACAATCACATAGTCGGCCTCTAAACACTCATTTTTTGCTTCATTAATGCAGACGCGGTGCCCTCGGCTCTTCTGGCCTGCCCGTTTGAGGGCGGAGCGCAGAGGGGCGCCGCTACCGCTGCTGGTGGTGACCATAGCACTTCCTGAGCCAGCAGGCTGCTGTTGAAGGGCGGCGTCGGAGGCCGCCATGGAGGCATTGAGCTTAGCGTCCTCAGTGTGGTCCTGGGGAGTCACTAAAGCCCCGCACTTATGTTTCATCATACACTCACAACTGACCACAGCTGCCCGCCCTCCGTCATGGCAGCAGGAGCGGCGCGACGCTGCTGCGTGCTCGCCACCTCCCACCGTAGCACTGGTGATCCCCCTCTCCGCTGCGCACACCTCGTCATGGATCAATACCACGTCTTCCCCGCCAGCCTCCTCGCCGCCCTCGCACGCGCCCTCACCACTCCCGCGGCGCCCACATTCACCCCCGTCATCCTCGGAGCCTGATGAGCTGTCAATAAAATGTATATCCCTAAGGCTGGCCCGGGTCTCCCTCACCTCGTCCTCAATAACAGCTGCCGAGCACCCCACTCTCACTCCACCGCTACCGTCGTCGCTGTATCTGTAACTTATAACTCTCTGGTAGGTCCTGCCAGAATACTCGTCGTCGAGAGGGGGCGAGGAGGTGGGCGGAGTGGGTGGGCGTAGGTTGTGGGCGGTCTGGTAGAGGGTAGCCATGCCGGGGGCGTCGACAATTGTACCGCCGTACATATATCACTCCGTCAGGGGCTCCCAGATCGCGGCAGGTCCCGCCCACACCCACTTGTTGCCGCCCGTCATGCCTGGCGCACCGCTCGTCCGGGCACCATGCCTCCTGGCCCTCGCTGCTACCCACGGGCGCGGTGGCCGTCCACACGTGGTTCACTGCTGCGCGAGTGCCTCTACAAAGGGCGGGCGTTTATAAGTTTCAAGCGTGGGCGTATGTTGGGGTGGGCGCGATAACGTACAGAGAGCTGTACGTAATCAGTTCGTTAGTCGGAGGAAAACATGTACCACTTGGTGTCTGCAGCAGCAGCGACACACAACGTGCGAATATGGGTCAGTGGTCACGGCGGCTGACTACCGTGAGCGCCACAACCCACAGGTGCTCCACTACCTTCTATCACGTCACTCCGCTCTACCCAACCTTACACACTCGTGACATTTCATTAGACACAATTCCTGTTGACTGCACCATGCGCTATAACCCGCCTCCCTCCTGTAGTGGCCGCAGCTACACTTTGGCCACCATGCAACAAACACGGAGGTTGAGTTGGAGCCAGCCAGGAGTGTTAGTGCCAGCAAGAATCGTTATCAAGGCAGACGTGAGTGCCACCACACAGCTGCCTGCTGGCGTCTTGGGCAGGAGATACTTCACAACCACTATGTTTATCACGCCACTTCACTATTGCCTGTACACTCTTTACGCCTCACTCTTCACTATAATCACCTCTCTCTTCCTGGTGTTCTCATAATTCCTCAGGAAAAGTGTCTCCGTGGGACTGCTGCCGTGGGAGTAAACCCACGGGACGTCCACTCCCACCTTGTTACCGCTCACACACACAAAAGAACACTCATCAGTTACCAAGGCTGACACGATAAGATAGTGTATTTATCACTCAATATCACAGCGAATAGCAGCGTTCCGTGCGGGCCGGCGACAAGAAGCACTGTGGCGACGGTATTGAAGCCCCACGGGTCCTCGTCTCGACCACCTACCCGTCAGGCACCTCCTCCAGGATGTGTGAGGGGCGGGGTGCCCTGCAGGGATTTAAGCGAGGGGTGTACAGCTGTGCTGATGGCTGACCCTGTGTGAGGGAGTACAATACGCGTCTATGAGAACGACACTAAGAGGGTATTACACCTTGAGACAGATGCAGCACAAGGCAGCGAGACATTTAAAGTCACAGTTAAGTGGGGCGGCTGGTCAGTAGGAATAACAGGTGTATGAGAGGGCCGAGTCACAGGTGTACCAGGCGACCTTCAGGTGAGCACTGCAGGTGTGGGGGAAGGCCGCGTCACAGGTGTTGAACACGTTAATGTGGCAAGAATGCTAAGTCAGTTTCTGGTAGATCCTGCGGGCGTCGACGATGACCCGAGGACAGGTGTAGGGCCGAAGAAGGCGTGTTACAGGTGTAAGAGACGCGTGGTGCGACAGGTGAAGGCGCGTGGGGACCCCCCGGGGGATCAGCCAACACGTCCTGCCACTTTCTACCTGCGCGGCCCAACACAACTTTCACTAGTGGTGGCGGTCCATTCACACACGGACTGGCCAAGTGCAGCAGCGACCGCCTCACTCACTACGTCCCTTCCCTCCTCCCTCTTTAACTCGCGATCTCTGGCGTCCCACACACTGACAGGGGCGACCCAGCCTCACAACACACCAACTGACACACGGATAATCCACACCACGTGAAACAATGATCCGGTTAATGGCCGGAGAGTGCCAGAGGCCGCTGGTTCACAGACACAAAGTGGGGAACCCGCACTAACTACAGTCCTCCCGCCTCCCCTGCCACGGTACTGGGGATGGCTGGGTCGGCCTCACTCCCGCCTCACAGTTAACCTGAAGGAAGTGGGGGCGGGGCCTGGGGTGGCGGGGGGGGGGGAGGGGAGGGAGGTGGGGGGTCACTCCCGCTAGAAGAGGGAGGGAAGGTGGGACGGGTGAGAGGAGAGGGGGAGGAGGGCTGTCATACTCGTGATGCCAACTAGTACTGTCATGGAAAGTGTGTTTGGGTTGTAGCTTTTTTTTTTTTTTTTGCTAAATGAATGACTACAAAGGTTTAGACAACACACTAGAGTGGAGCGAGTAGTGAGGATGTTGACAAGAGTGGAGGTCGTCGCCACATGGTGTTGGTGGCGAGTGGACGTCAACACGACCACGAGACGATGTTGATAACGTTGGTGATGAGGTGTACCGTGTGTGTGTGTGTGTGTGTGTGTGTGTGTGTGTGTGTGGGATATACACTTCACAAGAACCTGTTCCTGCGATTTAATATATTCACTCTTAAGGATTTTAACGCCCTTATTCAGCGCCAACCTCCCATTTTCTATGATATACTGACTCGATCGATACCCAAACAGGAGCATCACTGAGGTACTTCTCCATTACTCACTCCTTCACCTCCTCCTCCATTACACCAAGCACACTCATCATTCCTCACAACAATACACACACAGATGACGTTTCACTTACAAAGGAACCCTACACTAATGGAGCCGGTGGACAGTGTGTCTTGTGAGAAACACCTGTATGATGAGTGAAACTGAACGAATATAAACGAAATAAAAAACATTTACTAGCCTGCCCCTCCCTCCCTCCCTCCCTCACAGGTTTTCAAGGTCTTCGTGGTGGTGGGGGGGGACAAGGTGAGGAGGAGGAGGAGGAGGAGGAGAGAGGGTACGCCAGGGAAGACGGACGAGAAGAAGGGAGGGAGGAGACTTGGCTAGCCCCTCCTCTTCCTCCTCCACCTTCTCCCCCCCCCCCCTCCCTCCCCTCTTCAGCCACACCATCACCCCCCCCCCCACACACACACCACTCCCTCCACACGTAGTAAACCCCCTCCCCCCACACCACCACTCTCTCCTGTCACACCTCCTACTACGACTACCACACACACACACACACACACACACAATGACATTTACTGACATTCTTCCTTAAACATTTTAGAGATATTAGGTGTACTGAGAGACAGAGATAGGGTCCGGAGAGAGACACGCAGGACCCAGAGAGACAAATGACCTGAGGAAGTAGCAGCAGCAGTAGTAGTAGTAGTAGTAGTAAAAGGAAGGGGGTGGGGGAGGGGCAAGGGATTAAAGGGTGAGGTAGGAGGGGGGAGAGGAAAGGGGTTTTTTTGGGGGGGTGGAGGGAGAGGGAGGGCGTGGAGGGCTAAGAAGGGGGGGGGAGGGGGTAGTCAGGTGTAAGGGGGTCACGGATATTACAAGCTGTGATTGGTCGACGGAATCTGGATTTGTAGTGGTGTGTGTGTGTGTGTGTGTGTGTGTGTCGGCACCTTGGTACTCCGTCGACCTGCTGTGGAAGATCGCGAGTTCGTATCCCGGGCGCCGCCTTCCATTGAGAAACAGGTCTCTCTCTCTCTCTCTCTCTCTCTCTCTCTCTCTCTCTCTCTCTCTCTCTCTCTCATTTTCTGACATTTACACATATAGTCAAACACACGGACATGCACACATAAGAACCTACACACTTGACATGTACATACAACGACACACATACTTTAATCTACATACAAGTATAAACATATACACAAAATAACGTACAAATTGACATGTACACAGGGCAGACATGTACACAGGGCAGACATGTACACAGGACAAACACAGTGACACGTACAAACTTAAGATAAACACTGACACGTACCTACATGGATCAACTCTTGAAACGTACACTAGAGAACATACATACTAATTCGATCAAGGAAATACACACTGACACGTACACATAAGGACAGGAATTTTCTACATGTACACACTGATGCCCGCTGTGACATGTAGACAAAAGAAATTACCCACAGACTTGTAAACACCGCCCTTTCCTGTAACACACACACACACACACACACACACACACACACACACACACACACACTGGCAGGGAAGGAAAGGCAGTTCACTTTCCCTTTTGATTCTTGTATCACGAGTTCAAGGATCTCTCTCTCTCTCTCTCTCTCTCTCTCTCTCTCTCAGTAGTCAATCAATACAATATCAAAACACCATTTCACCACCATTACCTGTTCTTAAGTCTCCATCCTAGTACAATATTTTCTCAGCGCCAACTTACAGTAAAGCCTCAGCCATCTACTGCTGAGAACTGTACATCTCTTACTCTCAGGAGACGATAAGTAACCGCTATCTTCTGCGTAAAGTCTGACTCGTCATTCAGTAAGTAAACTCATTTTGGCAAGACTTCTTGACTATCAACATTCACTCACTCCAGGAGAGACGATTCACAAACACTGATTTTTCAAGTCAATGTGATCAGAAGTTATTAAAGAGTTGTGTGAGTGTATGTTGAGTGACTTACAGACTAGACCAGGTGAGTGTGTTCATGAGTGTCTTATAGAACCTGTGTAGCGGCGGAAGTGATTGTAGTTTGTGAGGAAGAAGTGTACCAACGTGCACGCTGACTTGTACCAATGTTCACCAGTAACTTGTACCAAAACTTAATACAGCGTTGTACCGATAAAGGGGGTTACATTATAATGATATCCGAGCTTATCTTCCTCTTAAAACTTCATCACAGTTCACAAAAATACAAATACATAATCTTTCCACACAATTTCCTGACAGAAAATGTTATAATCAAACACGAGTACCGCACACTTAAGCAAGAGTGTGGAGAAGAAGAAAAACCTAACCACACCAACTCATAAAAACAAAAAAATACGAGGTGAATTCTGTGACTCAATATTGCGGTGTTCCCCAAGGCGGGCGTCTGAACCTCACCTCTTCCTTACACATCGCTAAATCATATACCTACAACGACTTCAAGACTAAAATGAAATAACCCCATATTTAAGATGACCTAATAACATGAAACAACTTATTATTAAATTTTTCTATCATATAATTCATTTCAAAACCCTCAGAATGTGTCTCACGGCCACCTCAGGTCACCACTCTGTTTTTGGTAGTGATCGGTCAAAAGTTCCCATCACACACAAGCTCAAAGCGACGTGTTCGTATATAACTCCAGCACGAAGAAGGCTACACACACCTTCTAAATGACTCTAGATATCCCTTAGCCAACGATCGTCCTCAACTAAGTATAACTTCCACATAAAAAGCAATCGAAAGTTCACACAAAGGTTAGTATCGTGTTATTTTTCAGTGCTAATTGTTGTGTGATGTTATGCCAGGCGATGAGTCGTGTTCTGGTGTGTTATCCCGGTGTTATTTGGTGTGTTATCCTGTATTATTAAGTGCCATGTGTTATTTGGTGTTATGTGATAAGTCCATCAGAAGTCAGAGGTATACCGCAAGACTAAACTGTTTTCCATTCAAGTTGTATCATCATTGTTGGGGTCAATCACGTAGGCTTCAGGGGACAAATTCCTCGTCAGGCGAAAGTGGAGTTTTATCAACCATTCTGCAGGTAGTGCATGGGGGGGGGGGGGGTAGGTGAAGAGGGAAGAAAGGGGTAAGGGGGAGGGAAAGAGTGGGAAAGAGAGGGGGTAAAGGCACAGCGGCAGGTGTGTCCTGGGCAAAATCAAGAGCTTCCTCCCCGACTTTGTATTACCAACACAAGCTGCCAGTGAACTATGTCAAAGCGCTGTACCCCTGCCCCTTAGCTTCGGGTATACTGCCACTAGTTCGATAAGATAGCTGAGGACGATCATATAGTGTGACATCCTTCAGCTCGTGTCTCTCCTCCGGTAGATCAGTTGGTAGAGCGGTGGACTGTGTAGCTGGTGGTCCACACGAGGAGGTAGACACTGTACTAGCTCGCTCCTGCAGGTTAATGTGTCAACTGTCAAGGTGATAATTACAAGTGGTGATAGCGTGAGTGAGGGACTTGTGGCCGCCATCACTAAGCGACTCAACCTTCTGGAATGCAACACACGTGGAAGAAGCAGGAATTGTTGGGTCATTGTTATTCATTAAATGTCAAGTGACAATGGCGCTCGGGAATGCAAGTCGTAGTCTGTGTTTCATGCTTTCACTGCCTGTGACACCACCTCCATTTTTAATAGATAAAGAATGAAAACTGTCTGGGAGGCTGGGAGAGTCTCCCCAACAATCCCTTATGCAGCTTCATTACTTGTAAACGAGCGGGATGATGACCCCTAAGAATCTCTCAGGTGGACCGAGAGGAAGCTGGACCAGCGCCTCACACTGATCCAGGTGTTGGTGTGATGAAGCATGACGGGACACATCCCCAGCAGCGGTATCACAGAGACTCTTGCTGAAGCCAGCGTGTGTGCAGCTGCCCCACACCCGGCCACAACTGGGCCAACCGGTGGTAGGTATTCCACAAGTGCCCCGTCCAGGTGAGTGGGGGTTGAAATCAACATGCAGGTGGTGTGAGGACGCCGCTCTGAATTAGGATATGTGAGGCCGAGGGCTGTGGGGAACTAGTCCTCTATTACCTCTTTGGGTCACCTGATGTAAATGTGTCTGGGACCTTAAGTGTACCCAACTGTGTTGAATTGAATTGAATTGTTAGAGGAAGACTGGCCACAAAAACGCTGCCCCTGACTTACTACTCACCAAGGTACACACACTGGTCAAGGCTAAAACATGTCATTACTGCCCCACTTTCTACGGCAGTAATGTTAACCTTTTATACTGAATGAACTGTTCTGTCTGTGATAATTTGGTTGTTTTCTTTTACCTGAGTCCCATAAAAAGGTGAGAACCATTCAAAACAGTTACGTAAAATTATACACAGACGACTTGGTTATACTCATAAGTTGGTCGTTTAACAATATTTTTCCTGGCTTGGTGTACAGTATATTTCATCAATCCGTCATGGGAAATACATGAAAATACATCTTACTATAAAATATACCCTAGTGTTAAGGTTGTGAATCATTACCAACACTAGCACTATGTATGACTGTCCCTCGTGTGTGTGTGTGTGTGTGTGTGTGTGTGTGTGTGTGTGTGTGTGTGTGTGTCCAAAGCTCCATTGGTTCGAGGCCCACACACCACCTCCTCCAGCCCCACACTCGACCTCCAAGTGTGTGGTCGAGACAGATACAGCCTAGAGCCCTAGACTATGTACAGGATCCCTTTGTCCTTCACCTACCTACCACCCTCCCTCCTCGTCTCCCTCCTTCCTTCCTTTTTACACCCCTTTATCTTTCTCTTTTTTACCTCCCTCTCTTCCTTTTCTACCCTTTTACCTCCTCCGTCCCCCTTCTGACACACACAGTACCTCCCTAACACACACAGTACCCCCCTAACACACACAGTACCCCCCTAACACACACAGTACCTCCCTAACACACACAGTACCTCCCTAACACACACAGTACCCCCCTAACACACACAGTACCTCCCTAACACACACAGTACCTCCCTAACACACACAGTACCTCCCTAACACACACAGTACCTCCCTAACACACACAGTACCTCCCTAACACACACAGTACCTCCCTAACACACACAGTACCTCCCTAACACACACAGTACCTCCCTAACACACACAGTACCTCCCTAACACATACAGTACCTCCCTAACACACACAGTACCCCCCGAACACACACAGTACCTCCCTAACACACACAGTACCTCCCTAACACACACAGTACCTCCCTAACACACACAGTACCTCCCTAACACACACAGTACCCCCCTAACACACACAGTACCTCCCTAACACACACAGTACCTCCCTAACACACACAGTACCTCCCTAACACACACAGTACCTCCCTAACACACACACACACAGTAGCCACACCACCTGCATAATACAAGATCGCCTAACGAGTCAATAACAACAACGTGTACTAGAGACAAACCTGTTCTTATGTCCGGGTCTGCTCCTTATTGCTACGCCACACTTCCCCTCCTCCTCCTGCTGCTGCTGCTGCTACTCGCTCAGCATCACGGCAGCAACACGTGTTCCCGAGACGCACCTTGAACGTAAACAAACTCCTAGTCAGACTATGTACTAACACGTGTATAGTAACAATTGAATTTATATGTGTGTTATGTCGACCAATGTACATTACTAATATATATATGTAAACAATATACAGGTGAATGAATGACTTCGGGTCGTCCCTTATACTGTAGGTCAATTAATACAACAGGTCAGTAAGATAGGTCAATATAGCAGGCCAGTAATGTAGGTTAATGGTGAGGGTCAATACAGCTTGGTGGTGGGACAACCGTACACACACACCCCCTGCTGTACTGCCATCCATTGTTGTCAGTGCCACCCCACGCCGACCTGTACAACTACTATAAACTACATCTCACCGAACAAGTTGTGGAGCTCTACCTGACCAATACCCGGTGCAGGTGCTAGAGTCAGGTTCTACGACACATACGAGTAGATGGGACTCTCTCTCTCTCTCTCTCTCTCTCTCTCTCTCTCTCTCTCTCTCTCTCTCTCTCTCTCTCTCTCTCTCTCTCTCTCTCCACAGTACGTCAGGCGTGTTAGTCCATCAATCATGCAGCAAATGAGCCAATGTCTTTTCACTGTTCTTCTCAGCCAACAGTAGATTCAGGTACTCGCTAAAGACATTTAAGACACAAGCCTGTACGTGTGTGCGCTAACAAGTGTAACATCAACAAATGCACAAAATAACAGTTGTTCTGGCGACTCTCTTGTAACATGAGTCACTACACTAAAAAGCGTCCCGGCGAGACACCTGCACTGGATGCTTTACGAGTCAACAGGGGCACTAACAGGTGTAACATGTGTCCTGAAGACGCAACTGCAAGGCAACAACTGTAAAACCGATCAATGCACAGCAACAAGTATCCTGAAGACGAAGTTAATGTAGGCAGATGTCTTGAGAACACACCTGTTTAACCTGATATCAAGCACATGGCCAGGTGTTTGTCTCGTAATACAGAGAGCGAGGAAGAGTATTTCATTACCAGAGGATAAAAAGTTAAAAACAACAAGAGAGAGAGAGAGAGAGAGAGAGAGAGAGAGAGAGAGAGAGAGAGAGAGAGAGAGAGAGAGAGAGAGCACACAAGACCTGCTGTACTGTGCTGGTCAAAGATATCGGAGCGCAAAAGTTGATAAGAAAAACGTTCATCTTTACCATTACAGAAGGACCCTGAACAAAGATTAGGTTAGGTTGTTATGATGACGTGAAAAAATAACTAGCAACTGCCTCTTACTTTACCCAACCACAGCTGTTGAGGTTAAGGTACACAGCCTGGCCAGAGTAGCTTGAGAGACACTTAAAGCCTTTCCACAAAAATATCAAGCAGAGGTTAACAATTGTTTGGAAATGTTCTGGACCTCTCTGGGGATAACACTCAAGAGGTCCTTACCATTAGAGTCGTACCATCGGGACCATACCTACTGGGTCGTACCTTCAGTAACCTTAATGTGGGAAGCATCTGAGTGTCACCTTTATAGAGCAGGTGTACCTAGTATAATTACCTCATTATTACACATTATCACCAGTCCCTAAACCCAGCACGTCACTCCCCTCATCCCGGTAGCTTGTGCAGGTGATTACAACTTTCCTATTGTTTATGCAAGAGAGGAGAAGCTGTCTATGTCATCACTCACCTCCTTACGACAATTTGGGTACATGACAGCAGGCTACATGTGTTACCAAGACATTCAAGACAACACAGGTGGCGAGAAGAACCAGGACAAGAGCAAACTCACACAACGATTATGTCATTCTCTAATAGTGGCACTTTAGCTCGTGAGGTGCTGTGATGGGCCTGCCACACGCCCCTGCAAGCACGCGCCAGAGAAACTGTTATCATTAAGACCCATCTCGTACATCTAGACGACAGGAGCTGCAAAACCCTTCACGATGCTTAAGAAAGTTCGTGTTGGGAATGTACACAGCGTCTCCCTGAGTGTTTTATTCCCCGTCCAGTCTTCCATTATTATAGCTGAATGTCACAAGCCTTTTATAACCCCGTCAAAAAGTATATAACCCCGTCAAAATGTAGGCGAGTCTCTGATATATCCACTGATTTCTGGAAGATCTAGTGACTTAAGACTTTCACTTCAGTAGACTCATTTTCATCCTTAGACTCCAACTACGTCCTTTGTCTTAACTACGAGGACATATAGCACATCAAAACCCTTCCTAATACTCCTTCAAACAGATCAACTCTTTCTAATTCACTTCCACAAACACATACTAGTAACTCTTCTACTGCTTTAAATGGTTCACATATCTCACTGAATCACCAAGGGATCATTTTTCAATCATCATTCCTCTTAGAACTTCATTTTCCTCAGGGTTAAGTTTGGATTTTGAAGTGTTTCTTAAGTCTCCTCATATAGGGTTCTGTTGTAATGCTTCACCAGTCAATGAAACATAACACACCAATGATTCATACAGCTTCAATGATTCATACAGCGACAATAAAGATTCATAACAGGAGAGAAAAACAAGATTCATCGCCCGGAACTCTACAGAGCCTCTCCACTTGGCAACACACACAACATAAAATGAGAAATTTAACATAAACAACAAAAGTGTGTAACATTTAACCTCAATCAACGAAATAAAACTAACAGTAAAATGTATCGTTACAGAGTCAATATAATGTCCGTAAAATATTTTGATTAATGATAAAAATAATAATATACTCACAACGTTGCCTCTGATGTGTTCTGGTGAAATAATAATAGGAAGTAACTCAGACAAATACACAGTCTGCTCTCTACAGACGCCCAGGGAAGACTGGTTCAGATTCTATAATATGGCGAACTAAGAGGCAGGGACCAGTACCCACAAACCCCATAAAACAATAACGAAACAAAAAGCGTCCAAAATAATTAAACACATCTGACAGCAAAAATATTGACGTAAACAAGAAAATCAAGAATTAATGTCATTACCCACAATAATCTTTTAAGTATACAATTATAACACAAATTACTCTTTATCTACAGTACAGGAAGATTAACCTCATTGTTCGGTCTTAATAACATAACTTCATCAGCGTCACCCAACAATACCTTAGTGTAACTTGGATCATGTTTACAAGACAAATGTAAAGCGAATCAACTGAAACTCTCCGACTCGCTACTTCAACAAACCCCATCATTTCAATTTGACACATCCTGTATAATATAACACACTTCCTTAAAAATCACGAAAACAAACAATGCTTAACGCCACCAGAACGCTGTAAATCACCAGGAGAGGAAAAATGTCTCAATGCTTCGGTTGACGATTACAGCTTGATTGCCATTTTCCCGCGCGACCTTCACCTTCTGGCCGTTTCCCGTCAAAACAAGAAAACAAAAACAAAACCCGCCTCCAGGGACAGTCCTTAAGAGTCGAGAGTTGAAAGTTTGAAGGCAATAACTTGAACCGTTTGGTAGACGGAGCGTTAAATCTGCATGGTGATAGTTTAACCTCCAGAGTCAATAAAGGTGAAATTTGACAGACCGGACGAGCACCGCCAGGATGATGCTGACTTGATGAGAAATGGAAGCGAAAAGTCTCGAAACCCTTAGAAGTGTGAGTTCTGGAATGGCTGACAAATTAACAAACAGACTGACGGACAAACATATATAATTAACTGTTTTTGTTATACGACGCATACAGTAAAACGAGAGACAGACATACAGCCTTACAAACTGCGTGGATGCTTGTACTACAACAGCAATATTATCCTCACTCGTGGGAGACCTCACACGTCAACAAGTGAGAGGACGAAGTTGATGTGATAATACAGACATTCACACGACCAAAACGAAAATCCGTAAAGCTCTATGTAGACATTTTTCTTGGACACTCTAACACACCCTGTCACAAACCCCAACACATCCTATAACATAATTTAACACACCCTAACACACACACACGCCCTATCACCTTGTTTGTTTTCCTTAACATTACCAAATGGCAGGTCATCCCGCCTGCCAGAAAAAAAAATGGAAGAGCCAAATAAATCAAATGGGACAACTCCCCCCCCCCCTCCCCCCCCCCCCACCCAGCCTTAACGATCAACCTTATGACCAAAAGAGACACATCGATTAGTTACCTGAGGACCATCGTTGCCAGAACATACCCAGAAGCAAAATTATTATGCACACACACACACACACACACACACACATACACACAGGAGACGTCTGGTGTATACTGATGAACGTGTAGACCAGTTTACAGTACCTACTTTTTGGGGGATGGTCCTGGTATCAAGTTTTGGGGGAAGTTAATGTGAGGACCCAGGTAAGGTAGAGACAGTGGAGGAGGAGGGGATACATACATACATACATACATACATACATACATACATACATACATACATACATACATACGACCACGACACAAAAAATCCTTCAATTCATTAACTCTTCTCACAAGTTATATACCAACACGTTTTGTCTTTCCCACGCCTTCCTCCCCTCTTCCCACACCTTCCTCCCCTCTTCCCACACCTTCCTCCCCTCTTCCCACGCCTTCCTCCCCTCTTCCCACACCTTCCTACCCCCCTCCCACACCTTCCTCCCCTCTTCCACGTCCTCCTACCCCCCTCCCACGCCTTCCTACCGTCACCACACGTCCCCCTACCTTCCTCTCACGTCCTCCCACCCTCCCCCCACGTTCTCCTACCCTCCCCCACGTCCTCCCACCCTCCTCCCACGTTCTCCTACCTTCCTCCCACATCCCCCATCCTTACCCTCCCATCCCCACAATAAACACACACACCCCCACCTCCCCCCTGCAGGGTCCAGTGCTTCTGCTCCAACACACCAAGTAATAAAACTCGTGGTAGTTTCTCCCAACACGCCCCGGGCTGCCTCCACTCCTCTTGTTTGGCTGAGTTTATCTTGTGCCCGAGTCCACCTGTACTCTGATGCCCTGAGTCTGCCTGTACTCTGATGCCCTGAGTCTACCTGTATTCTGATGCCCTGAGTTTACCTGTACTCTGATGCCCTGAGTTTACCTGTTTCCTGATGCCCTGAGTCTACCTGTATTTTGATGCCCTGAGTCTACCTGTACTCTGATACCCTGAGTCTAACTGTATTTTGATGCCCTGAGTCTACCTGTATTCTGATGCCCTGAGTCTAACTGTATTTTGATACCCTGAGTCTACCTGTACTCTGATGCCCTGAGTCTAACTGTATTTTGATGCCCTGAGTCTACCTGTACTCTGATGCCCTGAGTCTAACTGTATTTTGATGCCCTGAGTCTACCTATATTCTGATGCCCTGAGTCTACCTGTATTCTGATGCCCTGAGTCTACCTGTACTCTGATGCCCTGAGTCTAACTGTATTTTGATGCCCTGAGTCTACCTGTATTCTGATGCCCTGAGTCTACCTGTATTCTGATGCACTGAGTCTACCTGTATTCTGATGCCCTGAGTCTACCTGTATTCTGATGCCCTGAGTCTAACTGTATTTTGATGCCCTGAGTCTACCTGTATTCTGATGCCCTGAGTCTACCTGTATTCTGATGCCCTGAGTCTACCTGTATTCTGATGCCCTGAGTCTACCTGTATTCTGATGCACTGAGTCCACCTATACATCGATGACAGACAGACAGACAGAGACTAAAGATAAGCTGTGTTTCGTTAAAAATATTTGTGCTCTCTGTCCCGGAATTTTTAGCATATTTTGTATTTTTCGTAATCCTTATCCAATACATGGCACACCCACACACCTGCCGGCCTCCCACACACACACACACACACACACACACACACACCTGCCTGGTTCCCACACCCACACACCTGCCTGTCTCCTCCCCCTCCCACACACACACACACACCCCCATCCACACACCTGCCTGGTTCCCACACCCACACACCAGTCTTCCACAAACACACACACGCGCCGACACCCACTGCCCCCTTCCACACACACACACACCCGCCGGCCTCTCACACACACCTGCCCCCCCCCCCCCCAACACAGATTATGACGGTGACTTTTTGACCAGGTAATAAATTTAACTGTGAAATGAGGCTAACTTCTTGTACGGTCGAGTGTACCATATGGCATTCTTGTGTAGCGGAGACCTAGAGTTCAGTATACTATATCCGCACTGCCTCTAACGGAAATATAAATATTATTGACTTGTAACCAACGCCACAGTATATTTTTTTTCTCCGTCATTGATTGATAATTTTGTCCGTCAGTGAGTAAGTCAGTCGGTGGTAAAGCCACGTATAGAGCTACTGACGCAGTTAAAAAAAATTGAAATCTACCTGACCGAGACTCTGACAGACAAGACACACTTATTACAAGGTGAACCAAGTTGTTATACCACACGACACTCTCTAACCTAACCTAACCCAACCCAACCTGACCAATATTGTCTTGAAACTGTAAGAATATTGTCATTTATCACCGACATCCAGTATGAGAGAAACTGCACTGAATTCGTCTGACATTTGACAGGAAAATAATAGAGTGATATCTGTGTCATATAGCGATTGACAAGTGACGTGGCAATAATGGAATAGTTAAGTCTTACAACGCTAAACATGACACGACGCTGAAATTGGAAATGAAACAGTTTATTTAGCCAGAACAAACACACATACAACGCGTATACAACAATAACAATATCGACAAGAATGACCCTTGTAGTGATGCGACTCTCTTGAAGGTCACTGATAAACACTGTTCTATAAATCTATCTAAAATGAAGTCTTAATTACCGTAGTGCGTCATCTGGATTAAAACAACTTACATTTTTAAAGTAAATTTATTGATAAGGGAGAAAAAAACTCTACCTAGGGAACAATTAGTACACTAGGACTATTTTGAAACGAACAGTAGAATAATTTACAGTTTCCCTCATTACAGGAAATACAAAATAAATAAGAATATAAATAATGAATTATACGTACATACAGATACAGACACTGAATATAAGCCTGGTGGACACTACGAAGAGAGGTGAAGAATAAGAGGAGAAGAAGAAGAAGAAGAAGAGGAGGAGGAGGAGGAGGAGGAGGAGGAGGGTGATGGGATGCCTGTGTGTGTGTGTGTGTGTGTGTGTGTGTGTACGTATAATTCCATCCCTTCCACTAAGTCTGCCCCCCCCCCCCCCCCACACACACAACGTCAATAAACCCCACTCCATTTCCTCCATCAATTTCCTTATCAATCATCAACAAGTTGTTCAGGTGTTCCTCCCTATATGAGAGTCCTTACCTGTCATTAATTAAACCCTTTTGGTAGAGTTATCAAAATTGATCTGTGTTTGAGGCAGCGTTTGAGAGCGAGTGAACAAGAGTCATGTACTAAATGCCCCTCCTGACTGACTCCTCCACCTCCTCCTCTCCTCTTCTCTTCCCCTCCTCTCCCTCTCCTCCTCCTCCCACACACACTATATATGAGAACATGTAGTACTGCCCCGTGTTGTCCTCACCTGCAACACCTCAACCATAACACACCTCACTTCAGGTTACTCCGCGGCTTGAATGTTTCATGTCAGTAACCCCTTCCGTGTACCTAGCAGGAGGAGATAATAATTAAAAGATAGCAGAGAGAGAGAGAGAGAGAGAGAGAGAGAGAGAGAGAGAGAGAGAGAGAGAGAGAGAGAGAGAGAGAGACTACACTTAGATACTTGTGCTTCATCGTGGGTCTTGTTACACCGCTTCCGTCATGCTGCATTTTGACGATGATTAAGATGCACCACACACACACACACACCAGGGCTTCCTCCTCTCCCCTTCCTCCTTTTGATGTGATGAACTTTACAACATCTTCCTCCTTCCTGTCCTACGACCTCTCCTCCCCTCCCTTCTCCATATCTTCCCCCTCCCGACTTTTCTTTCCCCTCCCTACCCTCTCCCCTCCCCTCACCAACTACCCCTCGTAAAGTCCCTTCCACAGTACCGTGTAGTTTATGTCTTTAGTTAATTAAAACAATAAATGAAGGTTATCCCCGGAACTTTCCTCACTGCCGCCTGGCTTTAAACATACTACGGTCTCTATTTCACTCCCTGTACTCCACTGTTTTATTCAAGATTTTTTTGTTTAATCCTCGTAGCAATTTATAGTTTTTTTTTTTTCAGTGCTTTAAAATTTTACAAAAATTCTTGATACATTTTTAAACACACACACACACTCTCTCTCTCTCTCTCTCTCTCTCTCTCTCTCTCTCTCTCTCTCTCTCTCTCTCTAACTGGTGAGATACTGTGTGTGTTATTGATTCCTTCTCACACGGGAACAAGAACAGGTACACCACAAGAACACTTACAGAACACCATTGTATTCTCTCCATGGTGAACAACAAGAATACCACAGCTAAGTACACCTAAACGCTGGTGTACTGAAACAACCATAACTTCATGTACACAACGTGAATGACCTCCTCCAAGAACACACCGTGGGAATGACGCGTTACGAGGGCACTGAACGACCTGTAGTAGTAGAAGTAGTAGTAGTGAGACCGTGAGAAGAATATTTACTAATACTCCTTCAGGCTGTTCCTCATCCCGACCTCAAGGGTTCACTACCGTAGCTCCAGGAGACTCACTGCTATTAACACCACCACCCGCCTGCTAACATTACCTCCCTCAACGTTTAGTCGCGGGGTTGAACTTGATCTTCACAGCCCAACAACAGTGTATGTATGTATGTGTGTGTGTATGTATGTTTGTATGTATGTATGTATGTATGTCAAGTATACTCTAGAACTGCTTTTTGACATCTATACATTCCTTAACGCCTGTATATGTGTGTAATGAGTATAATCTATGTTTTATTTTCTTACTACTGTACTATACTCGCTCCCCCCAAAAAAGTATCTTTACGAGTTGGTGTGAGACAATATGACACGACGGACGAAGGATTTTGACAACCCTACCGAGACGATAGGAACTGCAGTGTTCGTTTAGGAATTCATCGGACCTCTCCTTGAAGATACTTATTCGCTTCTGACTTTGTACTTAAGAATCAATAAGAGTTGGAAGCGAAAACAAGACATAATTTGACTTTGGAACAAAATAATAGTGGGAAAATTATTATGAATATTTCAGAGACGATTTGGTTAGTGAATTGAATTAATATTGTAAGTTATGTGTTTACAAGGGTGTGGGTGTAGGTTTTTGTGTAGGTGTGGGCGTAGGTGTGGGCGTGGGTGTACGTGTGGGTGTAGGTGGCGTAGGTGTTGGCATACGTGTGGCTGAGGGTGTAAGTGAAGGTGTGGACGTGGATATGAGTGTAGGCGTTGGTGTGGGCGGGGGCGGAGGTATGGGCGGAGGTGTGGGCGGGGACGTAGGTGTGGGCGTGGGCGGGTAAGTATAAGCCAATAACATGGTGGTGACGATAGTGGGTGTATCCAGCCTCCCCCCCCCCCCACCCCCACCCACCTATTCAACCTCTCTCACTCCCTCTCGCCTTACCTCTCTTTCTCTCCTATTTGTCTCTCTCTTTCCCTCTCTTTCTTTGTGTCTGTGAGCGCTCTAATAAGTTGTTCCCGCCTCTGTGTGTGTGTGTGCGTGCGTGTGTGTGTGTGTGTGTGTGTGTGTGTGTGTGTGTGTGTGTGTGTGTGTGTGTAAACTCAAATAATCTCTTAAAAATGACTGAGTGGGCTTGAGTATCTACCTGTGTCTGTGTGTGTTGATGAAGGCCATTTAGGTGTGAGCCAACACAGGTGTACCTCTGATAAGCGTCTCTTTGACCTCACACCACACCTGAAGTATCTAATATCCTAAACATGATATCATCCGGCCATCATTATACCATGAACATGATATCATCCATGCATCATCATACCCTAGAATGATATCATCCAGCCATCATTACCACTAACAACCCTCGCAAAAAATTCACCATCATCTGACCTACCACACACACACACACACACACACACACACACACACACACACCGACTTAGTTTCCGGGGCTGGGATGGTCACACCAGCCTTATACAGACACCAGTTAATCATTTTTACCAGTGAGTGTTGTACAGTATCACCACCAAACCAAACTTGCCTGGCGCCTCACCTGCCGAGTAAGGACATAGGAGACTTTTAGTGTTTAATAGTCAGTGTCTTGGTGGTTGGTGGTTGTTTTTGTGGTTGTTGTTGTTGGTGGTGGTGAGGGTAATAGTGGCGTAAGAAACTCAACCAAAGGAAATAGATTAAAAGAAAGATAATTTAACACTATATCTTTTGTTTCCGTCAACTTGGGAACTTGTGACAAAGATGCAGTCGATCACGTGACCTTGACCACACCTGACCTTGGACCTGATTGCGTAAAGGTGTCGTGGGTCACACCTTAACTCTCCTCCACCAAGGTTAAATATATTCTCCCTGCCCTGCCTGGTGTGTGAGGCGAGGCGTCACTAACAAAGAAACATTGGCTGAGCTCAAAAGAATTTAATAATTATTATGAATGAAAAGAGAAATAGCCAAAAATAATGACAGGGTGTGAAGGCGGGGAGGGGAGGGAGGAGGTGAAGGGCAGGGAGGGGATGAAGGGCAGGGAAGGGGGGGAGGGGGTGAATGGCAGGGGAGGGTGTGAGGGCAGGGAGGTAGAGAGAGGGTAGGGAGGGGGGGAGGAGGAGGGTAGGGAGGGGGGGAGGAGGAGGGCAGGGATGGGGGGTAGAGGTTCATTCATGAGGTTCAGGTGCGGGAGGGAGGAGGTTCAGGATGGGAGAGGGAGGGAGGAGGTTCATTCATGAGCGTGAGGTGAGGTGAGGGAGGAAGTTAAAGGGGAACAGGAGGATACAGCGAGTCCCCCACCACCGCCTGACGTCACATTTGCTTGGTGGTTGACTTGTTCCCCCCCCCACACCTCTCCCCACACCTCTCCCCACACCCCACAACTGCATCTCTCCCCACACCCCACAACTGCATCTCTCCCCACACCCCACACCTGCACCTCTTCCCCCACCTGCACCTCTTCCCTCACCCCACACTTACACCTGCAGGTCTTCCCATATCCCACACCTGTAACAGCATCCAACAGAATGCCATCCCCCCCTGACACACCTACACCTGCTGTCGGCGCACACACACACACACACACACACACACACACACACACACACACACACACACACACACGACAGAGGGAAGATAAGACAGACTGAGGTGTGTGGGTCAGTAAAATAGGCAAGATGTGTTGATACCGTTGAGGGAAATTGTCACAAAAGCAAAAACCTTCTTTGTGTGTCGAAGAGTGTTCAGAACTGATTAATCTACAGCTGCAATTTATTTTTGTAAGTTTGATTTTGGTGAGAGAGGAGACCCATACCTGACAGCATTTTAAGGGTGAATGGGGACACGTTACACTGTACCGTATACTAAGCTCTCGCTATACCAGGAGACAGGACAGTGTGGCCGACGAAACATTCAACACCTTTCACTTCCTCGACTGTAATATTTGGTACCCATTTACAGCTGGGTGAACTGGGAGTGTCTCAGGTACAAACCCGCGACCCTTAGTCTTTTTATCATTACTTTGTGCAAAATTTGTTTAGCATGTTGATGTTGGGATCACATGAAGCTGATACTTTCCTGAGGCTGACGTCTGCTACACTCTCATCAGGACTTAACACATATAACACAGTGTTAAACAAGACACATACAGTTGTGTTAAAATGTTTCTCAATCATAAGAGGCTGTGTAACGTTTTAGCTGCGTTTGACAGCTCAATAAATGCCTTTCCTGAATCTCTAACGGACTGACTGACCAATTGAGAGAAACGTTTCCTCCAGACTCCCCTTCCCCCCTCCAAGTGTCGACCACAACTAAACGCACCTGACAACCAATTCCTGCCCCCCTTTGTTTACCTTCGATTAAATGGTCTCTTAAGATCAGTCAACATTACACCACTAATCACCGATATCAAGACAATGCGTTCAACTATTTGTCCTCAAACTCCCTCATCAAATTATCGAAAGTTTCTAGCGCTTGTTTGTAACTGGTCAAATTCATCGATGATAGGGTCAAAGGTCACGTGGTGGTATGGTCTAAAGTCACGTGGTGGTATGGTCTAAAGTCACGTGGTGGTAGGGTCAAAGGTCACATGATGGTAGGGTCAAAGGACACGTGGTGGTAGGATCAAAAGTCAGGTGGTGGGAGGGTCAAGGATCACGTGGTGGTAGGGTCATAAGTCACGTGGTGGGAGGGTCAAGGATCACGTGGTGGCAGGGTCAAGGATCACATGGTGGTAGGGCCAAGGATCACGTGGTGGTAGGGCCAAGGATCACGTGGTGGTAGGGTCAAGGATCACGTGGTGGTAGGGTCAAGGATCACGTGGTGGTAGGGTCAAAGGTCACGTGGTGGTAGGGTCAAAGGCAACGTGGTGGTAGGGTCACAAGTCATGTAGTGGTAAGGTCAAAGGTCACGTGGTGGTAGGGTCAAAGGTCACGTGGTGGTAGGGTCAAAGGTCACGTGGTGGTAGGGTCAAAGGTCACGTGGTGGTAGGGTCAAAGTCACGTGGTCCAACTGCACTACTACCCTCAAAATTTCAGGTTATGTTGCGCCTTTTAGCAAGAAGACTTACCCTGGACGAATTAAAAGACGAGAATTCCACCAAATATCAACCTGGAGACGGTGTTTTTTTTCCTGCCCCTCATATAAAAATCCTTTCAGAAAGTTTGAAAATCTCCGCCTCCACCATTAGAGACTTTCACCTGTCATGAGTCGGGTCAGTGGCTGTAGTGATGATGTGGATTGTATATACTTTACACCCGTCGGTCAGAGAGGCCTTATACAGATATCAACATACAGGGGATAACTACAGTGTTTATCAGATGGGGAAAATGTTCTAAAAAAAAGTTGACAGAGACAGAACACAAGATGAACACAAGACTTGAATACAGTAAATAGACACCTTCAGTAATGCACCATATCAAGTCACTCCCCTAGAAAACTGTATCACATTCATAACATTTACTTTATCCCGATTGATTAAAGCCTTCAGCTGTTTACCTAGAGGATATCTGTAAAGTTCGCGTGAAGTATACAGTCCCACTCTATCCTGTTAAATCTTATGTGTTATATTACCGTTTCTGTTGCAATCGTAAAACCTGTTGTTAAAAATATTTGTAATGCAATCCTAACACACGCCCACAGACACGTCGAATATCGCCTCCACTCTAACTAATAACCCGTCAGGAGCCATCATAGTTCAGAGAGGAGAACCTGGATCACGCCTCCTCCTCTTCTCTTCTCCTCCTCCTCTTCCTCCTCTTCTTGTGCCCCTCGTTCTCTTCTCTTGTTCCTCCTCTTCCCTTCTTCTATATGTCCATCTCCTCCTCCTCTTCCTCCTCTTCTTGTGCCCCTCGTTCTCTTCTCTTGTTCCTCCTCTTCCCTTCTTGTATATGTCCATCTCCACCTCCTCTTCCTCCTCTTCTTATGCCCCTCCTTCTCTTCTCTTGTTTCTCCTCTTCCCTTCTTCTATATGTCCATCTCCTCCTCTTCTTCTTGTCTTCTTATGTCCCTCCTTCTCTTCTCTTGTTTCTCCTTTTTTCTTCTTCTATCCTTCCATTTCTTCTTCTTCTTGTCTTCTTCTGTCTCTCTTCGTCTCATCTTCACTTATTCTGTCCTTTTCTTCTCTTAATATTATCATCTTCCTCTTCTCTTGTCCCTTCCAGCCTTTTCTCTCCCACACTTTCCTTCCTCAGCCTTCTCCTCTCTCCTTCTTCCCTGCTTCCCACTCTCCTCTCCGCCTCTGCCTCTCACTCTCTTCTTCCCTCCTAAACTTTTCTCTCTCTCTTCTCATTTCCTCCCTTCTTCTCTTTCCTTCTTAGCCTCTCACTCAATCTTCTTTTCCTCCGGCTTTCCTCTCGTATTTCTTGCCTCTTCTTCTTCTTCCTCCTCCTCCTCTCTCCTCCTTCATTTATCCTTCCTTCCGTCCATACCTCTTCCTTTTTTTTCCTTTTTAATTTTCACTTCATCCTCCTTCCAGAGTTCTTCCCAGACATGAACCTCTCTCTCTCCCTCTCTCTCCTGCCTCTTCTCTTTTTCTCTTTCTCCTTCCTTTTCCTCTCCTCCCCTCCCCTTCCTACTTTCTTTCCCTTTCCTCCTCTTCCCTTCCTACTATCTTCCCCTCTCCCCTTCTCCTCTCTTCCTCCTCCTCTTGTCTTCCTCCTTCCTTCCACAAAGCCCCCAAGAGGGAGATGGCGATGAGAAACATTTGAAGGTCTCTGCTCTCTCCTCTTCATCCTACTCTTCTTCCCTCCTCATCTTCCTCTTTCTACTCCTCTCTCTTTTGGTCCTCCTCCTTTTCCCTCCTCTCCTATTCCTCCCACCCCTCTTCCTCTTCCCTCCTCCTCCTCCTTCTGCATATTTCACCACACCGTCAAGTACACCATAATACCCAACATTCACTTCCTACCACTGCCTACAACACCTGCCAATAATACCTGCCAATAACACCTGCCAATAACACCTGCCTACAACATCTGTCCACAACACCTGCCTATAATACCTACCAATAACACCTGTCCACAACACCTGCCTATAATACCTGCCAATAACACCTGTCCACAACACCTGCCTATAATACCTGCCAATAACACCTGTCCACAACACCTGCCTATAATACCTGCCAATAACACCTGTCCACAACACCTGCCTACAACATCTGTCCACAACACCTGCCTATAATACCTACCAATAACACCTGCCTACAACACCTGCCTATAATACCTGCCAATAACACCTGTCCACAACACCTGCCTATAATACCTGCCTACAACACCTGTCCACAACACCTGCCTATAATACCTGCCTACAACACCTGTCCACAACACCTGCCTATAATACCTGTCTATAATATCTGTCCACAACACGCCAACAACACCTGTCTTTATCTGCCTATAACACCTGCCCACAAGTCTTCCACCTCAACACCTGCTTACAACACCTGCCCATAACACAAACAATATAACACTATGTACAACATGTAAACAACCTACCTGTACTAATGTGTGTTTACGTCTGTCTACAATAACTAAAGAGAAAACGAGAAGTAAACAGAGGAATTGGGATAAAGAAAGAGACAACCAGAAGAAAGAAGAAGAAATAAACAGGAATATTTGAGAAAGTGTAAATAAGAAAAAAGATGATAAGTAAAGAAAGGAAAGGAAATTTGATATTTATATGTGAAAGAAGAAGAAAGGGTGAAAGAAGAAGAAACAAAAAAGATGAAAGAATAAAACAGAGTTGAAACAAGAAAACTGAAAAAGATGAAAAGAAAAAAATATGAAAAAAAGAAGAAAAAGAGAGATGAAAAAAGGAGAAAATGACAATGGGTAAAAAAAAATGAAAGCATTATTTTACCAGCAGGAAGAAATATTCTGAGGAAAGTGAACAGGGTATTGCTGTAATTTATTGGACACGCTAGAGAAAAGCAGAGATTTGAGAACACGAGATACGGCGTCTGGGGCGGAGATATGCTTGGAGAATACGAGGAGATGCTGAGACAGGGAGGACGGGCGTGTGGGCATCACTACACACACACACACTGATGCATTATTCTATCCACAGATACATTCGATTCACTAGTAAATGCAATGTAAATAAAGATGACACAGTTATGGCGATCAAATTATCCCGCAACCAAAAGAAACAAACAAGAGATTTAAAGAATAGAAACAAATGATCCTGTTTACAAAAATCAGCTGAGGTTTAATGTTTATGTAAACCATCTGACCTTGTACCATAAACCTCAGCTAAAATCTTTTGTTTACAGTCATCAGCTGATCCGGAGTTTACAAACATCAGCTGTCAGGGTTTACTAAGCCCAAGCCTTTCTATATTTATGTTTTGATTATTAATATGTAGCTTAAGTTGGGTCATTAGAGCATAAATAATCATGAACTATCTTTTTTTTTTCCTCTGAGAACTGCAAAAACAATCTCATGTCAGGGCGTCGAAAAACCTCATGAGAAATTACAGTGATGAAGTGGAGGAAGAGGAGGCAAAGAGGAGGTAGAAGTCGTAGGAGGCGGAGGTAGAAGGACGCCCATGAGGTAGGAGGAGGAGGAGGAGTTAAGAAGATAGCGAAGGAAGAAGAGGAAGGTTGTGTAAGGTGATGAGGAGGTGTGAGGTGGTGTGTGAGGTGTGAGGTGATGTGGCGTGGTGTGAGGTGGTGCGGCGTGGTGTGAGGTGGTGCGGCGTGGTGTGAGGTGGTGCGGCGTGGTGTGTGGCATGGTGTGAGGAGGTGCGAGTGGTGTGGAACATTACTCCTTCAGAGAGCCGCTCAGAGACTTAATCAGGATTGTGGACTGCACCTGTGTGGAGTGTTGGAGGATGGTGGAGGAGAAGGGAGTGTTGGAGGATGGTGGAGGAGGAGGGAGTGTTGGAGGATGGTGGAGGAGGAGGGAGTGTTGAAGGATGATGGAGGAGGAGGGAGTGTTGGAGGACGGGAGTGGTGGAGGACGGGGGTGGTGAAGGATGGTGGAGGAAGACTAAAGTGTTGAAGGATGGTGGAGGAGGACGGGAGTGTTGGAGAATGGTGGAGGAGGACGGGAGTGTTGGAGAATGGTGGAAGAGAACGGGAGTGTTGGAGGACGGGAGAGTTGGAGAATGGTGAAGGAGAACGGGAGTGTTGGAGAATGGTGGAAGAGAACGGGAGTGTTGGAGGACGGGAGAGTTGGAGAATGGTGGAGGAGGATAGGAATATTAACGTGACAGAACAAAAACACATGATACAAACAAAGTAAACCTAACGCCCTCCTTAACGTGATGGAATGAGGACACAGGATTTAACTATGTAGTACATAATATCAGTTACCCCGTGTGTGTGTGTGTGTGTGTGTTTAACCGGGCCTGTCGTATCCTCCCCCCTGATTAACATGTGATACAACCCAAGACTCTCCCACCTACTGTGTGCCCTGGTGAGCCTCAGTCGTGTGTCCTGGTGAGCCTCAACACTGACCTGGTCTGCTTGGCGAGTTCATCTCTTAAATTCCACAAGGGTGCACCGTGGCCATTTTTTGTCTTCTTTTTCTAATATATTATTTCATGGGTAGAGATTCATCTGTTTCTCCTTCATCCTATACCCTCCTTCTCCTCCTCCTCCTCCTCGTATAGCTACATCATCTGGGAATCAAAAACAAGGAATTCAACCACCCGCCACAGACCCTCCTTTTCTTTTTTTAGAGAGTGTGTGTGTGTGTGTGTGTGTGGAGAGAGAGAGAAAGAAGTGGTGAAAGAAGATTAAAGGAAGAGGGAATGGGGTTAATAGTTCGGAAATTGAAGAGATCTTAATGAATCCAAAGTTCACCACATAACAAATAAACCTAGTCAATACAAAAATAAAAATATAAACATTACAAAGAAAAAAAAAAACACCCTCAACTTTCTTTTTTACAAACTTACAAAAACAAAATTCAAAATAATAATCAAGGTTATTCTAAAAGTTTTGCTCATAAAACTAAACTGTTTTATTATGTGTAAATCTTATGTCGCTTTAATGAACGTTCTTTGTAGTGCGAGTCTTTATGTATACACTCAACCTTCCTCCAGCCACCACCAGAGGTCAGGTCAGGTCAGGTCAGGTCAGGTCAGCTGTAAAGAATGTTGAGGAACGAACAGAGGGAAAAACTTTCGGACCAGAGAAAGAAAACGAAACAGAAACGAAACTTGAGAAAAGACAAAAAAAAAAAAATGTGATGAATGAGAGGTAAAAGACAATGGCGAGGAATGAGGAATAAGATGTGAATAATGAAGAAAGTGTTTGAAGTTAGTGAGAGATGAAAAGTAGAGGGAGGGACGGGGCATGAGGAGGATAAAATAAAGAAGGGATTAGGATGTAAATGTATTTCTCAGGAGACCAATGTACCGAGATGAGAAATACGACTCCTGAATATATACCGAACCAGCAGAAAAAAATGGGAAAGACGAAAATCCAGCGTAAAGATTTCTGAGAAGTGTGTTAATATGAGAAACATGAGCTAAAACTGCGACTGGGAAAAGTGTACAAGATGTGAAAGAAAATATGACGACACAGAGGATAATGTTCCTTCCTGCACTCAGCGAACCAGGGCGTGTTTACAAACCTCACGGTGTCTTTGTTTACAGAAATCAGCTGAGGCACTTTAACCCCCCCAAAAAAAATGATCACCTGATTCTACCTGAGTACGAAGGTAAGACAGATGGTATTTCTACACTGAGTATAATCAACGTAAACACAGTGATGGTACATTAACTTGTGTAGTAGCCTAAAACAAGTGTGTATAAGGGAGGGAGGGGAGAGAGTTGAGGGGGAAGGGGAGAGAGATGAAGGGGAGGGGGAGAGAGGTGAAGGGGAGGGGGAGAGAGATGAGGGGGAGAGAGGTGAAGGGGAGGGGGAGAGAGATGAAGGGGAGGGGGAGAGAGATGAGGGGGAGAGAGGTGAAGGGGAGGGGGTACGAGACTGCCACTAAATACAGTCTATCTCTCAACAAAGTAGTTTATAAAGTATTAAGATAAAAACCGATAAGGAATAGTTCTCCAATAATCAAGAGTGAAGAATTAAATGTTTGTATGGCACAGCTTGACGTTCACGACAAGGGAAACAAATGCAATAAACAACAACACAAATAACATAAGATTGATGAGAAAAGTTCAAGAATAAACAAAACAACGATACTTGGAGACGTCTAAACAAAAACAACAACAGCATTTAACTCTGACGACACATCAAGATGAGAGGGGAGACACAGGTATGGAGGACAGAGGGAGGGAGGACACAGGTAAGAGAGACACAGGTAGGAGAGACACAGGTAAGAGAGACACAGGTAGAAGAGACACAGGTAGAAGAGACTTAACGACGTCGTGTTGCTGTATGCGAGGAACCTTAGTCGACCTCTCCCAGACATTACAAGGGTCATCACACCCCCGCCTCGGCTACTACCCTCCCTATTGGTAAACTGTCCCCGTCGTCCCTATTAACAGAGTCTCCCCCCCCCCCCTTCCCTCTCTCCCTTCATCTACTAACTTGTCAATATTTTCTTCTCGTTTGGTCCCTCGTGTCAACCCTACATACATACACACGCCATTACTATAATATCCTTACATCCCTCCCGAGCTGTGAGTGGGTACCTTAGTTTATCTTTGGGAATTGAAGGCAGTAGAGTTCAGTGCCGGCTACATACACTGTTTTGAGAACCGAAAAAACTGCTTAATTTACTCTGTGCTTTATTCGTACTGCCCCAAACAGGATTCACTGTATCCTGACACTCACTCAGGCAGTCTTTGTACACCATGAGATTAACTAGTCAGTTCAGGGCGGCACTCAGCCATTCCCTGTGTGTTAAACCGAGCACTGGGGCCTGGCGCTCTCTCAAGCACGGCGCTTCAGTGTTGCAAGGTGCAGTGTTAGAGCCCACAGTCAGGATTCAGGGCTCAGGGAACTGGATTCAGGGCTCAGAGCTCGAGTGTTCTAATTACAGGATTGGCTGGTCTAGACGCGAAGGTTCATGTGTAAAAGACCACGTGTACCTCCATTTACGGTCTCGTGTTGATGTTAGGTTAGGTTACAAGACTAGCGAGGTCATCCTAAAACTATATCTTGCGCTTGTGAGACCTCACTTGGATTACGCAGCTCAATTCTGGTCACCGTATTACAGAATAGACGTAGATTCCTTGGAAAGAATTCAAAGGAGAATGACAAGACTAATCCCGGGCATTAGGAACCTTAAGTACAGAGACAGGTGAAACCATCTTAATTTGCACTCCCTCGAGAGACGTAGAGTGAGGGGCGATATGATAGAGGTGTATAAATGGAAGTCAGGGCCAAACAAAGGGGACATTACAAAGGTACTCAAACTATCCAACCAGGAGTGAACTCGTAACAATGGTTTTAAATTAGACAAATTTAGATTTAGGCTAACTCGAATACGCTGGATAGCTTCAAACATAGGTTGGATGGATATATGAGCAATAGGGGTTGGGTGTAAATGGGACTGCCCAGTATGGACCAATAGCCCCGCTGCAGTTTCCTCCATTCTTATGTTCTTATTCCTTCGTCGTCCACTCCACCTACGGGTGATGAAGACCCAGACATGAAGGTCCTCCCTCACCGTAAAGTCATCATTGTTCTTCCTATTGCTATTTACCTGACAAACCTCCCAGCCACCTGCCGCCACTGGTATCCAAAACAACTTTCAATTATCACCTTCCCTGATTCTTCATACCATTTCTAAGTCCTTGAACACAATTAACGCACACACGCTGGAACACTGGAGTGATATAATAAAAGAAATGTGTCTACTTGTGAGAGAGAGAGAGAGAGAGAGAGAGAGAGAGAGAGAGAGAGAGAGAGAGAGAGAGAGAGAGATTTTGCTTGTATTTCTCACCTTGTTTACATCCACTAATCACCCTCTCAGTTCCTATGATACAGTCTTGAATTATATCTTTACCCACAAACTTATAAGCATCAAAACTTAACTTAATACAGCATATAAAGTGAGTTCCATCTATCATTAATTTCACGAGAGACTTATTTATTCAACCATGTAATAGAAAATGTTTACCATGAGTTTGTATGTTGTGTCATAATTTAAAATAGAGTTAACACTACATTTATACACGGGAAACCCTAACCTAACCTAACCTAACCTAACCTAACCTAACCTAACCTAACCCTGGCACTGTTACTAAGGAAATGAACTAAAGTCGATTACCTTCCACGGAACACCTGAATCTAACCTTCAGTATTCGTAAGGAGCTTTAACTCTAAACGGGTTCTCTCTCTCTCTCTCTCTCTCTCTCTCTCTCTCTCTCTCTCTCTCTCTCTCTCTGGTTACATTTCAAGTACCTTCGGAATACCTGGGGAGGGAGGGAGGGGGTGATTAACGGGGATAGAATAGAAGTTATGTTGTATTTACTTTTTCCTGTCTGGTGAAGTATTGTCTGAGAACGTTCCTCGTCTTCCTCTACTCTTTCTCTTCCTCCTATTCTCCCTCTCCCTCCTTCTCCTTCTCCTCCTCCTCTTCCACCTCCTCCGTTTTACATTTGTTCCTTCCTCTCGTCTTTCTCTTCCATGGCATTTCCTCTCTTTACCACACCTCCTTTCTCCATTTTCCTCCACGTGCTCTCTCTCTCTCTCTCTCTCTCTCTCTCTCTCTCTCTCTCTCTCTCCTCGTAAACCAGCACGGTAAGACGCCTCAAGAGCCACAGCCCCTCTGCCTGCTGCATATTTCATTATTCCACAACATATAAGATAAGACACGTGTTTATATCCTGAAGGTGGTGGTGGTGGTGTCTCATGTGTGGGTCCTCCCTTACCTCCCTACTTCGCCACCACTACCCTCCCTCCCTCACTACCACTACCCTCCCTCACTACCACTACCCTCCCTCACTACCACTACCCTCCCTCACAAACACTATCCTCTCTTACTACCACTATTCTCCCTCACCACCATCACCTTCCTCCCTCACTAACCCTCCCTCCCTCCCTTATGGGTGACAAAATACATGACAGTTTTTTTTTCCAGCTTGATTTAATGTGTTGTTTATATATATCAGCTGATTCTTGTTTACATATGTCAGCTGTTACGTGTTTACTTATCTCAGCTGATCCGTGTTTACATACATCAGCTGATCCGTGTTTACATACAGTATATCAGCTGATCCAATGCTCTAACTTTAAGCCGATCTGGTGGCCCAAACAAAGCGAATGATCCTGTGTTTATACCAGTCAGCTAATCGTGCAGGCTAGTGGATACAGGAACCCAGAGAAACAGAACTAAAAAGAGTGATTTAACACGCTTCACTCTCCTCACCAACTACACGAGGGCGAGAGACGAAAAATACAGAGTGTAAATAAAGGAGCAAAAGGGGTGACTCGTGTAGATAGGGGGGGGAGGTGTGACCCAGACTCCTGCACCAACTGAGAATGGCTGACAGAATGATAATGGGGACAGAGACAGGTAGACAGACAGAAGCACACGAACAGACAGACAGACAGACAGACATACATACATACAAAGACACAGAAAAAGACAGACAGATCACACTGACACACACACAAAGAGACAAACAGACAGACAGACACACACAGAGGAGGGAGGCATGGATGCATTATTTATGGCATTAAATGATATCCACACAATGACTTAATCTATGTTGCATGCTTTAGTGAGGTGAGGTGTGAGAAGCAGAGAGAGAGAGAGAGAGAGAGAGAGAGAGAGAGAGAGAGAGAGAGAGAGAGAGAGAGAGAGAGAGAGAGAGAGAGAGAGAGAGAGAGAGAGAGAGAGAGAGAGAGAGAGCAAAAGCTTGTAGGGAAGCATTTTGAGAGTGAAGCCTAGAGGAGGAGAGGTGAGAAGCCAGTCAGAGTTAGAGGGGTGAAGAGTGAGAGAAAAAATTTTGAGAGGTGAGAGAGAGAGATAGAGAGAGACAGGGGGGAGAGAATAAACAACCAAGAAACATCAAAGGCAATACAGTAAAAGAGGAAGAGTTGTGTCAGACCCAGTGATCTTGTGGGCGGGTTGAGGTGTGTGTGTGTGTGTGTGTGTGTGTGTGTGTGTGTGTGTGTGTGTGTGTGTGTGTGTGTGTGTGTGTTTTAATTCCTAAGAGTCCATGTACTCTTCTCCACAAATATTTCACTCTAATAAAATATTCTATTTCACTCTTCTCGTTTTATGAAATTGAAGAGAGGGCGCCAGGAAGTCTTTGGAAGGCGATGAGTGAAGACTGGAGCGAACGAGAAAGAGCAGGAAACGATGATAAAAGAAATGCGGAAAGAGGAAAGGCTTTATAGAGTAGAAAAGAACAGGAAAGACAGCCAGAATACGCCCAGGAGAAAAGCTTGGCGGCAGCAGATACCTGAAATGGACGAGTGGGTGAAGGAGAGAGACAAAGATTTCTATAAAAAAAAAGGAAAAGGAAACTAGAAACAGGGAAAGAATAATGTAGCAAGGGGAAATCGAATGAGTAACAGAGAGAGAGAGAGAGAGAGAGAGAGAGAGAGAGAGAGAGAGAGAGAGAGAGAGAAGCCTGTGCATTATTAAGGGAGACGCTGTGTGCTGAGATAACGAGAGAACATTCTAAACGCTGAGAACTTTACAGAGAGAAGGAATAACAACGTGAAAACAACAGAGCATGAAAGAACGAAAAGAAAAATACAAAGGCAAAAATCAAAGAAAAGGAAAACATAAACAAAAGCAACAAAGAAGGAAATTTCTGACAAGGGAGAGGAGGACAACTAAAAGATAAACAAAACAAACAAAAAAACAGAGAAAATGGAACAACAGAGAAAATGGAACAAATAAACAACAACAAAAAAATAAAAAAATAAAAGGGGTAAACAAAAAATTAGCAAAGAGAAAACTAAGAACGAAAGTGGAATCAAAACAAAAAAAACATCCCGAGAAATATGTATCACTCCATCATACAGGTAACATAGAACAGCCAATGAATGAGGCAAGTGGAGAAAGGAAGGAATAGAGAGGAAAAAGAAAAGCTTAAATTGGGGAGGGAAGAGGAAGAAGACCAAAAGGATGAGGAAGGGGAAGATAGGGAGGGAAATATTGCGAAGCAGAACAGGGAAAACCAGAACAATTCAATGGAGAGAAAGGAAATGTAATTAAGAGTGAGGAGGCGGGGGTCGTAGGGATGAGAATAGCTTTAGGCGTGGGAGGTGTGTTGACTTGTGTTGGCTATAATCATATGGACGTCTAATGTCAGCTGATCTTTGTTTACAGAAATCAGCTGATTATTTGTTTATGGAAGTCAGCTGATTTTGTGTTTACAGAAGTCAGCTAATTATATGTTTACTAATATTCACAGGTAGGAGGTAGGAGGCAGCTATCAAACAGGGAGGTACTACCGCCTGGGAAGATATTGGAAGCATAATGTGTTGTCTGATGGTAGACCCTGCTGCCATATGGCATCACGAAAATTGTGACCAAGTCCCAGGTTGCTGATCTGACTTTCTGCCCCCGTTTACACACAATTGCAGGGTCTCAATTGTTTCTCTTACTTTGACAACACAACATACATATATTGTTTCTCACTATTGATCTTTTTTTTATGGTCCTTTATTATTATTATTATTATTATTATTATTATTATTATTATTATCATCATCATTACTATATTTTCGCCCCCAAGCCATGATGTGGGTCATTGACCTGTTCCCTGGTAAAAAATAACCAGGCGATCTTGTCCTTACAGAAAGTAGTTAGTGTTCTCTTGTATAAATCAAATAATAAATTCTACTGACAAAATTATACACTTCATGGTATGTATAAAAGTTAAACAAGATTTGCTTTTCATTTGAGTACAGGAAGGATGAGGCGGAAGGAAGTGAAACATGATAAGTGTAAACAGAGGAAGAAAAGGGTGATTGATGTGGAAGGTGAAGGAGGAGGGGAGGGGGGAGGAGGAGGGGGGGGAGGAGGAGGAGGAGGAGGAGGAGGGGGGGAGGAGGAGGAGGGGGGAGGAGGAGGAGGAGGAGGAGGAGGAGGAGGAGGAGGAGGAGGAGGAGGAGGAGGAGGAGGAGGAGGAGGAGGAGGAGGAGGGAAGGAGGAGGAGGAAGGAGAGGAGGAGGAGGAAATTAGAACCAGGTCACTACACTGAAAGAATCAACCAAGTGAGTGACAAAACTGGTGAGGAGGTTAAAGACTGTATCCCTCCCTCCTCCTCGACCCCCAGGGAGATGATGCACGGAAGGGATAACGACGAGAACGACCCAACAGTACTGACGAGGACGACCCAACAGTACTGACGAGGACGACCCAACAGTACAGACGAAGACGACCCTGAGTGTTTGTTGTTGTTTTTGTCTTACCTTGACCATACAAGTTATTTTCACCACCAGACAAAACATGATCTTTCCTCGTATGGTTATCGTTCATTATTTAAAGTATTATCGTAAGGCATTATATCGGAGTAGAGGACATTTTTTTCTTCATCTGTTTATGGATATATTCGTTCAGTTGACGGTGGATATACGTCGAAATATGAACAAAATATGTGAAATTTACTGACACACACACACACACACACACAAACTTCAAATCTCTCTCTCTCTCTCATACACACACCTCGTTCCCTTTCTCTCACCCACACACACAGTGTCCCTAGGGTTATACGAGTGACAGATGAAATACAAAAGGTTTACGGCAGAAGAACTAAAGGGAAAAAATAAAATCATTCAGTGGTCATGCTGACATACTTCTGGTTTTTGTTGTTGCTGTTTATTTGTTGTTTTGGTCTTTGTTTCCTATCTTTTCAATGATTTTTTGTTTATTTTCGTTTAATTTTTTTCCGTTTTTCTATATATATGTTCTGTTTGTTTCTATGCTTCAACTGGCAGCTTTATTTGTCCTCTCAATTATTGGTATCTCATGTTCGTTTATAACAGCATAACATGAATGACAAAGAAACCGACACCCTGGGACCTTACCCTACCTCCAGCCTGGGGCCTCACCCTATCTCCAGCCTGGGGCCTTACCCTACCTCCAGCCTGGGGCCTCACCCTATCTCCAGCCTGGGGCCTCACCCTACCTCCAGCCTGGGGCCTCACCCTACCTCCAGCCTGGGGCCTCACCCTACCTCCAGCCTGGGGCCTCACCCTACCTCCAGCCTGGGGCCTCACCCTACCTCCACCCTTACAATTCCACCATAAAAAAAACACAAGAGCGAAACAAAATCAACAATACAACAAGACGACCTTCATCGGGATGCAAAAACCAACATGTTTACAAAATCTATTCGAACATTTAATTGTCTTTGTTTTTTTTTTTTTTTTTGTTTTTTTTTTTGGGGGGGGGGGCTCGTGGTGTGGTGTTTTACCGCCAGTGGTCGCCATTCACCACCACAAAGGTGAGAGTTACTGTGTATTGAACCCTCTACCTGTCGAACCACCAAGTGAGGCTCAGGGTTCTAGTCGACTCACAGGGATCATGATTATGATGACTCGGGGTTCACAAATAATGGTTCCTATCTGGTGAACCATTTGGCCATGAACATCAAGACCATTAACCAGATCCTTAATGAACCCACCCACCAGGCTCTGAACCACCAGGGGGGGGGGGGAGGTTATGCTGAACTTGGAAACAAAAACATCCCTATAAGGTTTTTGACTCAGGGTTCAAGGCTTAAGGACAGACATCTACCTGCTCAGGGTTCAGAATTCAGGTTCAAGAGAGAATGATTTATACCTTAGGGAAGATACCTACCAACTCAAGGTTCAAAGTTCATAGTTAATGAGACTTCCACTAAAAAAAGGTTCAACTCTCAGCTACAGGGGAAAGGATACACTACACTACACTACACCTCCTCAGTTATTACATCAATCCTATACATCAGGTCCTGTACTCACGTTTGTTCTCGAATTAAAACAAAAAATAAGTGGCAGCTCCAGCAAGGGTGAGGGCCAGAGGGTGTGCCAGGAGTGATAAGTAAACCTCAAGGGGGCGAGGAAAGGGGTGGGGGAAGGGGGTGGGGGAAGGGGGGTGGGGTGAGAGGGGAAGAGGAGAGGGGAAGGGGGCGAGGAGAGGGGACGAGGGGAAGGGGCGA
Source organism: Homarus gammarus (assembly GCA_958450375.1). NCBI lineage: Eukaryota > Metazoa > Arthropoda > Malacostraca > Decapoda > Nephropidae > Homarus > Homarus gammarus. The sequence continues at coordinate 255,020 of CAUDMG010003756.1, forward strand.
GGGGAAGTGGAGAGGGGAAGGAGTGAGGGGAAGGGGAGAGGGGAATTACTGTATATTCATGATAGCTATTTCCTAGATTAACCTCAAAGGGGGACGGGAAGGAGGGAGATAATTATATTTAAAACTATTAACTAAACCTCAAGGGAAAAATTATATTCATGACAATTATTTCTTAGCTAAACCAGATGAGGAAACAGATCTAACCAAACCAAACCTAACGGATCTAATCTAACCTAACCTAACCAAACCTAACGTAATCTAACCTAACCTAACCTAACGTAATCTAACCTAACATAACCTAACGTAATCTAACGTAATCTAACCTAACTTTCCTCTCTGACTCTGACACAGTGAGTGATCTTCCCATATATAACAAGATTGTGTGTTGGGCGCCGTCCTGGTAGACACATAGTAGGTAGGTGGGGAGGAGGAAGGGATGGAGGGGGAGGAGAAGGAAGAGGGGCGGGGAACAGGAGGAGGGAAGGGAAAGAGGAGGAGGAGAGAAAGAGGGGGAGGGAGGAAGAGGTGGGGGACTACTGTATCATACTTGTAAATGACTCTTTTATTATATTTATGGTTATATTCCCCGGTAGATATTTTACGTAAAAGATGAAAGGAAGACATTGTGAATTTTGGATCTCATCAAACGGTCATAAAAGGCTGAATTCACGAGCCATTTTCTTCACACAAAGTTTAGTAGCTGATGGTAAAATATGTCACTGGGAAATATTTATAGCAACGATATATATATAAGTATATATATATATATTATTTGTTGAGAAAGAAAGAGAAAAAGAAAGATAGTAAGAAAAGAGAGAAGTAGAGGAAGAAAGAGAGATAGAGAAAGAAAAGAATGAGAGATGAAGAGAGAACTAGAGAGAAGTAGAGTTAGAATAGAAGTAACAAACCTGATTATTTCACACTAACTACCCTCATAACCTCACACTTACTACACAATTACACCCTCATATTCACACACTTCACACTAACTACCCTAATGATCTCACACCCCACACTAACCAACACACTAACAATCGCATAAATAGCATAACTGGCCACACCATTAGCACAAGAAACTGCTAACGACTTGGACTTCCCTCGTTAGACGCGCTAAGAATATGCAATGTCTGACTCAATTAAGATGTTAAGGAGGCACTGGAGTCCTGTTCTCGTGTTTACATTCTGATTGCCAGGCTTGTTATTGAACTGTAATGATTTCACTTGGTAAACATCTTCTGACGGGGTGTGGGGAGGAGGTGGGGGTGTGGGGAGGAGGTCGGGGTGTGGGGAGGAGGTGGGGGTGTGGGGAGGAGGTCGGGGTGTGGGGAGGAGGTGGGGGTGTGGGGAGGAGGTGGGGTGTAGGGGGAGGTGGGGGTGTGGGGAGGTGGGGGTGTGGGGAGGTGGGGGTGTGGGGAGGTGGGTGTGGGTGTGTGTGTGTGGGGGGGTGTGGAAGTGGGGGGGGGAGGGGAGGTGAGGGGTTGGTGGAGGGTGTAGGGAGGTGGGGGTGTGGGGGTGTTGAGGGTGTGGGGTTGAAGGTGTAGGGGTGAAAGGGAGTGTGTGTGTGTTGTTATTGTTTATCTCTCGAAGGATCTCCAGAGAACCAGGTTTAAATTAACAGATAAATCTCAGGAAGAGGTTATACTGCACTATGCCTCAAGAACGAACACACACACACAAGAGGTCCTTAGCTCCGAATAACGAAAAGAGAGAAAATTGACCCTAAGAAATGCGTCTCTCTGCTGAGGGAACAAGGAGAAAAGTTATCCTTCAACCAGTGAGGCAGACTGAGGCTCTCACCTGAAGGAGATTGATGGCCCAATTACCATCAAACTTGACACACACTCATACACACCTGGTCATGGGTCAAGGCTGTTATAGCGAGAGGTCATTACCAGGTCGTCTCTCTCTCTCTCCCATTGTCTGTCTGTCTGTCTGTCCCTCGTTTTCCCCCACTACAAGAATGTGAGTTTGTGTGAATTTCCCTCTAAGCAAATCACTTAATGTCTTTGAACACCACCAAAGTTCAGGTCGTTCATGGAGGCATTATGAAAGGGGAAAATCTGTCACACACACACACACACACACACACACACACACACACACACGACCTACTTTAAGCAAGGATGATATGACAGTCGTTCGTTATCCCTGAGTGGTTGACCCAAGGGTGAACGCGTAGCCAGTGAGCAGATCTAATAAATTATGAACACACACACACACACACACACACACACACACACACAATGAACGTAATAAATGTTCTATGAGTGTTCACCGAGTATGAACATTTGAACCACTGAAGAACAAAGGTGAACAGATACACTACCTATTTCTACAGACTCTGGTGGTGTTTGTTTAATATAGTTTAATTATTGTATAAAGTCCAAACAATAAAGTTTGTTTTTAATATTATTGAAATAAAATAAGAATAACACTACAGATATTGCACCAATACTACTACAATAATAATAATAATAATAACAACATAATAATAATAATAATAATAATAATAATAATAATAATAATAATAATAATAATAATAATAATAATAATAATAATAATAATAATTCTAAGCTGGACATTAATAAACAAATTGCATTCAATAAAAAAAAAATAGGGCCAAATAAATCCCCGCCTTTTACCTCCCTGTTTCCGGAACTTCACGTGTAATGGCTCCATTTAGCAACACTCATTTAAGTCACCCGACACGCTAACGACCCACTTGCATCGAGCGAACCAATCAAGCGAGACAATGAAAGTGAATTATGGTAGTTTGTTAACCGATCTCTTGAATCAGGCCGGCCATTTTTGCAAGTGTGATGGCGGAGTAGGCTGTACGCATACGACGATACTTTCCAAATTAATTAAATCTGGAATATTCATGAGTACAAAATGTAAAATAAAAAATAAATATAATGGGAAATCTGGTTACAATCCTCGGAATACAGTATTTTGTTTCTTATAGGAGTTTATTTTCTACGTATATGTAAGGGAGTATTTGCATTTAATATATATAACATAGAAAACCAATCCTAGTTTAAGGGGATTCTATACTAAAATTGGCACGTTGTTTTGCAGGCGGAGTTGGAAAGGTCTCCAGCGCTTATTGCATTAGTGTGTGTGTGTGTGTGTGTGTGTGTGTGTGTGTGTGTGTGTGTGTGTGTGTGTGTGTGTGTGCTGTTATTCAGACATTATTTCGTAAGGTAATAAAGGTCACCATACTTGTATTAAAGGTCACGTTAAAGGTCATCATGTTTGTGAAGTTAAGATCACATTAATTCATCTCCCCAGCACTTACGAAGTTACACACACACACACACACACACACACACACACACACACACACACACACCAATCCTTCTTTTTCAATCTAAATAACGTTATAACTCGTTGAATTATAATAAGCATCACAAACTATGACCCAAAAAACACTAAAAATAAGATTCATAATAGTAAGCTCTGTCCACTTCTGACCCTCACAGTAGTAGTAGTACCGAGTATGGACCAAAATAGGGATGAGAGAGAAATAACCTAACTGTACTGTTTAGGTAATGCAAGTGGTCAAGTGCAGTGCCGAAGCCTGTATTTTCAGTGTGATCTCTCCTAATTAATCCATCCATAATTATCCATTAACATAACATCAAGAGGTGGTTCACATAGCACTCTAGTTCAAATGACAAAAATAATTAGACTAATATTATAATACAAAATAAAAAAATAAAACAAATAAAAATAAAAATAAATAAAAATAAAAAAAAATAAAAATACTCAAAAGGCAGAAAACATGAGGAATTTCTGGCCCAAACGACAAACCAAACATCCTGACAGACACTTTTCGAGTCAACTCCACCACACATCACTACACACCCAGACACGAGGCCAGACTTGGTGTTGATCTTCTCCTCGGAATCAAATTCTTAGTCAGCGACAAGTTTGGGGCAGGTTTGTCGAGGCGAAAACTTCCTCACAACAGCTGGCGGTAGATAAACACGACTGCCTCAGAGACTCGCCATGTTTATAAGACTTTCAACGACGACGGTTTCTGGTACATTTGATAGATATAATTAATGAGCCAAGGGGGAGGGGAAGGGGAGGGAGAGGGGGAGGGGGGAGAGGGCAGAGGGGGAGGGAAGGGAGAGGGAGGGAAGGGAGGGGTGAGGGAGGGGTGAGGGGGAGAGAGGGGAGAGGGATAGGGGGACGAAAATAGAGGGGTCTGATATAATGAATGGCGGGGGGAAAGCGGACACGAAATAGTGGGGAGGAAGGACGAGAGAGAGAGAGAGAGAGAGAGAGAGACAGAGATATTTAACAGGTAACACCAATAGCCAACACAACAACGGAGTAAATGTCATCGTGTAGCTGTTAAGTGTCCCCCAGTGTGTGTGTGTGTGTCACCAGCTGGGAGCCTTAGAGTAACTACTATACGCGATCAATTTCTCATAAACATAAATTACCATAACACTCCCTCCCTCCCTCCCTCTCTCCCTCCCTCCCTTTTATTCCCCCCCTTCCCCTCCCTACAACCCATCCCCCTCCCCTCCCCCTCCCTCCCATTCCCCAAGGAGAGTCTGACAGGTTCTCTAAGTGAACTGAGGAAACACTCCAAATTCTTCAGGCGAGATGTGACACAATAAAGCCTTGGGTGAGAGTAAAAAAGTCGAGGAATTTTTATCTCAGTGGTGGAAACTCAGGAGCATTACCGCCACCACTCCAACATGGAAGACACGTCGACACATGTAAGAAAAAAATAAGGGCAAATGTTAAGAAATTCACTAAATACGGGATAGAGTTCTTGGCCAAAACCTATCGTCCTCAGACAGATCCTTAACTGTGACGACTACTGCCAACGTTTCGTCCTGTCCGACCAACAGTAACGACAAGACCAACAGATTAACAGCCACAGAAGTGATCCATGGAGCTCAGCCTCACGTCCACACCCGTTCAGTGTACAGAAGTGGAATTTTGCTTTTATCCAATTGTCTTGTTGTGTCCAGAAAATTGTACAAGACTTTTATGTTCTATCTACCAGTCTACTGATCTAAATATTTGCCTTACCTATTATGGAGTGTGGCGGTCGAGTGGATACGGCGCTCGCTTCCTGTTCGATAGCTCAGTGGTTCGTTCCCCGGACACTCCTAGATGATTCACCTGTAAATGGGTATCTAAGTTTACAACTTGGGCTAGTGAAAGCAGTCGAGTGCAGTACCGGACATGCTGCCTCTTTGTGTACCGAAGGCTTAATATACAGTGTGCTGTATCCACCGTGTCCCTAACAGGCAGTCACGTGTATTGTGCTTTTAAACGTGTCCACATGTATTCGTCCAGATATTCACAAGACTTCACTGTAGTTTAGTGATCAATGTTGAGAACGAACATGAAAAAAAATATTCAAATTGCATGTAAATTTGAAATAAAAGTTAAGTAGTGTAAACTTTACAAACTGTTGTAAATTTTCGTTTATAATTGTTGAATTTACACAAAGTAATTACTATTCTCGAGTGATGGAGGTGTGTGCCAGAGGCGGTGTGGCAACAACACACTGGAGACTAGACAATACAATACAATACAATAATAACGAAATACATGCATATCCACAGAGAAGAACTGCGTACATTACATTCACATAACCCACTGGTATACTGAAAAACAAAAGTAATTCAATTTTTAGCCACAGTGAGGCGCCACCAGTACCAAAACAAAGACACACCTGACGCCACTCTCTACCTCAGCCTCCCTCATCATCACAGAGGAGGAGATAGTAACACCCACACATGTTATTTACTTCTCACTCGGCTGCTACAAACACCCTTTCTCTCATTGTTTGTTTCATATCAAATAAACTACACTACGCGTGTCCGTCCGTGCGTCCGTCCAATATCTATCTAATTATCTATCCATCAATCTATTCCCTTTATATAACCCTCAACACGCTAAACAACCCCTATTTAAACCAATTATCTCATTATTTTCCTAAACCAATCATTCATTATCTTTTATGTACTGTAATTATCATGCAAACACAAATTACGTCATATTAGCCGAGTTAAGCTTCTTATTAGCCACCCCGCACCAACCCGGAAATTAATTCATTATGGAATACTGGTGCCTAAATCCGGGTCACACTGGGGAGACACGTGTAGGCGGGTAGGGAGTGCCGTAGGGAGGATCAGGAGGGATAGGGAGTAGGGTAAGGGGAGTGGGATAGGGAGAAGTAAGAGGCCTTGGGGTAGGGGGCGAAGAGGAGAGGAGTGTAGGGAAAAGAGGGAAGGCTAATTAGTGGAGTGGGGGTAGCAGGAGGAAGTGAGGTAAGGACAAGTGGGAGGAAGTGGTGTAGGGAAGAGTTGGATAAGTGAGAGAGAGAGAGAGAGAGAGAGAGAGAGAGAGAGAGAGAGAGAGAGAGACAAGATCAAAGATGGCCGCCATCAAAAACAATAACACAACAACATGACACACCACAACCTAACCCGTATCAAGTGTGACTCTACATAACATCAACAGGGAAAAAAATATTACATACAATAGGTACAAAAAACACTCAGTAACACACTAACAACACACTGTTGTAATCAAATGGTTCCTTTTAGATGTGACGACATACACAGCTTCATCACCACTCAAGGAATAAACTATCGTGGTCTATACAGCTTATAAAAGACTTTGTAGGAGATAACTTTGAGGTTCTAATTCATGTTATTAATCACATTGAAAGAATATTATAAGGTCAAAGGTCAATCTGTAATCTAAATGACCCATCAATTGGTTGTTAATGTGATAGACGGTGATTAAGTTTCACTAGTGAATTTAAAAGACGAAGTTCATTATATGCTTAGGAGTTTTTTATTATGAAATGTTGAACTAAAAAAAATGTTGCCAAAATGGTGAGAGGTTAGTTAACACAGGAGTATATATTCAGGCATAAACACTCCCCCCCCCTCCCGCCCCCCCCCCCCCGGAAACTGGTAATTCTTATTATGAACTAGTTTATGAACTCCAGCCTAACAGAGAAAAAAAACACACATACACTTAGAGAAAAAAAACAGAAATAAGCAATAAAAAATTAAAGAAAAAACGCACAAAAACACAAAAAAAGGGCATCCGTAACTTAGAGAAATGAGTATTTAGTGTTTAAAAAGGATATATTGTTTTTCAAAAGTCACCAGCAGAACTAACTAAAAAAAAAATCAGTAACTAAATATTCTGAGCCAAGGTCCTTATAAATCAGCGTTCAAGAGCACCTCACCTAACCTAACCCAACCAAACCAAATAACCTAACCTAACCTAACCTAACACAACAACCAAACCAAATAACCTAACCTAACCTAACCTAACCAAACCTAACCTAACCCAACCAAACCAAATTACCTAACCTAACCTAACCTAACCTAACCTAACCCAACCAAACCAAATAACCTAACCTAACCTAACCTAACCTAACCTAACCTAACCCAACCCAACCAAACCAAATAACCTAACCTAACCTAACCTAACCTAACCTAACCTAACCTATGTCTAGTTTAGTAACACTAGATTTATAGAAAGAAAACTGAATAGCAGCAAGTCGGTGTTGATCAATAATAGCTCTGACTGACCCTCACCTGAGATGGATAGATATATTAGATAGACAGATAAAGACAGAGAAAGAGAGACAGGAGGGTAACATAGTTTTGATACAGACAGACAGACAGACAGACAGACAGACAGACAGATAGATAGATAGATAGAAACTTTTTAGCCCAACATTTCAATCTCAGAACTTAACATCGGTAATTCAATGACGTAAATGCTGGCCGACTTAATTAATTCCCCATAACTCTTCAACGACCTCTAATGAAAATGTTAATTGCCCAAGACCTCCAATTGGGTCCTCAACAGAAACTCTTTCATCATATTAAAACTTTCAAAAAATTTCCTGGACTCCCCAAGTAGACCGTGGCGAGGGTATCGTAATCTCGAGTATGTGTGTGCGTGTGTGTGTTCCCCATCTTTTCTAAATTTGGCACCATTCCTTGTCTCAGCGTGGCACCATTCCTTGTCTCAGAGTGGCACCATTCCTCGTCTCAGCGTGGCACCATTCCTCGTCTCAGAATGGCACCATTCCTCGTCTCAGAGTGGCACCATTCCTCGTCTCAGCGTGGCACCATTCCTCGTCTCAGCGTGGCACCATTCCTCGTCTCAGCGTGGCACCATTCCTCGTCTCAGCGTGGCACCATTCCTCGTCTCAGCGTGGCACCATTCCTAGCTATCGGAGCCCAGGATCATAAGGCGATCCCTCCACGTACAACACACAGCGGCGGGAGGTCGTGGGGGCCCTGCCACCATCAGGAGAGAGATGCCCTCTGACTACACCTGCATGTTTAACTAGATCCACACATACACACACACACACACACACATACACACATACACGCACATACACACACACACACACACACACACATACACACATACACACACATACACGCACTTTTTCTAGCTGGTGGCCGAGTATGTGTCATAATTTCAGGCGTTGGAGATGTGAAACAGCGCGTGGTGGTTAGTGTGTTCAGGTTGCTAGCTCAGTGTGTGTGTGTGTGTGTGTGTGTGTGTAGTTCTGGTGTAATTCTAGAATCGTATGTGGATGTACGAGTCTTGGCGTCTGCACACACACACACACACACACACACACACACACACACACACACACACACATCAACTACGTCAACTCAGTAGCGATTAATGAATCCTTTATTGCATGTATGTATGTATATATGTATGTATGTATGTATGTATATGCGAGTGTGTTTGTGTATGAACGTGGGAAAATATGCAAATAAATAATGGATGGGCCGATTTTAATTAAACTTAGCAGAGAGGGAGGCTGTGTATCGGCCCGACTCAAATATAGACAATGCAGAGGTCAAGGCCACACTCGAGCTAAAATTGGTTGGGACGGATTTAAACGAAACTCTTAAGGTGGAACTAATTTGGGTGGAGGTCACAGTACAGTACAAGGTCGAAGATGTCACGGGTCAACGTCACGGATCAAGGTCGAAGACGTCACGGGTCAACGTCACGGGTCAACGTCACTCGTCAAGGTGGTTTTACTGCCCAGTCCACCCTCCACTTGATCGACGCGAGAAAAGAAGGTTATCGCTCCGCTTTCTCTTCGTTCGTGTGTATGTCTGTGTTCATGAGCGTGTGTGTGTTTGCGTGTTCATGTGTGTGTGTGTGTGTGTGTGTGTGTGTGTGTGGAGGGTAATACAAACGAGGCCCTGGGCATCACACCCTAATCTCCTTGAGCCAAACTTCCATCCAGATTCTTTTAAATTTCTCAGACCAAGAGAGGAACAGCGGCCGCTCCCTCCCTTACACAATGATTTCTTCAGCTCACCGTACTCTCTCTCTCTCTCTCTCTCTCTCCACCCTCCCCTCCCTTCTCGCCCTCTCTCCAACACCCTCCCCCTATCTCCTCCCCCCTCCCCCTTCCCATCCCTCCCCCCCTTATTTTTGTTGCATATCCCCCCTTAACCCCCTCACGAGGCAAGATAAATATAGATGATATTAAAGTGGCATTGTACACGGCTGTCTTAGGTCGCCCAAGCAATACCGTTCTTCCTCAACAACTCCCTTCCCCACCATAACTACCACAACCACAATTACCACAACTACTAGCATAATTACCATTACATACCACAACTATCATCAGACCCCACAATCAGCAACTACCATTATATCACTACCACCAATACTACTACCATAACAATCACGAATTACCATTACTACCACTATTTTCAACTACCAACTGTCATTACCATTACCACCACCATAACAACAATCACCAACTCCCACAGTACACTACCACCCCCCCCCCCCAGTACCACAACTACCAGCACCACTATCTAAAATTAGTGATCTCAATAAGACTTAATAGGCCTAAGCCATAGTATTGCACTGTAGAGAAGGTGTGTGTGTGTGTGTGTGTGTGGTGTGTGTGTGTACTTCAATATCCGTGTACCCAAAAAAAAATATTCATATAATAAGGACAGCCGGATATTGAACCGGATTTAACGATGGTAAAATTTAATATAAAGAAACGAAAAAAAAAAAACACATGCTCCACCTTTTTCCCTTATAGTATTGTGGCTGTATATCTACCCACGATTATTTCCTCCTCCTTTCCATCTCCCTACTCCTTCCTCTCCCTCACCTCCCCTCCCTCCTACCGAGTGCAAGCGTCTCACCTCCCCTTACTTCCCTCCCTCCTTCCTTTCTTTCCTTCGTTCTTCCCGCCGCCGCCGCTCCAGGTTCTCAGTGACGTCGCGTTACCGCTCGAGCAAGGAAGGCAGTATGGCTCCTCAGACGTGAATTATGGAGCGTGTTACATCATGTGCAAGATTTGGCGCCCGTTTATTTTCTTCTTCTCTCCTTTACAGAGGATTTTTTACACAGCTTTTGATCCAGGGATTCGCTGTGATTTTTTTGTGGGGGAACGCCAGCTTGTTTCACCTGATGATCAAACACCATGACGCTATATGTGGGGGGTTGGGTTAGGTTAGGTTAGGTTAGGTTAGCATTAAAGTGTAAGAGAGTCTGTGTCAGTCTTAATTCACATTTCCCTGTTTCACATCCAAGTGTCAGTGTACACCTGGAGGAGCGGTCACAGTGTACTGGCTCAGGTGTGTTCAGGTAACTTAGTGTCCACATTATATGAGGCAGGTTTTACAGTGTTGCCGGTCAATAATTCTCTTGTAACTGCCTCGGAATTTGTGCCCGACAGGCAATTAAGAACAACTGACCCGAGGTGTGTGTGTGTGTGTGTGTGTGAGTGGAATGTTTAAACGATCGTACAACAGCGAGAGTCGAATAGAGGACACCTGCTGCATGACTTTGGTGCCTTGTTGGGTGGCCACACACACACACACACACACACACACACACATGAATACTTAAATGTAATCCTGGACTAAGACTCTGCACCTGTATGTCGAGGTCTTGTTCTGATCCTTTATTGGCACAGTTGGTGGCGTCATAAAACATCCACAGGTTAGGAATAGTTAACGCATGACGTCTTGATCTGCCGCTACCGTCTTCCTCTCGCTATTGGCCCAACACGACAGCGGTAAACACGTGTGTATTGAGTATGATTTTCTTTATAATTTGTCATAGCAATTGAGATTTTTTCGCCCCTCCAACAAAACTTCCCCACACCTGCCACATCCCCCCCCCCCCCCACCCAGTTCAGGGCCCGTCAGGTGAGGGAAGTTTGCGCCAGGTTTGTTCAGAAGAAAAAATAAATAAAATATCTAATACAAAACTAAAAGTTCCTTGACTTAACCATCTTAGAAAAAAAAATCTCATCTCATAATGTCCCGTGTGTATAAAAATGTCTAGTCGCCTGCACAGTTGTATGTATGTATGTATGTATGTATGTACGCGCATGGGTGTGTAACTAGTGATAATTGGCCGCTCAGTGTATCACAGGAACCAATCAAGTGTGCTGAATTCGTCTCCCTTTACTATGTCGTTTACGAGTACAAAATTCTCAGCCGGCAAAAGGTGAAGGAAAGTGAAATACCATAAAGGTTTTAGAGCAGATCTGATCCAGTGATTTACCTTCATCTCGCCTGTGTATACAAGGCTAGCAACGACCTCACATTCACACACATATACTAAGTACTTCGACACACACACACACACACACACACATTAATATTGACAAACACGCTCACAAACTCACGTTCACACACTCAAAATATACAAACACGAAAACACACACCCACACCCACTCACCCACCCACACACACCCACACCCACACCCACTCACCCACCCACACACACCCACACCCACTCACCCACCCACACACATCCACACCCACTCACCCACCCACACCCACTCACCCACCCACACACACCCACACCCACTCACCCACACCCACACCCACTCACCCACCCACACACACCCACTCACCCACCCACTCACCCACCCACACACACCCACACCCACGCATCTCATTCGAAGAGGGAGTTAAAACAACCTCGCCCCTTTGATCTATAATGTACATGAAAGAAACGAAATAAATAACGACAGACTATTTTTTTTCCGGAAGACTATACAGCACCGCTTCACTTCCAACTTTACATGCCAGCGACGTAAGGTTGGATATAGGAAGCTGGGTAGTTTACATGCCAGCGGTGCACCCTGCCAGTATCGCCTGCCATCACCGTCCGCCTAAGTGAATTCGAGGATTTTTTCTTTTTTTAATCACATATTCTCTTTCAGTTTTGGGCCTTTACATATTATAGATTCACATGAAGATTGGTCCCCCCCTTTCCCTCACCTCCCCCTCAGCTTATTTCACTTTAAGATTAACCACAATAACGCTAAAGTTAACAACGTAACCTAACCTAACCTAACACCAACCTAACCTAACCTCCTGCAAGCCAATACAGCCATAAATTTCTGTCCATTGTGTACTAAGAACTTGGACATCAATGGGAAGTTATGCCCCGTACAGCCTAATTTATACAACCCAGTTAATCCAATTCGCTTTAATACCCTTTTTGGTATCAACTTAACCCCCCCCCCCCCCCTCATACTCCGCCCAAACACTTTTCTTCCCTGTCTCGAGGATAAAGGTTGATATTCGGGTTTGTATGTCGGAAATCATTTAAAGCCGCTGCCGTTCTCCTCCACAACAATGCTATTAGTTTACTATTTTCTTAAAGCAATATAATGGGTGATGCAGTGATGCTACTTAATCAAAATACGTTAAAAAAAAATAGTAATTAGTGTAAAAGTTATATATCGATACGTGGGGGGACTCTAGACTAAAAATAAACTTAATATAAGCTTAACCTACTTTTTTCTTAATCAGTTTCTCATAATCAAGTCACTCGCTGCTATACCCACAACCATTATCTGAAACTTTCCAGGAGTAACTATACCATTTTAATACCACTCCCATCTATGTAACCAACCCTTGCCTCATTTACCCATAGATCAAAAGCGATTAGAATTTCAGCGTTCAATACTTTAATTTGGTCTTTTCTTTGCAAACCCGTAAATGGACTAAATATGTAGATGCAATTAAGAACGATTCAAAATTCTGAATCTGTTATTACAATGGGAACGACCTCAAGCCTCTCATTAGTGTACAACTCGGCCGCCAGATGGTACTACCGGGCTATGAACTTATGAAAAACACAATAAAATATAAAAACAACAAAATACACAATAGAAAAATACGATGAATAGATAAAAACATAAATCGCATGAAGATTAACCACCCTAACACTACCTGGTGGGATTAGATTAGGTTAATTTTAAGTTAATCTACGGGTTAAATCTTCAAGTGAACCACAAATATTACCTATATGTAGAGGGTCGAACCAAGCACTCCTATACACCGGGCGATATATCAAACGTCAAGTAAAACACAAAAAACACACAAGGGACACAAAAAACACACATTGAACACCCATCCCCCCCAAAAAAAAATACTAACCTAACCCTAACCCATCTCAGCACCACTTAATCCAAACCTAACCTAACCCATATCAATTTAGGTCAAACCGATGAGAGGCAACTGGACCATCACCGAGCAGATGCAGCAACACAAACACTCCCTAAATCATAATAAACTAAAAATATTATGCAAGTCCACGTGCTGCACTCCACGACCCTGTGCTTCCCGGGGTGTTGAAAAAAAAATTAATAAATAATAAAAATAAAAATGGTGACGATTGAAAGATATTAATTAAATCCTTCACCTGGCGTTTTAATTCACTTTCATATTGAATTATAAATGAGAAATAAGCACACGTGTTCAGAGTGTAAATTTGCATGGACTAAAAAATACCAGAGCGTGAACCTATACCGTCCCTGACACACATTGGTGAAGGTGGGTAGGTAGGTGGGTAGGTAGGTAGGGTAGGCTAGGCAGGTAGGCTAGGTAGGTTAGGTTAGGTTAGGTTAGGTAGGTAGGTAGGTAGGTAGGTAGGGTAGGGTAGGGTAGGGTAGGGTAGGCAGGTAGGCTAGGTAGGTAGGCTAGGTAGCGTCACACAGGTAGCGTCACTCAGTCCCAGCGTCACACAGCTAGCATCAATGATTCTCAGCGTCACATACAGTCAGACTAACATCGTCACACTGCCAAACCAGCGAGTGTTACGGAGTCACACAGACAGACAGACAATGTTCAAGACCGTCACACGGATAAGGAGTATTACAGAGCGTAACACAACCAGCCAATTAAGGACAAGCAGTCAACCAGTCACAAACGACGTCACACAACCATACACTACCAGGAAACGATACGCCACGTCACTCTGCCAACAAGTGTCATACCGTAAGCGTGCGTCACATCGCCAACGTGCGTCACACTTCGCCACATCGCCAGCGTACGTCACACCACCACTGTACGCCACACCTCGTCACACCGCCACCCAACGTCACACTACCGCTAGCGTCACACGACCATTGAGCCTCACATAATGTCACATCGCCAGCGTACGTCACACCTTGTCACACTCACCCCCCCAACGTCACACCGCCATTGAGCGTCACACCTCGTCACACCACCACCCAGCGTAACATCACCAGCTACCGTCACACACCACCTTCCCGGTAAGTCGGTCAGAGATTTCACTGTTCGGGGACTTTTTGTCGAATCTCTTGCCTGTATTCGTCCAATAAAAGAAAATTGGATACAAAAAAAGTTCCAATTTTAAATTCACATCCTTTCCCCTGACCCGGGCCAATATCTGGCCCGGTGGAGAGACAGACAGACAGACAGAGACGGATAAAGAGGGAAACAGACTGACAGAGAAAGAAATAAAGAAAAAAGAGTTAGGAAAAGAAACGGAGAGAGAGAGAGAGATGAGATTGTGTATGTTCAGTACTATGTATGTACTGTATGTATGTGAGGGAGGAGGAGGAAAGTGAGGGAAAGTAGAGAGGAGGTTGATGTTCCTGGTGGGGGGGGGGGTTGAGGTAGAACACTGAGGTTGAGTATGGTAGGCAGTTGTAGAGGGTGATAAGGGTAAAGGGGGTAGGGTGGGGTGGGGTTGGAGGCAGGGTCCAATAAGATTATTTTGTACTTAATATATAGAAGAAAAAAGTATAATATTTCACAAAGTCCTAACCCAACCCAACCCAACCCAACCTAACCCAACCCAACCCAACCCAACCTAACCCAACCCAACCCAACCTAACCCAACCCAACCCAACCCAACCCAACCCAACCCAACCCAACCCAACAATCTGGGTAAAAACTCCATAAAACCTTCTTACTAGTACACCCTGACTGAGGTTAAAATGAAAATTACGAAACGATATTTTTCTTCCTCCGCCGTCAGGTAGGTCCTGGGCGCTGTACTGGCTGGCGGCCGAGAGATGAATGAGCGACGGGATCCTCTTTTGTATCTCGGTAACTAACCTTAATGGCGTGTGCTTGTTACTGTTGCTGCCCCATTTACGAGTTAGTTCGCTTCAGGGTAAATAGCGAGATAAAGGAGTGAGCGTCGTACTCGTGTGTCCCTCCTGTGTGTGGTCCAGTCATGGCTGCCACCCACCACCCCTTGTGAGGCGATCCACACAACAGTTTGCTTCAGGTTTTGTGTGTTGATAACCTAACCTAACCTAACAGATCAAATTTTACTACATAAAAAAAAAATATTGTCCATTAAGTTACAGCAATAGGGAAAAAGGTCACCCCTATTCGCACCCCCCCCTATACACACACCACCCCCCACCGTCACCCCTACACACACTTACGTAATCACCTATCCCCCCCCACACAGATACACAACCACCCACCACCCCTACACCCCTCCACACCCACACATTCAGGGCTGGGTGTCGTACACTGTTTAGGAGGCTGGAGGGACCGGCTGTATATTTCCCCAGAGACAGAGTCGTCGACATTATATAATAACCCGGAAATTTATATTCATGACGCAAGGCTTTGTGTTTGGGTTCAAGTCTGTATTTTAAATGTTTGTTTATAGATGGACTGTGTTGGTTAAATGCATCTCCTTGTGTAGAAAAAAGTGGGTGACTAGTAGTATAATAATAATAATAATAATAATAATAATAATAATAATAATAATAATAATAATAATAATAGTTGTATAGTAATAGTAAATAGTAGCAAGTAGGAATTGTTGTTGTGGGAAAAACTAATCCCTCCCGAGCGAGAATCATCCACCAGTCAGGTCACGAAGCAGATTTGGGATTGAGTAAACGCAACCAGAACGCAAACATTTTCTTTAGTATAGAGAGGATAAACGCAGCATCCAACAGAAGGATTTGTCCTATGTGTACTGACAGCGCCTGGCCACCTGCCTCACTCACACACCTAACAGAAATGTATACAATAAACATGACTACACCTAACACACAGTCACAACACCATACACTCATTCATCACACCTTAATACACAACAACAACACCATAAACTATCATTCATCACACTTGCTGACGTGATAAAGGGGTCAGGTGATGTTGCTGACAGTGGCACAAGTGTATGTCAGCAGGTGATGGGGCTGACGTAAAAATATAAGGCTGTGTCAAGCAGGTGTCATTAAAACTCAGGACACATCAGCTGTCACTCTGAAGCACACCACCACATGTCAAAAAAAATCCAGAAACCAGGTATACCACACACACACACACACACACACACACACACACACACACACACACACCAAGAATTTTTATGTGCGTGTGTATGTGTGAGGCGGAAGATGCAAGACAGAAGAAAAAAAATCGAGAATAAATTGGATAGTTTCTCAAGGCTATACTTAGAAATCATAAATGGAAAAAGAGAAACACATTTTCTTATTGCTCGCCTGCAGGAACCGAAAGGCATGCAAAGAATCCCAATCTCCTCCCCCCCCCCCCTTGGAGGATACCGGTGCATGTTATTGGCTGGAGGTTTCTCAGAAGTGAACTTTGATCCCAGTGGAGAAAAACCCCTGGCTGAGGGGATAACTTATCATCGACAGTCTCAAGTGTTTCGCGGAACTCACTGTGGTACTATACGACGGCACAAGTTTTGGGAACACTAAATCCCTGGGTGTTGGGGGAAGGGGGGGAGGGGGTGTTGGGGGAAAGGGGGGAGGGGGTGTTGGGGGAAGAGGTGTTGGAGGAAGGGGGGGTGTTGGGGGAAGGGGGAGGGGGGAGTAGGTGTTAGTGAGTGATAAACTACCCGTAAGCCAGCCACGTCTAATAACATTGTGACAAGTGGATATCAGGGAGTTGGCACACTGTTTTACTAAGCTTCCACTCGATCCCATCAACTCTCCCGACTAAATCAAATACGGTAGCCATTCACAACTGGGCCGACTGGTGGTGCCCCGGGAGAGTCTGCATCTGAAAACAACACCAAAACCTCTCGTGGAGAAGTTTACATCCTCCCCAAACCATCACACAAAGAGCAAAGGTTATTCTCACTGTCACGTTACAAAACTCAATAAGTTCAAAGTCACAACCAGAAAGACTCCAACACCTAACACTGACGCTGAAGTAACTCTAAGCTCGTCTCACACCTCCCTCACTGTTCACTCTTAAGACACCTCTCTATCACAGCCTCGATCAATGACAGTTCTCCAGTTGTAGTATTCCCAACCATCATAACAACAACTGAAAGGGTAGTTACTCCACACCATACACAACTAAGGCTGGCGAGGTAATCCCCCCCCCCTTCCTCTGATTCTTCATTCCTTCCCTTGTATATATTACCGATATTTTCTCTCGA
The DNA here is from genome assembly GCA_958450375.1 of Homarus gammarus. Classification (NCBI taxonomy): domain Eukaryota; kingdom Metazoa; phylum Arthropoda; class Malacostraca; order Decapoda; family Nephropidae; genus Homarus; species Homarus gammarus. Next base: position 272,756 of record CAUDMG010003756.1, read on the forward strand.
TATTCCGATGACTCTTCTCTCCAGTCTCTGTAAGGTGAGGTCTGTGAACTCCTTTGTCACACCTAAATCAACAGAACGTAACGACTTCAGAAACTCCTCTATCTGGTAAGTAAATAACGCAGAATCACCTCCGCCTTTCCAGGAATACCTTAGTAGCTGTGTTCGTGGGAGTGCTGTTCTATTATACAACTGGGGTGTCTTAAACTTTACTATCACTGCCCAATGTTGTTATGACAGTAAACCTTCAGTAATGTAGTCTTGTTCTGCCGGACTTGACAACATATAAACCGACATAGAGTAGATGGTTCTAGTCCTTTTGGAGCCCCAGTGAGAAAAAAACACGGGGTATTACATTAACCTACTGATGCAGATATGCTAATTACTCTCTGACGGAAGATGAATCATAAATCCATTGCAGCTCCACCACAACACCACACACCTCTACCACAGCACCACCATCCCTCATCTCCACCACAGCACCACCATTCCTCACCCCCACACAAAACACCTCCAGCTCTACAACGTTGCTATAACACCTAATGCAATAACACTTACAATTAGCCACGATAACAAAGAAATGAGACCAAACGTGTTTATAGGTGAATTATTCCTGCAACTGATAGCGTTTATCATTGGCATCACCATCCCAATCGGAGCTGTCATCTAAATAACCAATACTCAAACAGTTCTACTCTAGTATTTCCGTTACTATTATTACTAAACACTCGAAACTATTTTGAAAACGTTATATTAAGAATGGTTGCTGACCCACATGTTGTCTGCTTAATATTTAGAAGCCGCTGCTAACAACCGTACCCTGAGTTACTGTACTGTAAATGCCAGTGACAAGAAAGACCGGACACCTCGCCAACTGCACTGGCTAACAACTACGGAATACAACCCGTCATTAACAACACCTATACTGCCAGTACCTCCTACACGATGTATCATACAGTAAACAAAACACCAGCATCATCTATCAACTCCTAACTATGACACACAACTAAAAAATTAACGCCTGGCGAACGTTATCCTGGCGTTACCCACTCCTACAGAAAGAGCCTGAGGTGACGTGTAAGGAGTGGGTCGCTGGCGCCTGGTAGGAGGACAATACCTGGACGTCAGCTGTACGTCAACACCTGGCGGCCTACGGAACACGAGAAGGTAAACATCAAACCTACCTGTATACTAGGAGGTCGTGTGTACACCTGAACGACCATCATATTTTACGTTAATTGCGACACACACACACACACACACACACACACGCACGCACGCACGTACGTTTAAGTGTGTGCATGTATAAGTAACAAGCACTGTAAGAAGTATTTTCACAAAAAGCTCCTACTTACATAAAAAAAATGCATTAAATAGAGAACAATAATTACGTAACATATTCACGGTTCTTATAAAATAATCGGGTGCGTCTATAACAGGCTGTCACATACTCTTCTCCCTAATGAAAGTAACATTTAATACAGGTAATAGCATCTTAAACTCCTCCTCCTGGGTAGTTGAAGGGGCTTACCATTAACTTAATTAAAATAGTAAAGTTTACCCTGACAGTCCGGTAACGTTTTCTGTAATCAGTCTTAAGTAGCTGTGCAATGTTTACAAACTACAGAAACTTTACTTCTTGCTCAACAATACAGTAAGTGTGTCAGAGAGTATAATCTAAACATTACCTTTCACTATGATGCACTTGATTTAAAGAAAGAAATAATTGAACATAATAAAGAAAATATAGTTCCCGTATTCACTTAAAATCAGTTCGTGGTGAATTCAGGTGAGGAGCAGGAGCATATTGGCTTTATTAATATATTATCAGAGTCTAATTGTTCCAGTGTTATTTATTATTAAACACAATCATTTAGCGTTTCTTTCGGGGCCTCGTGATCAGACAACACCAATGCTTTCGATCTCATTGGTGTTGAAGTGATGATGTGCGACTAAGCTTCCGTAGTACGACACGATGCAACTGTTTTATTTGGGTCGATTCATATTCTAAAAAATGTACAGTGAATAAATACCTATTCCAACTGTGAATAATGAGACGAGGAATTTTCTAATGCATAACTTTAAATTCTTCAACTGTATGGAAAATTATATGAATAAGTTTTAAAATATATTAATTCTAGTTTAGGCCTACACGACCCACTCAGCCACAGTCAACAAGTCTGTCTTCAATCACCTAATGAAATACACTAGTTAGGGAACTGTATAAACAAACTGGAGTAGATAATAATGGAGAGTAACACAGGGAGGGAGGGTGTGTGTGAGAGCGAGCCAGCTGGAGAGGGAGACTACATAGGCTTATCCATAGTCACTGCTATCTCGTCTCACTATATTTAATGCAGCCGGATGTAGAGGGAGGCTTAACAATCAATTGAATGGTAATTGCCAACGAAATAAAATAAACAAACGTGTTTTACCAATTTAAGAAACCCATATTATCAATTCTGTGTGTGTGTGTGTGTGTGTGTGTGACCAGGGGCAGGAAGAGGTGACAGTTGAAACAAATTACAATATTTCAGTAATCATGTTTCTCAAGTTTCTTATTTCATGAGGATTTTTGTCTGTTAAAACATTGTATCTTCCTGGGGACAAAATAGAACATCTTCAAACTGCGACATCTCGAGAAATTAGCTCAGTCAGTCAGTCAGTCAACCAGCACAGCAGCTCGCGACAGGCATTCATTAAGCTTCTGACGCAGCCAAAATTACCTGTATCGGAAGATGATGGAACCTTGATGGCTGGCTCGTGTGTGTGTGTGTGTGTGTGTGTGTGTGCGTGTGTGTGTAAAGTATAAATCAACAACCTGTTGACTCTTTCCCAGGAGACTTTAGCAAACTTTATTATGCTGCCACTTTCTCACTGCCTCACACAGTTCCCCCACACTGCCCCATACCTCCCTCAAACTGCCTCATACCTCCCTCACACTGCCTCATACCTCCCTCACACTGCCTCACACCTCCCTCACACTGCCTCACACCTCCCTCACACTGCCTTATACCTTCCTCACACTGCCTCACACCGCCCTCACACTTCCTCACGCCTCACACTGCCTTACTGTATACCTTCCTCACACCTCCCCACTACCTCAGACTCCCTCACAGCTTCACACCCTTACACCTCACTCTCCTTCATTGCCTCACACCCCCACCCTCCCTCACATCCCCTCGCTCTCACCCTCCCTCACACACTCCTCACCCTCCCTCCCTCCCTCGCAAAGACCCTTCAGTGTGTGTGTCTCAGTGTGTGTGTAAGCGTATGTGTGTGTGTGTGTGTGTGTGTGTGTGTGTCAGCGCGGGTGAAAAACACGGATATGAGGCGAGACTTAAAGGCGAGTACACACAGCCAACAAAATTAAAATCAATATCTTTACCGAGAGAAAAATCTTGACAGTATTCAGCGTCCAGCGGTGCGTGGCAGGCAGGCAGGCACACACACACACACACACACCGGGTACTAAGGGGGGGGGGGGGGGCGACCAACACCTTCCACAGGTAATTAACACATAACATGGTTCATCGTCAGGAGGTATTTAATGCAATGTTTATATTACTAACGACGAAGGCGTGGATGGTTCCAACGAAGTACTTTAGTACCAAGAACAACTAAAATAAGTTTGAAGGCCGAGAAAAGACCTAACAGACGGACAGACAAACGAAAAGACAGACAAGCAGACGAACAGACAGACAAACAGACAGACACGCAGACAAACAGACAGACACGCAGACAGACACAACAGACAGACAGACAAACGAGCGAACAGACACACGACAACTCCGCCAACGAAGAAAAATTTAATATATACAAAATCGTGTTGGCATTGACCTTCCCGGCCCCAGCAACCTGACTACTGACTACTGGAGAGTGTCAGCTGTGACGGCCCAGTGGGAGAGGGATATGTCAGTCTCCTTGAGCTGACAATCGTACTTCCATATTTTTTATATTATTTGCAACACTCTCTCTCTCTCTCTCTCTCTCTCTCTCAATTGACATCACTCTACGTGTGTATGTGTGTGTGTAAATAATAATAATAATAATAATAATAATTAACGGTTTATTGAAAGAGCTTGGCAGCCAGAAGGCTGAAAATATACAGTTACATATTTGGGGAATGGGTTACGAATTACAAATAATAAACAAGTAACATAAGTGATACAAATAAGATATATAATAACTAGATGGGGAAAAGCTCAAACTACAGTTCATTTCAACATAGTGACAGTGCAAGAAGTAGTATTTACTGGGAGTGAATACACTGGTTTATTACTAGTTATTGATAATTTTTACAGTGGTTGGGACTGGGCTGTTCTTATAGCGATCAGTTCGTGCACGTATGGGCTGGATGCGGTTGTGGTGTCGAACAGCAATTCTCGGGCTAGGGATCTCAGGCTGTAGTAGGAACCGGTGTCGAGGATGGTGTAGAAGCTCCTTACCAAATTTGCAGATGAGGTCGTGGTGATGGTCAGTGAGAGTCGAAAGGGTCGGTGTGTTGAGCGCTTCTTGATATGTGGAGTAGGAAGGGGAGAGAATAATCTTGCATGCCCTCTTTTGCACTTTTTCTAGGTGTTTACGTTGTGTGGCATTTAGGGAGGAAGACCAGGTGGGGGAGGTATAGGTGAGCTTGGGAAGTATGGGTGGGTGGGTGGGTGGGTGTGTGTGTGTGTAAATAACAACAAGGTTTATGGTGCAAATGATCAAGGGTGGTTTAGCGCCAGTCAATTAAAACAATACCTTACTATTCTCAGATTTCAATTATGGGAAACGCGAGTATTTTTCACGGACATGCATAGGAAGACTAAACCTATTTTAATATATTCACGTTTCGCTAAAAAATCACACACACACACACACACACACACACACCATAGGTCATACACGCTGCTATTTGATTCTGTATTTATATCTAGCTTGAAAAAAAAATACATTCGCTGCTGACAATCACTTGTGCTTTTTGTTACACATGTATTTCACGTCTATGCCTTAGGGGGGATAGTTGGTGGGTTGGGGGAAGGGTTAGGGGAGGGTTGGTGGGTTGATGAGTGAGGGAGGATTAGTGGGTTGGGGGGGGGGAGGGAGGGGGATGGTTGGTGGGCTGGGGAGGGGCAGTTAACATACACTGTGGAACAAAACTCATATTTTACCGGAATACTAGAACTATTTGAACGTTTTATTTATCGCTGTTATTTCAACCTGCCGGGAGTGGTACAAGTAACAACACAGAGAGAGAGAGAGAGAGAGAGAGAGAGAGAGAGAGAGAGAGAGAGTATTTTGTAATGACTCTAACTTTTTGTGTATGTAAATATATATTATTATGACCCCCTCCACCACCACAGTGAGTAATATATTCATTTTAATGTCTGTCTGTTTTTCTATTTCGTTTTTCTTACTTTTAATAAAACAACCAAACGTCACCACAAGGAAAGAAGAAAACACGAAGTTCCCAAGCGCTTTCGTGTAATTCACATCTTCAGGGGTGAGTACAGACTAGAGAGAAGTACAAATCAAGGTGTATAAATACAGAGGAGGGTGAGACCAGGTCCACAATGGTCAGGTATTAGGTAATGACCCTACTACCAGTATCTATTTCATCTATACAATATATTTTTTTCCACTGACTCCCGATTGAAATTTTAGTTTAGCTTCAAATAAATAAATAAATGCTGACTCTCTCTCTCTCATATTTCTAGCAAACAAAAATTTATCCTGAAAATATATGATACCTTGTTTCATCCACTGCAGTCAAAGTAAAAAAGATCCGATAGTTTGCTGCTTTAATGATGAAAAATAGAGAAAAATATTGAGTCTAGGTTTTTCGTCCTCTTTTAGTTCAACTGATTTACATGTCAACACGCCTGGCGACACCTTGTGACGGATCTCATAAATAAATGCAAGCTTGAAGTTGGTTTGATCGTGTGTGTGTGTGTGTGTGTGTGTGTGTTTACATCAGTATAAAAAGTAAGAGAATTTAATACCAAAAGTCCTATTGTCTCCCTTTAAGTCTCATTCGAACAAGTGGGTCGACTTATTGATTAAAAACTCAAAAGATGCGGAGATGCCTTCTTCACACACACTGTTACTATGTTCTAATGCCCTGTAATATGAACTTCTCCCCCACCTAGTTATTATATATCATGTTATTGTACTTGTATATTATTTGTCAATCAAGTGACCCATTCTCCTATTATGTAACTGAATATTTTTAGCCTTCCGGCTCCCATGCTCTTTCAATAAACCGTTAATTACTATTATTACAATTATTATTATTATTTACACACAGTAATCAAGCATCCGTGTACTGATTAAATATATACAATATTCATAATAACTTCAGAGAATGTCAGAATGTAAACAATCATATGTATAGGCGCCTCTACGCTACATCAGCTACCATTATAAAGAAAAAAGAGATAGAACGACAAACAGACACACAGGAAGAGAAAGATAAAAGACAGTCTGACAGACGATTTCACCCGTCTTCCGTGCCACATCAAACACTCGGGTACGTGAGGCTGAGAGAAGAAAGTGATGGCCAACACATCAAGAGTAACTACTGAGTGTCCGTGATGCATCTATACGCACGTTGATATTAGAATGATTTATTACTACTAAAACAACTAAGGTCTTTAAACACACTAGATTATTTCTGATGTTGATGTTATAGTGCATCACGGAGGAGCTTCAACAACTAAGGTCTTTGAGCGTGAGTTATAGATTAGTAGTTATAACAGTCATATGCAATTAAAAAGCAAGTAAGAAATAATAGACCTTCATAGTGCTCAGTATCACACCAGCTTTCGGCGCCAAAATCAGAGTGGAAGGGGAGGAGGAGGGGTGGGAAAGGGGAAAGGGGAGGAGGGGTGGGGAAGGGGAAAGGGGAGGAGGGGTGGGGAAGGGGAAAGGGGAGGGGGGGTGGGAAAGGGGAGGGGGGTAGGAATGTTGTCGTCGATGCTATTCTGAAAATTTTTGACTTCAAACTTAACTGCGCCAAACGTAAATAAAACGAGTTAGTCAGCAATGATCAACTGAATCCACCTAAACTCATTTAAGTAAGCTGAAGTAAATTAAGCGTGAAGGCAGTTTTATATATAATTTATCACTTAATACAATGTCGCTCAATGATCCAGATTAATAAAGAAGGAAAGTTTATTTGTTCAGTAAATCCCAACACACATTACATTCACCAGCTTTCATAATATCAACAGATGGAGTATATAAAGTAAAACAAACAGTCTCCCCTCAATTTTAATCAAGGAAAACGATGCGATCTTCAGATATTTATAGATTAATCGAAATTAATACTGTACCTTCATATTTTGTCGAAAAAAAATTGTAGTCATATTTCACGTCATGATTCAATGTTTTCATTATTTTGTTGAGAACCTCCAACTTAACAATCACGTTTTGTTTATGAGGGAATATTTATTTTCTGCGAAACTTTGACAGCCAAAATGTTGCGCCTACTAACCCCCACTCCGCCAGAATTTGTGTATAAACGTCTTCATTTATTTATTATTGCAACTAAAAAAACTAATTTCTTTAATACTACTACTATTATGTACACTAGTTACTGGTTGTTGTCGTAGCTAGTATTATTATTATTGTTGCATTGTTGTTGTGTGTGTGTGTGTGTTACCTAGATATATTCCAACTGTAGACAAATATGCACATGACACACCACTAACACGTGCAGGAGTGTGTTAAGAGGAACGACGCATCTCACCCAGCTGTGTGCCCAAGACCTTCCTGGTGTGTCTCAGTGGAGGATCTACTGAGGCCTGGAGCATCTGCTTAAGAACAAGTCAGGGCTACACACCTCTCACCCCCACTCCACCAGGCCACACACCTCCCACTCCTCCACCAGGCCACACACCTCTCACCCCCACTCCACCAGGCCACACACCTCTCACTCCTCCACCAGGGAGTGCAAATTAAGATGCTTTAACCTGTCTCTATACTCAAGGTTCCTAATGCCCGGGATTAGTCTTGTCATTCTCCTCTGAATTCTTTCCAAGGATTCTATATCCATTCTGTAATACGGTGACCAGAACTGAACTGTGTAATCCAGGTGAGGTCTCACAAGAGCAAGATACAGTTTTAGGATGATCTCGCTAGTCTTGTAACTAACACTCCTATGTATGAACCCAAGTACTTTATTAGCCTTGTTACGAGCAAAAACACATTGCTTACTTGGCTTAAGGTTCCTACTTATCATTACTCCTAAATCTCTCTCGCAGTCGGATTTCTGTATGGCATCGTTGTTCATCTGGTATCTGGTTTACCTGTTTACAAATACACACATTTCAAAAGCCGACATAATGATGGTTTAAAGGCTTTAAACCATCATTATGTCGGCCTTTGAACTGTGTGTATTTGTTTAAACTTTAAACAAATACACACATTTCAAAAGCCGACACACTGGTGGTTTAAACAAATACACACAGTTCAAAAGCCGACATAATGATGGTTTAAAACAAATATGTATTATGTATATGAACTGTGTAGGCGATGAGTTATAGCCCTGTTTATGAAAATGTTTACCAAGGCTCTAACTGGGTCACACACGAGAGGCTCCACACTACCTGAAAATTAAATCTGGCCCCGAGCTTCCATTTATAGTGAGAACATGCAAATAACACTTTAAATCAAGCAAAACCGTACTAATTCCCCACCACACCCCACCACATCCGACCCCACCCGACCACACCCGACCCCACCCCACCACACCCCACCCCACCCGACCACACCCCACTCCGCCCCACCCCCACTCAGATTGCTTGAAAACTTACGAAATTTATGGAAAATGAGCTAAAATCCGTAAAAAAATGAAATTAAGACTAAAAATACGAATATAAAGCAAGATACAAAAGAGATTGTTAAACGAAGGGAATGTGGGATAATATAGGAAAATTAAACACTTATAAACATAAAAAACACACAAATACATTATCAAATCATGAGAAATGCAAAAAAAAAAAAAAAAGAAGACGAAAACACAAAAATGCCTTAAATAAAAAATAAAAAATGATTGAAAAAACACACGCAAATGCTCGAAAAGACGTGAACATAAACAAACACACACTACCTAACACACGAAATAAGCCGGAAACGCACAAGAACACACGAAAATGCACGAAAACACGGGAATACACACACACGCCAAGTTAAATTCGTCCGGGTCAAACTGTGGACTACTGGGAAACATGACCATTTAGGCTTAACTGCTGCGTGTGTATATAGAGCAAAGAGAGAGAGAGAGAGAGAGAGAGAGAGAGAGAGAGAGAGAGAGAGAGAGAGAGAGAATGAACAAATTACCTCGTTTCCATAAGCTCACTCAAGCGTCGCCAAAAAACTAACAAACTTTATTAAAAACTTTGACTAATAACGTAAAAGTTTATTGGACTCGCACAAGCACGGGAACATTATAGACTATAGAGTATTAAGAGATTGAAGAAGAGAGGGGGGAAAAAAGAGGGGAAAATAGAGAGGGAGGAGGAAGTGAGGGAGGGGGGGGGGTGAGTGAGAAAGGTAGGGAGTGAGAAAGGGAGGAAGGAAGGAGTAATGGAAGGAGGGAGAGAGGTAGTATAACTCAATGACAGAGGCTCTATAATCCACTTTTCTCAACAGGGTTCGGTAATGGCGCGTACCTTGTTATACGGTCACGGGGCCTCCCAGGGGCGACCCGGGCCACTTAACCCTTTACCTCCGCCGCGCCAACATCTCTCTCTCTCTCTCTCTCTCTCTCTCTCTCTCATACGCTATTTTGGGGTCTCTAATAGCCATCTGGTTTCTACTATTACTAATATATCCGAAGAGAGAGAGAGAGAGAGAGAGAGAGAGAGAGAGAGAGAGAGAGAGAGAGAGAGAGAGAGAGAGAGAGAGAGCGAGGGAAAGAGAAGGAATGAGTGAGAGCAAATGAAAGAGAGAGAAAAGTAGGTTCCGATACATAAAAGAATACAATACAGCCTCTCCACCCAGCCACGACACCAATACACGTTGTCCATCATCTCTGTAAGACACAATTACACGTCACTTAAAACATACACCTGCATCTCGACCCGCCAGGACCCTTGTCTACAACACCGGGGTCAAATATCTTTCCCCAAATATCATCTTTAGGCCGAGGGGGAGGGGAGCCGACGGGGGGGGTGGAGAGGGAGCCGAGGGGTGTGAGAGGGAGCCGAGGGGTGTGAGAGGGAGCCGAGGGGTGTGAGAGGGAGCCGAGAGGGTGGAGAGGGAGCCGAGAGGGTGGAGAGGGAGCCGAGGGGTGTGAGAGGGAGCCGAGAGGGTGGAGAGGGAGCCGAGGGGTGTGAGAGGGAGCCGAGGAGAGGGGGTGGGAGGGAGCCGAGGGGAGGGGGTGGGAGGGAGAGTTAGTTCACGGAGAGAAAGGGTGAGGAAAGACCTAATTAAAGGTGAGAAGGGGTGAGGAAAGAGCTAAATATAGGAGAAAGGGGATGAGAAATGAGCTAATTAAAGATGTGAAAGGGTGAAGAAGGAGCTAATTAAAAGGTAAGAAAGGGCGAAGAGAGAGTAAATTAAGAGAGAAAGGGTGAGGAAAGAGCTAATTAAAGGTGAGAGAGGGGTGAAGAAAGAGCTAATTCAGAGAGGGACAGGGTTAATTTGGAAGAGGGTGACAGATAATTACCAGACGACGTGAGAGACCCCTCCCCCAGGTAAACATCTGCCTTGTGTACCTGTCACTGTTGTTCACTAGGAGGGGGGGGTCGGGGGAGTGGGGGGGGGATCTGGAGGTGGGTCGGGGGGTAATAAAACTCCCACTCTCTCTCTGGGTCCACCTTTAAAGAAGAGATTACAGCAGCAATAGTAGTAGCAACAGCATTAGAAGCAGCAGCAGCAGCAGCAATAGCCCTATCAACAGCAGGAGTAAAAGCTGTAATAGAAGTAGCAGAAATACCTGAGCACAGCAGCTTGAATGACAGCAACAGTATGAAGAGCCACAGCTACCCGACCATTACAGCAGACAAAGGCAACAGCTGCAGAAAAAACGGGAAAAACACCAACAAACAGAATTAGTGGGATGACAGCAGCACAGCAAGAGCAGCTGTAGTAGAAACAGCAGCAAGGGGAATGGCTGTAGCAGGATCAGCTGTAGTAGCAACGATAGCAGTAGTCACAGCAGTAACAGCCACAGCAGCTGCGCCGGGATGAACACAATTAAGACAATAACTTTACTTCAACTCGTCACCAAGTTCCCCACAAGACCCATCTGGCCGGCCACCCACAATGCTACCTCCTCCGTCACCCGTACACCTTCCTCACCCACACACCTTCCTCACCCACACACCTCCCTCACCCACACACCTTCCTCACCCATACACCTCCCTCACCCACACACCTCCCTCACCCACACACCTCCCTCACCCACACACCTCCCTCACCCACACACCTCCCTCACCCACACACCTTCCTCACCCACACACCTCCCTCACCCACACACCTTCCTCACCCATGCACCTCCCTCACCCACACACCTTCCTCACCCATGCACCTCCCTCACCCACACACCTTCCTCACCCATGCACCTCCCTCACCCACACACCTTCCTCACCCATACACCCGCCCAATGTGGCCCTATCTGTTACCACCCTCCCAACAAGGTTAGTAACTACACTAATCCATCAACAATGAAAAATTATAAGAAATTGAACTCTATGTATACTGAACGAGAATACCAAGGCTGTAATTGGCTTTGGAATACGCTTACTAGACTGATGAACTTTATGACAATTAGGCTCAAAATAAAGCACTGGAACTTACACTTACTAAAATACGAAGTGGTGTAGCTCGTCAGGTCCTTAAGGAAGTGCACTCAACCATTAGTTTGATCCAACGTCACAGGACTGAGTCACACCCTGCAGTAGTGGTGTTTTAACGCTGCCCCATAACACCAAGGACCCTGGAGGAGAAAACAATAGTTACACTTGTTTACGGCCAAACTTCAACTCCTACCTTACTTGAATTTTTATTTTAAGGTTTATTATTATTATGTTGTTCTCATTATCATATGTTGGTCCCTCGTGACTCTGGCGATGTTCAGTGTTGTGGGTCGTTTGAATAGTTGTTAGACCTTTGTTGTCATGTATCACGCTCTCCAAGGCCACCTTTCTCCATGTATCACACTCCTTCAGCCCCCACCCCCCCTCACTATGTATCAAGCTCCTCTCTGTATCTCGCCACTACGCATCACACACAAACACAGTCTGACAGTTCCGAAACAAAGTATCTCAACAAATCATAACCTAACTCGCGTGAAAGTTGAGGAGCAGCACCACCTCAATTGACAAGGTTGGGACAGGACACTCAGGAAAGTAATTAGTATGCCATGTCAAACTTTTCATATAGCAATCTTGACTTTTGACCTATACACCTAAGACTTAATAAGTGTCTTTCTTGGGTGACGAGAAACTTGCTTACCAAATATGATTCAGAACTACCAACAAGTACGGATGATATCGCATGGACACTCTGACCTGAAACTTTGTATCTTCCTTGGGTGATGTTAAACCTGTGTACAAGTTTAGTTAAGATCCATCCACCATGACAGGAGATAATCAACGATGCAACAGACGGCAAGACATCCAACAACCCAAGGGAACTCCGCGCTGTGTTGACATCATATTAAACGAAAATAAAAATCGTCAGGTAAAACGCCTTAACAGTAGCAACATCACAAAAGATAATTAAGCTCGTTAGAACTACAAGTTTAATCCCGTGTTTAATAATGAAAGATACCTCACTAAAATATTTAATATAAAATGTTAACATACTCAGTTTAAAGTGTAAAATGATCACTGTTATGGCTTTACATTTTATCAAGGCCTGAGCCCTCTTGTTTTTAATATTTGATACAGTACCTTGGATGTTGAATCTAATATTTCAATAGTATTTCACTGGCCAAAAAAAAATTACATGCTACAACGACCTTTGCTTCCCGGTAAAACACAACGTAAGTAAATTAAGTCCATAATACATTCATGAAAGCTTTTATTTGCAACTTCAATTAGAAACTGAATTCGGTACGAGAGAATTATTTGCTTTTTAAAATTGCTCCTGAACCAGCAGGTATTTCATTAGCCTCGGCACCGGTGTTCATCGTGTTAGGACATGTTTGCACGTGACTATCAGCTGATCGTGACTGTCCCCGAGTTACCGAGGACCATGTGTGTGTGTTGACTTGAAAGGTTACATGAAGTGGTCTCACTCTCTTCATCATCCAGTACTGTCTACAAGGCTGTTGACACGGATGATAACTGCAGGTTAATCCTTAATACATATTAGTCTGTGGGAACAAACTCTGCTGACTGGGCTTGACACAAATTAAAGTGCGTACCTTAATTTAAATTTTTAGTATAAGTACAAAAATGTACTCGTCCATGCGGGTTTTCAATATACCATTTTAAATGTTCACAAATATAAGCAGTAGATTGCATTTGACAGTTTTGAAGCTTTACCAATGCGATTATAAGTTCACATAATATGATCACCATTGTTCAAGTTGAAAATGTGATTCAATTTGTTGATCAAAATTCCGAAAAGGTACCAGATATCAACGTTAATACTTTGTTTGATATGGCAGGGGGGTCCGCACCCGGCTAAGAAGTTAGGTCAGGTTAGGTAGCTTTCTTTGTTTGATTAGGTCAGGTTAGGTAGGTTTCTTTGGTTGGTTGGTTGGTCAGGTCAGGTCAGGTCAGGTTCGACAGGTTGGCCAGGTCAGGTTTTATTAGGTTCTGTGCATTGTCGTGTCATAAAAATTAACGAAATCGAACAAAGTTTTCTGACAATAGGCATCTGCTACAGGATTTGTTTTTCCTTTTATTGTATATGCATTTGAAAATAACCATGAGTACAGTTACGAGTCCTGAGGTTAGAATATGACTTAAGAGTACAGAGGTCATGAGTTCGAGTACCTCATTTTTTTTTATTTTTTAGTACAATTATGGGCACAATGCCCTGAGTACTATTCTGTTTTTATAGTGTTGTGACTTCACTTCAACAATATAGGTCTTTTAGCGAGTAACAATATTAATAATACACTAACCAACAATAATAAACCGAAAAATGTACTAGAGTAGTTTCTGAGTGACACCAATTTAATTATCTTGTACAATATTTGAACTGTTAGAACCTGTATATTTTTAGCATAATCAAAAAACGCGTTTTACTGAACAATTTATAGGGGAAATTAGTCATACTGTAATATACTGTTATATATAAAAACATGTTTGCTTGCAACTTTCGGTTAAATATCGAAAATGTGTACCATGCCATGAAATAATGTTTGTTGTTAAAATACACAAAAAAATATGTTACATATAAATATTTACAGTACAGCTGATTGAGTGACACAAAAGGCTAATGCACTCGTTAACATCACTAGGCTTAAACGTGGTTATTTTTTATTAACATCCATTAAAACACACCATCAATTATGATAAAAACAAATTTACAATAAAATGGTCAATAAATTGTGAATATCTATCTTTTGTAATGTATTCATGAAGTTTTCACACAAATAATTTAATGAATGAACACTGAATAACACTACTGTACTTTCCTTGTGCACCTGCCTTCGATAACTAGATATTTATATAAAAGAAAATAAGATAAAAGTGCGTTTTTATCCCAGTTTCTACAATTGATAGGTAATATTTTTCTAGTGTATTTTGGTGTTTTTTAATTGACCTAGCCGAACCTAACCTGACCTAACCTAAACACTTATCCTAACCCGAGCTAACCTAAAAAAGAATCCTAGTGATAATGGTAAAATATCCGAAATACCTGTCGAGATAAAAATACGAATATTAACCGAAAATAGTAGCGTTTTACCCAGACTATTTATGAAAGATAGGAAAACTCGAGCTTTTGGTGTGCGCGTCAGTTACAAATACAACTATGAATTCTAGGCGTTAAAATGTATAATAAATAAAATATGTAGAAATAAACCTGGACCTCCGGCGTAACACTACAAGATTAAATACCCTTCAAATATGTACAGAATGTTTAATTACCTGCTTAAAGCCTTTGAATATGTTGGTTTGTAGCCACACATCGAAGTTCCTCATCTTGGAGAAATAAAGAGCCTCTATCAAAAATCTCCTCCGTCTCGTCAACATCCTCATTATCCTTGACGTAGTCCAGATATATTTCTCTCGAGACTATATAATAACAACCATCACTCTAAATGTCCATAAAGTTCCAATATTATCACAAATAATACGTTCAACTGTCCACACTTCACTAATTATTCCAGTCAGGCGAAACACACGTCCTTCCCCGCCCCCCCTCCGAAAAACACTGAGGTAAACACTGCAAAATATCTGCTCTGTTATTGGCTGAAATGTTTTGTTTGCTCGTTAAAATGACGCACCGGCAACTCTGTGGCCAATGATTGTACTGGACATTTAGTGTTCTCTTTAAAGTGTCATCGCTAGGTCGCTGTATGAAATGTCCCTAAAATCAAACCCAGCTGACATAGATATAAGGAAATATGTATATTTATAAGAAACAATAAATCAAGTTTAGCAGATTGTAAGGTTAAGTGAATAGGAAGAAAAAGATTGATAATTCAGCCATGGATATTGAAACAAATGACTATACAGTAGTTTTTTTTTCTTTAATCAGTTTGGTGACTGGTAAGGAGGTTTATGTCATGCTGAAGATGATGAAAGCTTGCCCAATGATCTATTGTAAGACAGACAGAAAGTGAAAACAAACAATTGTGATATCATAAAACATTAACAGTTGCCTGCCCAAACCCGAATCGCTGGTGCCTTGGATGTTTATTTATGCTTTCCATTTTCTATAAGCCGTTTAAATTTATGTTAGATCTGCCCCGCCTTGTGAGAATAGTTGTCACTCCCAAAACAACAACCTACCTGGGTATTCAAGAATATTCGGTGTTACATAACAATTCATGAAGATGAAATATACAGTATAACCAAACCTTAATTCACTTCAAACGCAGCTGCAGAACTTCCTCGTGGCTGAGTCGAGTTACCTCACTCAGCCTTTGAACTACTCACACTTCTCTTACCTTATTACGTGCCAGATTAATCACGTTAATTCACTCTGAGCTACACTTAGCTGTGGGGATTAAGCTGGAAAGGGATCGACCACCGCCTCTGCTCCGCAAAACCAACACCTGATATAGCGGAGTGGGTGAAGTGAAGTTCTTCGCCTCATAACAGTACCTCTTTGAACTTGGAGATTTGACATACTGCTTTTTATATTATTATATATGCGTAGAATTTAAGTGACATACTTTATATAAATGTATTCTATAACTCAATGTAAGTGGTTCTTCTAGTAATATATGAAAATGCACAAACATAGACTCCTTGCATGTAACGTCAGTTGGATGAATATAACAGGTAAAAAGTAAATGTAATGAAACTTGTAAACCCGTATAAGTAACATTTGTTTGGACATATTATTGGACCACTTATTTTTTCACCAGTACTTCCAAGAAAGGTCTATCACTCCTCATTGATGGCCAAAAGTCAGCATAATAACTCAATATTTTCCTAGAATTTAATGGGTCCTTAAATCACCTTTAGAGTACCATATTCTGAAAACCCCAAAGATTGATGGAGCTGGGTGTCAATAGCCTGAACATTAATCACAGAGAGAGAGCAGAGGAGAGCTGAGCCAGGATGAGAGATCTCGGTGTTTCTCTGTTTAGCTACTTGTGGTTGAGGACTGATTGGATTAATTATTATTCAAGTGGTATGGGTGAGGAGGCAAGGAGGGAGGGAGGGATGGTGATGTAACAAGAGGAAGTGAGAATGGAGGAGATACGCAAAGATGAAACAGTTTTAATATTGGTGGAGAAAATATACACGTGGGTTGGGGAGGTGAGGGTGGTTCCTCTTCTTCCCTACAACATTTTTCCTCCTCCTCCTCCTCCTGCGTCTTCCCATCCATTTAGCTACACGTCCTCCTCTTAACATTACTTACCCGTCTACTCTTGTCGCCACTAATCCACCACAACAACCTCCCTTCCACCAATCTCTTCTCTTGCTACCTCCCCACTCCTGCCAACCAGTTACAAGCTACCTCTCCTTCCCACCTCGCTAGCAAATCGCCAAATCTCGTTCTAATTTCATCTCCATTTCTCTATCCTTCGTTCGCCCCATCTCGCCAGCCATCCTTGACTTCCTCTCTCATCTCTCCTCCTCCACTTATCCATGCCTGCTGTCTCTCTCACCTGGCCTCCTCCCCAGAGAACACAAGAGACGCCTCAGCAGTAAGGTGGTGAGGGACACTGTGTACATCTCAGTCACGTTAACTCGTAGGAGGCATAAGACTTAACGAGAGGTGATGAAGCAGCAGCCATTAAGCTTTACTGCCCACCTGTACCTAACGAAGTTGAGGCGGCCCCCCACAACTTTGTTCCCCTGGACGAGAGGAGGAATTTGTGAGGTCCGAGAAAGAGGCTGTTGTTGGCTTTATTCTTACCTTGGTGTGACAGAGAAAGAGAGCGCTCGTGTGTGACTGTAGTGTTAGAGATTCTTGTACCTTCCTGATAATGAACTTCATCACCACATGTGTAGGCCATCTTGAAAGCCATCCAGAGGTCAAAAGTTATCTTTATCAAAAAGTAGACCTGACTGCGTGCTCATTTACTATCAGAAACTTGACGTCAGTGTAAGATGGTTAACACTGGTCATTTGTATTTGTTATAAATGTGTGGGGTTTTTTTTCTTCAGGGTAATGTATTACCTCCGGGCAGCCAGACAGGGTAGAGACGACCACTCGGATCACTACCTGGGATGTGTTCAGCTCCCCGTGGACCAACAGAAACAACTGACTTTTGACATTCAATAAATGGACCACTAAATTATTGACCTATTTTCGATATTAATCCAATACATATAACAAAGAAAACCACCTATCAGTATTATTTTGGAATATACCAACATATAACTACGGAAAAGTAATTTAACAGAATTAATAAACATATCTGGTGATTATATTGGTATAAGCTAACGAGAAGAGGTTCACCAACAACAACAACACCTATTTTCAACGTTACTAAAGATCTAAATCATAATCATCTCACAGAAACAGTATGAGCCGTGTCCGATAGCCTTAATGTAACACCAAGATATATATTATTCCCAAACAGAATACTTGAATCTAGTCATTACTGGAGAGAAAGATAAATTAGATCACACTTTGAGACACCCGGTAGGAGGAGAGGGTGTTAAGGATAAGGGGTGTTATACTTAAACCATATAATATAGTGAAACTTCTATTTAATGGACTACAGAGGAAAGTCCGTAATATCAAGGGTCTTGTGTATGGGCGGCCCTTTGCGTTACAACAGACGTGAAAAATACATTAATCATTTAATTTACTCAGGAAGGTTAGTTTACAAGTCTGTACTGCTGGAGTGGAGGTATACTACTCCATGTATACTGTAGGTTTACCCCATGTATACTCCACGTTTACTCCATATATGCTTCACGTTTACTCCATGCATACTCCAGGTTTAACAAAGGTTTACTCCATATATATTTCAGGTTTACTCCATGCATGCTTCAGATTTATTCCATGTCTACTTCAGATTTACTCCATGTATACTGTAGGTTTACTCTCTGTATATTTCAGGTTTACTCCATGCATACTCCAGGTTTGTTGTACTGTAGATTTACTCCAAGTATATTCCAGGTTTACCCCATGTATACACAAACACCTCGTGAACACTGAACAACATCTCGTCCTCAGTGAACATATTTCTCAACACATTGCATACACCAAAGACGTACATTACAGATATACACTATTTTTCCTTGTTATATACTACAAAAACACAAAAAAACACCAAATAATACGAAAAAAAAGTAAATTTTCAACTAAATATTAAAAAAAATAAAACAATTTAGACGACGTTTTAGGCTAATTAATATTGGTCGATTACAAATAAACCGACACCTATTTGTTGACTGTAAACAAAGAGCGTTCGTAGAGCGCTAAATCCGGGATGAATCTGCGTTTTGTTTACAACTGCCACGAGGAGCTCTAGAGTGACATGGGGAGTAAAGGGAAATAAATAAAACGTACTGTATTGCTTTTCTTCCTGTGACCTCTAACTCTTTGTATTTTCATGGCGAGGGAATATAATCAAAACAGATAATACGTGTGTGTCGTCCCCAGATGATTGTGTTTACGCCTTGTAAATGAAACACGCTTATCTATCCACATACATGTTCAATACCAGTGTCAGGTGTTTGGGGGCAATGTCAGATGTTTGAGGGCAGTGTCAGGTGTTTGGGGACAGTGTCAGGTGTTTGTGGACAGTGTCAGATGTTTGAAGGCAGTGCCAGGTGTTTGCCAAGTCATCCGCCAGTTTTCAGCGTAATTCGTCTCATTTAAATGTCAGTGGCTCCTAATTATTCTAACAAGGAGATTAAGGGCGTTCAGGGATACTTGGCATGGTTAACTTTAGCGAGTGTGTGTGTGTGTGTGTGCGCTCGTTCGCTTTTGTTTCTCTAGTTCTTACCCGTTAATCTCTCCCACACACATACACGCACACACGCACCACGAGGTCATGGACCCTTGAAATAAACTGTTTCAACAATTGTAATCTCTATCATTGAGCGAGGCACCTGTCGGAATGTTATATTTTTACCATGTTAAAGCTTCAACCTGATTTTTTGGTCACGTATGACACCGGATATCAGTGAGGTGCAGCTATGTGGGTCAGGAGGTCGTTACCATCTGTGTGTGAGGCCAGCTAGACTTCTTCATCCCTCCTCCCTTGTATCTGCCAGGAAACAGTTGATTGTCAGTACGAGGATGACCATCTTAAGTTGCTCCTCCACCAATAAAGCCTTAGTTTATACAAGCCCAGGTCACACAGTTCATGGTGCCCCCAGACTCCGTGAAGTAAAGTTCAACTCTCCAAATCTAGTCTTTAAATGCCATCTAATATCAGAAAAGATACAAACAGTGTCTCCACCATGACCTAAGTGTTTCTCGGGGTATTCAACAAATATCTCTTTATATTAATAATTCTAGTCTCACTTCTGGATAAAAACATTGCACCAAGTTAAAGATTTCGAAGGCGCGTTAAGTGTATTCAGTGTCATGGCATCACTGCTCGATCACGTTCCTCTTAGCATTATGTTCGGAACTTACAAAACCACACCACCAGTGTCGGCATCACAAATGGTCCCAAAACAGCAGCAAATGATATAGGACAAGAAGCGCTCTGATGGGTATATTATTCCTCTTTACACCCACCTGACTTAATTACTGTATTACAAGCAAATACCTCACATAACAAGACAAACACTTGTAAATCATGGAAAAGTTTTTTTTGTTCTACTTCGGCTGACGCTTTTGTTGCATTAAGAAAAGGTTGTAACAAGAGCTGTGGAAATTAGCTGTTTGTAACAATACTTTTCTCTTTATATATAACTTAAAAAATCACAAAACCCAGACTGGAAGATATATTTCAAAATACCACTTGACGCTCACACGGACGGCCAGGAGGGTGAAGTGGTGAGTGATTTCTCCTCTTAGGTTCTACTGCATCTTCAGTCCACGTCTCTCTTTAACCATCAACATCTCACTAAAATTTACCGAAAGGCAAGTGGAAAAGAACCTACTCAACCCACACGAGTTTGTCAACAGTTTTATTTTCTAGATACAGGTAAAATTGTCCCTGATCTTATGTGAAAAAAGGGTGGGCAGGGGAGCCCGCGCGTGTCCACAACACAGACGCCAGCCAGCGGCCCACCTCGTAAATCCCAGCCAACGTGACTACTTACCAAAAGCTTTTACTCTAATGACCCGGTCGCTGCTTGCATGGCCCATCATGTGGAGTAGTTGCTTGCTTCTCCTGCTCTCTCATCATTCTATCCCCAAAAATAATTTTTTTTATTCTAAAAGCTACAATACAATAGACGAATATATTTTTTCAATGAGCCTTCATACATCCCAGAATTATGTGGGGTGGGAAGAAATGTGGCAGCGCTCTGTGGAAACCGTGAGGGCCGGTGCATGATCATTAATAGGCTTGTTCACCCCCGTGTACTTCCGCCTAATTGGTGCTGCAGGTCGTCGTCTAATGTGTCAGAATCAGTGCGACGGAATGGGTCAGGTTGCACATTTACTATAATTACAGAGCTGACGTCGTTAACATGGTTAGGAAGTAGAGAGAAGGTATTAGTGCAGGTGGACACGGAGTCCATGTTGCTCCTCTTGTTTACTGTCTCTTGTTGGTCCTGTTAGGAGTATCAACGTTTCTCTCTCTTCTCTCTTTGATTTTGTCTTTTCCTTTTCTTCTCTCTCTCCCTTTCTCTCTAGGTCTTATTTCCTCAAGCTGTTCTACCACTTGCCGCCTTTTGTGTCCCCAGGAACTAATCTTTCAACAAGCTGGACTTTCAGTAAAATCTTTCGTTCGAAGTATATATTTTGTGTACGATTCAAAATTTAATAAAGTTTTTATATCCCTGAAACAACGAAAGCTTTGAAGTTTATTATTACTATTAACGTCGTATCAATTACTTAGTCACGCTCTCTATATATGAAACTGATCTCATCGGCCAAAGCAGATGGTGATTTTAAAAAATAAACAGGGATACAACAACGAAAGCTTATGTTAATGTTATTTTATTACTGCTCTTCAATATCTAAGGTCTTCAAGCGCCTAACTAGTCCATCAACGCTTAAAAATTATAAGATACAACTCTCTATTAACAAAAATTAAACACAGTTGATATAAATTTGTAAAACGTCAAGTGAGATACAATATTAAACTGTGCATACTAAGATGATATTCGCAAAGGCGCACTCGCTAATGTTTAGTGGGGGACCAGTGGAGGAGAGTTGGTTGGGGAGGTATTAAGAGGAGAGGGTACCATCGTGTACAGGTCCAACTGGAAAATGTGTGTGTTGCTCATCTGTCCGCTTTTTGTACTGATATATGAACTAAACACACACACATAAACAAGAGGTCACAGCCTCAGATGGTGTGTTAAGTCATGTGTAACTGTACTAGCAGTCCCCTTCATTAGGCTAAGAGGTCCCTGGTGCATAATATTTCGGGTTATGAATGTGGCATCCTTTCAGTGGTAAGTGCATTTATGTGTATCCTCTCTCTCTAATGTTTTTTTCCGAGCAATGAATTTCAATATATATAATAATAAATCAAATTTTTACTGAATATCCAGTTCACAAAATTAAATCATGAGTTGTACCGTCATACAGATTATACTGTATGGTGATGTACCCTGGTGAGGTACAAGATTATAGTGGTGTACCCTGGTGAGGTACAAGATTATAGTGGTGTACCCTGGTGAGGTACAAGATTATAGTGGTGTACCCTGGTCAAATCATGTATTTTTGAGTCCCAAAGTCAGTACACGGACAAAATTTTCATCTGTAATTCACTTTAAAATGGCTGGCAAGCTTAAAAGTGAGTGTTTTGTGGTGCTGAGAAGAAAAAGAGACCCAAATTTTCGATTATCTATGTGTTATTTAAGCATTTTTTTGTTCTTAATGCTATTATGTTGGTTTTAATAAGTTTTAAGTATTTGTAGCCCAATTTATAACTTTTTCATATGTTATTACTCATAAACATTACATTCATTATGATTTAGCAATAATTTAGACTCTTTCCCATCTCAAAAAACTACTGTACAAAGGCCAAACTTGAAAAACACAAGCTTTCATCAGTCATCCAGACTCATTCTACATGCTTAAAGGCAAAAACTAAGTTTAAGTTCATCTTAATGCATGGATTTAATAAGTAATGTACTGTATTAGTAAATCATATGTAAGATTTCAAGAAATTTTATTTCGTAAGACTTGATGCTACACTAAGTAGCAAAGACTTATATTGTACAATTCACTACAAAAGTGATGAAAAATCTTCTTCAAACGTAGAATTACAATGCAAATACAGTGACCCCTCGGTTAACGAACTCAATCCGTTCCAGAAGGTCGTTCGTTAACCGAAAAGTTCGTTAACCGAAACCATTGTTTCAATGGGTTTTTGGGTAATTGGTTCCAGCTCACCGAAAATTTCCTAAATTCAACAAAAATGGTAGAAAAGTTCACTTACTTTGAGGTGTATTTGTAGAAGGCTCCTGGATGATGATGATGATGATGGGATTTAGAATGGGGGTGGAGGAGAAGGAAGAAGAGAAGGCATTGGGGTGGAAGAGAAGTCACCCCATGGCGCCATTTCACCCATAAAATTTTAGCTCTCTTGGTGTAATTCAAGATTATTTTCTTTAAATCAACACTGCACTGCATTATATATTGTCAATATGTAAAATATATTTCAAAATGACCAATAATTTGCTTGGAAACACAGAAAAAAAGCATTTAGTTGAAGAGAGTCTCAAGCAAGATGTTACCTCCAGTGAAAACAGAGAGACTAACGCCTGTTTGCTGTGTTAAGAGGCTGGATGCCGCGCATTAAACTAGTCACTTTACCTTCAATTATGTTCAATAATTGTTAAAATGACTAAAAAATTTAATATTAAACTTTTAAAATTATTGAATAGTATAAACTTCTTGATATTTACTAAAATAGTAAGGAATTTAAGCCCTAGAACCGATTAATGTATTGGCGGACTGATACTAAAGCTGGTTGCCTGGTCAGTGCAAGCGAAAACATGTTGAGGTCGGTTCGTAAGAAATTCGTTAACCGAATTTTTGTTCGTTAACCGAATTGAAGATCCTTATGGAAGGCAGTTCGTTAACCGAAATTTCGTTAACCGAGGCGTTCGTTAAACGAGGGGTCACTGTACTGAAAATATACATAATAGTTATTCCTCACTTCAAGACAATGTAAAAATCATCAATTAACATAAGACTATGAAGTATATTTTGAACAACACAACACTATTTCTTTATTCTCTGATACACCACATTGGAGGAAATACTAATGCATTATTTTTATTGCATTTCACGCATCACACTGAACATTAAACACCCAAGGAATATGTTAAATTGAGCATACTGTCATAACGCAGATATACTGTACAGTACTGTGAATGACTATCAAAATTTACTTGGATAACAATAATCTTAAATAGCATCTCTAAAAGGTTAAACATTTCAATCATAAGTACTTGTGTTATCAATATATTGTTTGCTCAAATATCAAAGGAAATCTGAAGAAAAAACATACAGAAACTGCATGATGTTTGCCTTGCTTATAAACTAGACATTAAGCACAATGTTGTCAATACAGGGTATCAGTAAACCAAATAAAATACCTGCACTGTATTATGAAATAAAAATTTGAAATGTGATGCTGCTGCTTTTCCCCTAAACCAGTGTTCTTTGGTGTATAAAACATGAAGCCTGAAAGGGTCAGTATGTAATGTATAAACTGTATAAATATATTCACTTCCACTTGAAAATCTTACTACAGTAATGTATTGATTACAAAATTTGAACTTTTAGTTGCAATACATGAGAGGTTTAAATACTACACATAGAGTATTTCTTTATCATCCTTGAGAAACTTACTACAGATACGTGTTGACAATATACAGTACTGTCAATACACAATATTTTTAATATATCAAGATGTGAACTATAATAAAAACTACAAAAGTTCTCATATCACAATTTAACCTTTAACAAGTTACTTAATGCACCTGAAACATTAGTAATTGCATCCAAATACAGTACAGTATTCAATATATCAATGAGCTAAGTTACCTGATTTATAATGAGAAAATATATATATACAGGTTATATACTGTGTATATATATATATATATATATATATATATATATATATATATATATATATATATATATATATATATATATCAATAAGGCAACCATTCAGTTTTTTACACACGTCATGAGTAGATCTGAAAACAAAGATGCATAGTACTAAAATTGCTGAATTCCTATTTACATTTATCACAGATTTCTGTAGTTCTTACATCTCTATAAACTGACCAAGGTTGATATCCAACACAATATTTCTAGGTATGCATAACACATGTACCATAACACACAAGACTGCACAAACTAAGAAGTATGATGAACACACATTTTTAACAGAATGTACATGGAGTAAGAAGTAGTTATCAAAGAAATAATATACATATTCAACTGTCAAATAAAGCATGATGATGAGAAGACGATATACTGATAAGTACGCTAGGTAAATAAGATATGTTTCTTTTATGGCCAATATGATGGAAATCATTGCTGTGCAAATTTAAACAGGGTTATGTTCCTGGGTGAATTGTGTATGACCAGATCTGCATTGAAAAGAACAATATACAGTACTTTGTGTCTTTTTTTTTCCTGGCAGGCCAGTTAGAAGGAAGTACAGGTACTCAGTATTAAAACTAACACTCAAAACTCTCATACATTAAAATATTAAATAGTATTAATATAATGCATGTACTGTATATACAATATACTACAAGAAAGACCAGATTTTGCTTTATTTCCTGCTAAAACATTAACCATTGGGAACAATACTGTGAGTGGATGTGGCAGGTGGGAAGAAAACACACACATTGTTATCAGATAAATCGATCTCTGCTTGTTGCTTCGAATTCCCTAGTCTAACATTCACGGGATTCATATTTTTGGGTGAGTGCCTGATGCAGAAATATCCGGGACTGTACATAACAATCCACATACAGTATGTTAACGTCAACCTATACAGGTTAATGGGGTTTTGGGGCGAGTGGAGCTTCCACATTCTCATGGATAGGATGTTTCTACTTGGCCAAAGTGGTTGCATTAAATTCCAACCTCCTCCCTTGCCTTCCTGGTGAGTCTCCATAAATTGACAAGTTTAGTCAATGTTGTTAAAACCATTTTTGTTGTGGGGATACACTAGAGGCCACAATTAAGTTTTGCTCCTTTCATTCAAATCATCAAGTGATTCAACCTAAACTTCCTCTGCCATATGGCAAACTATTATGCATCACGGTTAGGCCAAAGGTGTGCCAGATACAAGTGTTTTGTTTGAACACATGGGAATAATGTTCATAAAGCCCATCCTAACACCCATACAATAAATATGAGCCAAAAGCACAGTGAACTTGCAATATCAGTAGACCAGTCACACTGTTAGTATCATAATAATATTATGCTGTACAGTACTCAGTTATATAAATAATAACACTACATGTATTATTGTAAAAACAAAATATTAAACAGTGAATTTCCTAAAATCACAAATACAGTCACTCAAAAAACTCTCTCTACTTAAAGGGGGAGGGGGTGTTATGAATTTCAGAATGAACACTGCAACTCCTGTTGTCTCAGTAGGGTTCCCAAAATCCTTCCTCCCTTGTGTCATATTTTCTCAACACAATTTTGTATGTATCGTTTTTTGAGTGACTGTACAGTATACAGTACTATACTGTATTCAGTTTTAAATACAAACAATATCTGATATTTTGTACAGTATATACTTTAAAGACACAGTACCTATTAATTTCAAATAAAACTAAAACATAATTATGAAGTACAGTACAGTACAGTACAGTACAGATATAAAGGAAACAGTCTTTCTTTACTTCATGTACAAGGACACTGTAACAACTCCAACAGTCATACCATTACTGACCTCTTGTTGGCTGCTAAACACTGGCTAGCTTACTCATATCCACACACCCCGTCTCCCTAAACATATCCCTGTACATAATAATATACTGTACAGTATTAAATTGTAAAAGGAAGTACAGTACAGTACAAGCATTAAAGACACAGTACCAGTACATACTGATGTAAAAGAGAATGACAACAGAGTGCAGTAGGATATGATACAGTGATATCCCCATTAGCCGGAACAATTGGTGCAGAGCACTTCTGGGAATCAGAGATTTCTGGGTAACAAAACGACTCTCTCAAAGTCGGAAAAAAAAATCCCTCATCCCCGGAATTTTCCGGATAACAAAAATTTTTCCGCACATTCCAGCAATTGCCCATTACATCATCTCTCGAACCATGAAAAAAATACCTCATCCCAGGAATTTTCCGGGTAACGGAAGAGTGTTCTTGGAAGTTCCAGCAATTGCCCATTACTTCATCTCTTGAACAAGGAAAAATATCCCTCATCCCCGGAATTTTCAGGGTAACGGAAAACTTTTCTCGGAATTTCCAGAAAATGCACCTGATTTTCATCTCTAAAACTCGGAAAAAAACTCCCTCATCCCCGGAATTTTCCGGGCATAAATTTTTTCGGAAAATGTGCCCCTAGGTAAATCATTCCCAATGCCGGAATTTTCTGGAAAATTAACGCTTTAGGAACGATTTTCCGAAAAAATTTCAATTCCTGCTATCAGAGAGTTCCGGGTTTGAGGGATTCCAGCTATTGGAGATATTACTGTACTACTATAAAAATCTCTAATTGGAAAAATGCACATCATGTGAAGCTCTTGGAGAAACAAAGCCCAAATAAATGGAAGTGCACATAGTTTAAATCAGTGAGCTTATTGTTAAAACATGTCATACATAATGTGACCACACTTCAAACTGCTTGACAAACTCCTTTCATAACATAATTGGGTAAATTTTGGTTGACAAGGCTATCTCACTAGTGGCTTAGCTCATGCAGTGATGTGCCTGTCATCTTGGACACACCCAGAACACAGGAGGATCATCATCCACCACACCTATTGCTACACTAAGACTGTACAGTATTGGTAAGCCTCTTTATCACTCATGCTTGCTGTGTTTGTGACTTTTGTGTACAGCATTAGTTCTGTGTGTATTATTATGTCTCACACTCTAAGCTATTAAAAAACACAAGAAAATTTTTCAAATTGAAAAAGATATAAATTCACCAGTGTACCACTACCATTACCCCAAGGTATTTATGCACTGGATTATCTTGTTTCTTATATTCGTACATCAAGAATGATAGCTATTACACTAACGTCTCTCAAATCCAGACCCATTTTAATTCTATATACTGTATACTTCAAAATGAACAGCATGAGGGGTCTGGACACTCCCAAGGACCTAGACCCCAAATCCAGTTTATGGAAAAAATTCTGCATACCCAAACACACATGTTCGATTCACATAGCTAATCAGCCAGCAGCAAGTATTGTGGTATGTAGGGGGTTGAGAGGGACCTCAGACTCAGAGGAGGTGCTGAATGGCTGAGGGACATTATGTGTTGGTGACTAAGCAATCAGTTCCCTTCAGCAGGCTTGCACCCTGTATATTGTGTTAGTGCAGGGTGAATTGTTGATTGTTTATGTTATATAGTACTGTATCATACATAGTGTGTTAAGTATATCTGCCACAATGCTGAATGTGAGAAATTTTGACTTAAGCATAAGCACAGTTATGTCACCATTGGAATAAAATTAGATCCTTGAGAAGAAATAAGACACCTTACATTGCCTAGGTAAGTTGACTATTGTATCTGTGATACTCAGAATGCTAAGGAATACATATCATGCAGTTAACAACTCACAAATTCCCACCCAAATCTTTCACATTCAACTTCGTTATTGAGTATTTGAGTTATAATTTAAAAAAAATATAAATACTGTACTGCAGTTATTTATATTGTATCCAAATACCCTGATTTAAAGGACTCTTGACCCAATCTGGACTTTTCACTTATCTGGACGACCCTTGGGCTGTATTTGAGGGGTTTTAGTATATTGTATTACTATACCGTATAGTATTTCAAATGTTTATTTATGAATATAGTAGAAAACAGTAATAGAAATATATTTCTATTAATATTTGGGAGGGGAATAGAGGTCCAGGTGTCTTCAGTAAAAGGAAATTATTCCCCTATAGAGCAAGGTACAGTACACGGACAGGTTGCACTTCAAAATTCTGAACATAAGTTATCCAAAAATTTCAATAATAAATATAAAAAAAAAAAAAAAAAGAAAGAAAAAAAAAAAGATGAGTTGCCTACTGGTACATATAAATAAATGCCCAGAAAGTGTACTTGTACTGTACTTGTTTTTGCACTACTATCAACGTTATTTAATGTTACAGAGTTGTTATACAGCACATACTATATATTTGTGCATATATGTAATTATCATATAGTATTTTATTTGGGGTTTAGTGAAATATGACCTTCAGTTAATAAATAAATTTTGTTATTTGAAATAGCTTTGGCTCCTCGCATTTTTTATTTCTGAAGTGCAACTTGTACTTAAATGTTCACTTGACAAAAGTTGAAATACCATGGCATTATACAGGAACATAACGCTCATGTTTTAAGAGGGTCTATGGTGTGTGTGTGTGTCTGGGGGTACGGGGTGGAGGAGGGGCAGTGTATGATGGGGTGTAGGTATGTAGTGTATACAGTAGAGTGTGTGTGTGTGTGTGTGTGTGTGTGTGAGTAGAGCTATTATGTCAACTGTACAGTATTATAATGTACAGTCTCGTTCAAGATTCTTCGAACACTGCTGGAGACAACTGGCAACTCAAGCCGTTTGTTTACTATAGTACATAGTAAAAATTATGAATGTAAAAGCCCAACCATTAATTAAGCAATGGGGAACTAAGTAACCAATCACCGATCACTTTTACATTCATTCATAATTTTTACTACGTACTACAGTGGTCCCTCGGATAACGAACACAATTCGTTCCAGAAGGTCATTTGTTAACCGAAAATTTCGTTAACCGAATCCATTGTTTCAATGGGATATTGAGTAATTGGTTCCAGCTCACTGAAAAGTACATACAAAGTAAAAAAAAAAAAAAAAATGCAGTAAAGTACACTTACTTTGAGGTGTGTCTGTAGAAGGTTACTGGTTGATGATGATGGGAATTAGAAGTGGGGGTGGAGGAGAAGGGAGAAGAGAAGGTAGTGGGGATGGAGTGGGGACCCATGCTTGACACAGTAGTTTCACCAATAAAATTTTAAGTTCACTAGGTGTAATTCAAGATTATTTTCTTTAAATCAACACTGCACTGCACTATATATTATCAATATGTTAACTAAAGTTCAGAATGACCAATAATTTCAATGAAAATTGCAAAAATATTCAAGACACCAACAAAATAGATGCTTTCTCCACTGTTTTCAAAATTCAACTGACGCCTTGTGACCGACTCATGCATCTGATGGGCGCACAACAAACTAGTTCCCTGTACTGCATATATTATCAATGTGTTAAATAAATGTTAAAATGGGTAATAATTTTAATAGTAAAACATGCAAAAATATTAAGAGCACAACTTTATTGATATTTACTCCATTGGAAACGAATGTAAACATAGAACAGATTACTGAATTGGCAGAGTACCCCATCAGCTGATGCTCACAACAAAACGTAATTTTCGTAAGGATTTCGTTAATCAAATTTTTGTTCGTTAACCGAATTGAAGATTCTTATGGAAGGTAATTCATTAACCAAAATTTCGTTAACCGAGCCGTTCGTTAACCGAGGGACCACTGTATATAGTAAACAAAAGGCCTCGAGTTGCCAGTTGTCTCCAGCAGTGTTCGAAGAATCTTGAACGAGATTGCACCTGTATTCATCACTTTCATCAGAGCTTTGTCGCCCTACACAGATTAGTCATTAGTTGCTCATTCTAGTTTCCTACCCAGTTAAGAGTAAATCCAATAAATTTTGTTTGCACATTAAATATTAATATCCTATGTTAAAGCTCGCATATCGTTTTGAACACTTCTGTACAATGGTGAAAAATACACTAAATATCTAAACTGGTAACACTGCATAAAAGATCAAAGCTACAGCTTCTGTGAGCAGTCTGCTGAAAATTTATTTTCAGTGTACACTGTACAGCATCATCTTTCTAAGAGGAAATGTTTTACATTCACTATTAATAAAAGTACATGTGGTATGATCATGCAGGAACCATATACAGGGTATCACATTTAAATCTTGTAAAAGAGCATGCTGATAAAATTAAATCTTATCCTTAGAGTTAATTAAAAAATATTGCCTAAGCTACTGATTATGACTAACCCGTCAAAATTATATTTAAAATGTTTTGTTTAAGTTGAGACTTTAAGATACATAGCAGTAGGACGACAGCTAGAAATATTCACTTACTGGGATTATTGTGGAAGTACATTCTTGAAAACTTACTCAACAGTATCTTTGGTTCTCAGTCCCGTGTTACAGAGTAAAACCTAGAGGAGTCCCTAAACACAATTGCTCATGGTTGTATGGTTTATGGTACAGCAGATCACTCTAGAGCTATATACCTGTACCTGATTTTTCCCAACAGATGAGGTTTACAGCTAAACAGTCTTATGTTTACTTTATTACCTCAAGAATCAAATTATATGCAAAACAGCTTGATTCTAAGGCTTACATAAATGAAAACTCATCCTTCCACTGAAAAGTTTAACCTCCAGGTCTGGGAAAATCAGTCCACTGTACATACTTATGCTTAAGAAAGTCACTCAAGCTGCTATAAACTTTCAATCTCTCCATGGGGCGAAAAATATACAGGTAACGAAGTACAGTACTATTATGAAAACTAATGACAACAAAAACTGGTATAAATAAATTAAGAAAATATCTGATTGAAGTTTCAAATATTTTAGAGCATACTATACTTATGTTCAACAGCCTTGAAATAAATATTTTTTATGAAGAATTCAATGCCACGATAATACATTTTATAACATGATTGACTGAATCAGGTTTCAATACAATAATAATATTTATATGTGTTTCTAGTAAATTAAAGTGTTCTTTTACATAAAATTATTGTAAATAATAAATTACATGAATATAAATCAAATATATATATACAGTAATTACAATATATATTCTTTATATCAAATGTTGAAAGAAATGTAATCTTTATAACATAGGATGTCTGTAATTTGTTTTAATACTACAGTACATCTGACTATCACAAATATGTGTGGTGGCCTTCACAGTACTCATTGCATCAATATACAGTACAGTACTGTACTGTATACAGTATTTCCTTTAATGAAAACTCTATATGGGACACAAAAGCTCAACTATAAATGGAAATGAAAAGTCTTAATACAAATTATGACAAACACTGAGGTTTATTTCATAAACCTTTACTGTAGTAATTTTATGAGAACTCACAGGGAATTCTCTATATCATGCACACCCATATATACATCACATCAACAACATAAGTATCTTCAAATTATTCAGTAGCAGTTATGTATACTGATGCCTACATAACACAGTAATGTTAAATGTAAAATAATTCCCCTTTTGAATGAATTAACTTTAATTTTCATTTACAAAAATGTTTCCTCAATATTTGTGATATTTTTTTTTATTCAGAAAAATTTACGGAGAAGTGCTACCTCATCTTGGCACAGTGGTGAGGAACACTGTTATGTTACCTGGCAGATAACAGACCAACAAAACCAAATCTAAACTAATTTATCAGAGGCCTTTTTTGAGAGTACTGTACTGGAAGTTCAGTTCCTTAGGTTACACTGTACAGTACTAAGTCAGTCAGATAAGGTATGGTAACTTTATTTTTTCTGCTGTTATATATATTCTTACTTCTACAGTACCAACATGGTTTTCATCAATCTATCCTAGTTGATGTAGCGTTCCTTCGTAAGTGAACAGTAGTCTCAGTGCTTCACACACACTAGACTCTAAAAGGAGTATGAATGACCATAATGCCTCACACAAAATGGCAAGATTGGGACTTCTTTACACATCAAGCTGATGGCTTTAATTAGAGCTATTTACGGGTACCGGGTATTTATATTTTCAAATTCTTCATTAATATGTTGAGATTTAATTTGTTTATCTAAAATGTTGCAAAATTCCTGGATACTATATTTGCAACACACACACACACACACATGCGCACGCATGCATGCAGACACGCACACACACACACATTCAAATTTGCCATAATTTTTTCAAAATTGTACAATAAACAAAGTACAAATCACAGAGCATTTAATGTATCAAATATACTTTACAAAACTAATGAAAATAATTTCATAAATTAAAATTAAAACTTTCTTCACTAATAAAAGGATATTTTTTGCTGAAAAATCTTATTAAGCAAATACTATACAGTACAGTACTGTACAGTACTGTATTCTTGTAAAATTCTTGGTGACAAGCATATACTGCACACCTATTCCTCTATTTATGAACTTTATGTATCCAAATAAAAATTAACTAAACAGTCAAATTGGGGACCACTTTCATATTTACTCAAGCAATTTTCCATCACGAAATCCCACTCATGTACAAAATTCATAGGATGCAGCAGAAAAGAACAATGGGTACAGTGTGTCCCAACCTCTACAGGTGTTGCCGCCTAGCAGTGTTGCTTATTCATTAGTGAATGTGCGGCATTATTTTTTATTCCTTATTTTTTATGCCCATCTTCTCCATTATGAGTTCCAAAAGGAAATAATCTTCAAAGAGTATCTCAAGTGAGCGTGAGTTGCATTTTAAAAAATTTGCATGAGCCGATATAGCGGAGCTAATATGAATAACTTTATCTAAATAACAATGTATTACACAGCTTGAACTCTACTGACCCAGGTCTATTACAGTAATTTTCATGATATTGAAACAATAATCATCAGATAAAAATAAAATATAATAATGTACTGTACTGGTATTAAGTACAGTACTGTACTGCACTCTACCTGTACAGGTGTACTGTACTCACCCACAAAAGGAGACATGCTCAACACTGAGTGCTACTCTTCTCGGTACAGGTATAGCATTATTCTCTACTGAGCATTTATATTAAATAACAGTCTATGTGGTATAATTTTTTTTTTAAATTACAAAAAATCCTGACATATAATTCTATACACCTGGTAGCTTGAGTGTTTTGACATTTTATACATGTAGTATCTGCACACTGTGTTATTAAAGTTTTTAAAACTGGATTACTGTATAATTTTATTATTTGTGTACAGTACTTTATATATTTTTACCTTTAGTATTATGGTATGTATTCTTATACATACAGTACTGTAAATGCAATTTACATGGTTTTAGGTTAAGACAAAGGTTGAGAAGACTGCCCAGAATACATCCCTAATTTTTCCCTTTAAAATAATAGGAGAAGCCTTCCCAAGTTATGAAAATTTGGTATCAGAGAGGTTTTAAATAATATTGTAATGTACATCCTTTTTCATAAATAGGGGAACAGTAGTATAGTATCATGCTTTCTTAAAAGCATACTTGACATCTTTTCACAGTGTGTTTGTAAACATTCATGAGTACAGTACTGTACAATAAAAATGTATGTTTGGTGAAGAAGTGTCACACATACAACCTAATTATACATATATCACATCTATTCTATTCATTGTGCAAAAATAATGAAAACACTCCATAGTTTCTGTAGGTTAAGGTAATTTACACTAACACAGTATAAAGTGAACATCTGAAGAATGAATCAGCATAACTCTGGCATTGGTTCCGCCAAGTGTATATGTGTGTGTGATGCTTAAGACTGCAAATTTCAATGAATGGGAAATTTGTCCAAATATTTTATAAAAATACAAATTTTAACTACTAAAAACATGTCCAGTTTCTACTTGAGATAAAGAGCTTTTAGATGATACAAAAAGTAAAAAAAAAAAAAAAAAATTAAATAGCCTAAAGGATATCTATTGTTTCAAAAGCCATGGAGTTTCTTTGGCTTGTTGTTTGCGATGCAATTTTTGAACCTTTTTTCCAGGAACAATACCATCGGCCAAACCGGGACGTTTTTTCTTCTTCACTGTCAATTCATCTACAATAGGCTCTGCTGTTAAGACCTGAGTACCGAGGTCTCCATATGACACTGAGGCTCCTGTAGCATTTGTATTTAGGTTCTGAACCTCTCTAGAATCAGAGGGCTGACTGATATCTGAATCATGTGCAAATTTGCAGTTGTGTCCAAACTTGCAGCGACCTTTCCTATAATTCCAACAGATTTTCTTCCCATTAATTTCTAAAACATCTTTAGGATTTTCTGTCATTTTCACATGTTTCTCCAATACCATCTTTTTGTCTTCTTGTGCTTTATGAAATGGGTTGAAGAAAACAGAGGCAGAATGGTCATCCCCAAAGGGAGATGGAATTGCATTGCCACGCAGAGGGTTAGCGAGGACTTCAGGCTTTCTAGGTTCATCTTTCTTGATTCTTTTTATGTGTTTTCTTTGCTCAGAAGGAGACTCAAAGTAATTGACAGCTTTCTTGGTGGTGACTCTATTTGATCTGTAAGATTTTACACTTCTTTTAAAATTGTTAATATAAAAAATTAGTCAATATATAATATATCATAAAAAGCATGAAATGAATCATTATCAACCTAAATATAAAATATATTCATCACCCTACACAGGTCATGGGCCTCCTCCTCCTGTCATAGTTGCCACTACTTGTACACTTTTACCCTAGTATAATAGCAGTCCTTTAATTTTCAGTGATATTTTAAAATATTTCTCCCAACATTAGATGTAGGTTAATAGGCTTGCTTATATAGTCTGGTTTGGTTAGGTTAGATTAAATTAGGTTAGGCTAAGTTAGATTTAGTTATGATTGGTTATGTTTCATAGGTTAGATTAAGTAAGGCTTGGTTAGGTATGATTAATGGAAGCTTACCTTATATCAGGATAATTAAATTCTAGGTGAAAACAATAGCTTTGCTCATCTTTCAAATTTCCTGCTGAAAACGAATGTCATCGTATTGCTTCAAAGATAATGGTTCATAGTCTAATTACAATGTCCCAAAAATCACAATCTCCGGTTTCTTTGGGGAGTTAAACCATAATTCTCATCAGTTCAATTTGTGTGTGTGTATGTGTGTGTAGGTTGCAGTTTTTAGCACAAAATATATATGTGGGATTGATCCTGAAATCCCAGTTTAGAACCGAGCCTAGAGAAAACAATTCATGAATATGCCCACAATAGGTATTGGGAACAACTTGAACAGCAGCCTTCAATAATAGTACTTTGAAACACTTGCACAGATAAACCTGCACAGTTTGAATATTTTCCTATGGAAGACAACTTTTTTCCTGCCGTAAGAATATTCCTAAAAATGATGAGGGACTGGAATACAGTGCAATATTCATATTTTTTAGTAGTTCCTCTTGTAAATACAGGTATACCCTGAAAACCAACGTCCCATTAGCCGCTGCTTCACATAACCGACGAATTCATATTGGGGAAATACTCCGCAAGTTTCGTTGATACCCCGTTGATCCAACGATTGGAGGAGCAACAGAGCTGTTTTGAATTTGGTGGGTGGTGGCCTGGTGCGAATTCTTACCACAAGAATGCTCTGCATGCTGCCTCCAACTCATTCCCGCCTCTCTGCACTTGTTTACACTAATCATGTGTCTCCGATTTCGCGTTTCTTTTCGTTATTTCCGACTTTGTGTGTTACGCAATCATGCCTAAATGCCCCAGTGATAGTTCCCCTTGATAAGGCGTAGTAAGAGTGGTGATGGACCAGCAAAGATTGGTAGAGATTTGAAATTGCCAGGGATCCACAGCTAGGAAGTTAGTTCAGGTTCTTTAGGTTCTCTGCATTGTCGTATCATATTTTTACTTACTATCATCCATAGAACATTTGCAGGAAAAATGAAAGAAATTGAACAATGGATTCTGGTGCTAGCAGTCTCCTTAGGTCAGGTTCTGTGCAATGTCGTATTTTTTATTTTATTTTACTTACTATCACCTAAAAAACATGTGGCAAAAATGAACGAAATCGAACAATGTCTTCTCGTGTTAGCCAGCTGCTCCACCATTATCGTTATTTCTACAGTATTATTATCGTTTCGGTCATGCAGCGAATTTTAACGTTGGGTTAGGTTAGATTGAAATTATGTTTTTCCGATTTTGTTTTTGTTTTGAACGATTCTGACCTACTTCAAAATAGGTGTATGACCAAAACGATAACTCTACCATTTCAACTGTTAACCATGTTCTTCACCTTTACCAATATTTTCTGTACCGTCCAAAATGCTACAAATACAGTAGTCTTAATGTTTTGGCTCTTGCCACCCTACATAAAATTTAATATAAACTTTCGATTATGTACTCTACTGAATCTTAACGAGTAGCCCCCACACTTCATATTAATCAATGTTAATACTGCATGGAAAGTTTTTATTTATTATATTCACATCCCAATCTTCCTATTTCCAGTTCGCCGACAGCGCGAGTCAACTTCAAGGAATATATTATTAATAACGCCATACACTAGTTATTTCATAATTAAAACCTTCTATAAATGACTAATCCATATTCAGCAGATATGTTAATTTTCTTACAACTCCTCAGCAAGCTCAGCATCTTCATTTTCCTCATCAGATGAAGAGCCATAGTCGGCGACCAGCCCAGCCATTGTGTTTACAAACAAAAGTTTTCTGTGGTGGCTGCCAGAGGGACCCAAGGCTTGCTCTCTCTCTCAGGGGTGATACATGTAATGCAGAGGTAAATACGTGGATCGATAAATATATTGTATATATAGATGGATATACATTAAAATCACCTTGTCAGTGAGGATGTTAAAAAGTGTACTTGGTGCAACTGTATAAACAATGGACGAGCGGCTAATAAGCAGATCAGTGGTGAAGAGGATAAAAGTAAGGGCGGATCCATGGGGGAGGGGTACTGGGGGTCCAGACCCCCCCCCCCCCTTTTCATCAGACAATTCCAATAATTTTATCTTTAATGCTATATTTTACTCAGGTATGTTTGTATAGTAAAAAGTAATTACTATTGACCTTAGAATGTCCCCTAATATCAAGTGCGCATGGCTTCAAATTGGCCTCAAAATGACCATAATATTGGTCAGATTTAAAAATAATATTCTGGGGGGGGGGGGGGGACTTACAGAGCCTCCCCCCCAAAAAAAATAATAAAATAAAATACAGCTGGGTGGGTTCGCTTTGCTCGCCAAGTTTCCCAACCCAAAACTTCTTGGACCCCCCCCCCCCTTTTGATATTCCTGGATTCGCCCCTGCGAGTTGTTCAAATGGTCTTCAACATTATGAAATGCAAGACTGTACGTAGGATACAACAACCCTAATCGCAATTTTTTTAATGACATCTCATCTCCTGGATCCTGTTGACAAGGACAAAATACTGTATCTAATTGTTGTGATAAATCAGTCAATGAAGGCAGCACAAGTGGAGGCAGCAATGAAGAAAAAAATGCTTTGGGAATTACTGTATACAAACATGGAAATCCTACCTCAAGTCCAGGAGCAACACAGAGCGACTAGGGTGATTCCGGAACTAAGTCTTCTTGATTATCCAAGCACACTGAAGGCCTTTCGACTAAAAGCTCTTCAGAAAAGACACAATAGAGAAAATTTCACATACTGTGGACATTCAAAATCTTGAAAGGGATAAAAACGTAAACTTTTTTTTTCGGTGATGTGGCGCACCACCAGCACAAGGGGATATAACTTAAGGCTCGTCAAGTTATCATACAGAGCGAACGTAAGGAATTATTTCACACAGAGAGTGGTAGATCTATGAAACAGCCTACCAGCCCTGGCTGAGTTAATGAACTACAGTACTGGGTGATATGACAGAAATGCAGGTGTCCACACTTTTGTCAAAATAATAAGGTTTGTGTTGGAGGAGTAGGTAATATGTTGGTTTTAATGTCTTAACATCGCTGAAGGTCAGCAAATTTGAGGAGCTGGTGATTTTCAGGTCAGACACATCTTACTAAACGACGGCACCCTAAATCTTGAATTCTTACGGTCAATTCACACAGTAATTTTAACAGGTAACTACAGAGGCTTGTTTTTTTATATCTACCACTTTGTTTACCACCTCCCCCCCCCCAACCCCTTGTTCCAGATGAGTTTGCCCATCATAATTCAGCGTTAGTACAGGAGGAAAGCAGAGGACTCAGAGACTTGCCATGTTCTGCAGTGTCATGGTGGAGTAGTGGACAACACTCCTCTCACACGCCATCCGGGATTGAACACAGGACGCGGTTATAGTTCTCTTAAAATCTAACTTGATCTTAATGGGGCCCGTTTAGCTCCAGCAGTTTATATGTGAGAACAGAGAAG
The DNA here is from genome assembly GCA_958450375.1 of Homarus gammarus. Taxonomy (NCBI): domain Eukaryota; kingdom Metazoa; phylum Arthropoda; class Malacostraca; order Decapoda; family Nephropidae; genus Homarus; species Homarus gammarus. The sequence goes on from CAUDMG010003756.1 coordinate 311,775, forward strand.
TAAACCAGAAAAACAGGCGCCATACAGTATACTACGTTGCTACATCTGTTCTTGTAATGTTAAGCACACAGTAGCTCTGCACCCACTGCACGATTTTCGATGTTTTGTTATAACTTTTCTTAAAATACTTATATATTTTTTTTAACACAGTGGTCATCTTAACGGAAATCTTGCAAAACATAATTCAAGAAAACACACGCATGCGTGAGGCGTGACGTCATAAGAGGTACTTGTTAACAATTTACGAGGCCCACACATACAGTATATATATATATATATATATATATATATATATATATATATATATATATATATATATATATATATATATATATATATATATATATATATATATATATATATATATATATTTTTTTTTTTTTTTTTTTTTTTTTTTTTTTAATTTTTTCCTCAAAGAACTTAGTTCCCAGTGAAGCTTCGAATAAGCACCTGGATCTTTAGTGATTCTTTGGAGTGTAAAAAACAGTAAGTTGGTAATACAGTATCAGAAGTAAGACACCTGGGCGCCATTTAGAAAAATATTCTCTTGAGTTGTCCTTTAACACTTTGGCGTTAATTTACAACAAGAGTAATCATCTGAGAGTCAATAATACTTTAGCGTCATCACTGTACCACAAGAAAAGTGAACGAGAAAGTGACCACCAATCTTGGCAGCAGGACGACCACATGTGATAAATATTTACTGGTGGTAAGGTAACGCCCCTGGCATAGCTGTATACATCGCCTCATTCATGACATTATTTCTCCTTCATCTTGTACAAGTCATAAATACTGTGATAGTGGAAAACCTTCATTTGATAAAGTTTTACAACTGGGAGAATGAAAACAATGCCAAAAACGAACAGTTCCTTATAAATAAAACCAGTTTTAGAGAGACTTGGTAACTGAACAAGTCGTAAACTAAGAGCACGGTTTACTAGTCTGATTGAGTCAGGCCCTGATAGTGGTGGCGGGAACATTAGTGCCATCGCCGCCTCTCGCCACCAACAGTGATGCCTAACAATGCCACTTGTTATCTACGTCGGCCAACACACCGAGATTTACTTGTGAGTGCCAGGCAACAGGAGTGCCAGTAACAAAGGTGGTGGGCATAGCCTGAGGCAGACTTAAATATGTTAAATGGTGACAGTACGAGGAACAAAAAGATCATAATTATGTCCTAATGTGTGTGACTCAGCTTACTGCGGGATATTGCTTATTAAGTGTGATTATATGTGAGAGTTAGTGATACGGGTGTTCAGTGCCGAGGCTGTCGACTGAACAGTGTGTCCAACAACACGGCATCCTCACTCAGTTAATTAACCAGGAGTGCAGTAAACAGTAACGATGAAGTCTTTCTGGTGCCACACGGGAGATCATCAATACCACAAGATACTAATACAACCAGTGACATTATTTATATTGTAACAGAGTACGGTGAAGGCAGCCATGACAAGAAGTGTTTCCATCTACAATGCAACGCAGAGGAGATAAAACAAGCGTCTAATAATATAAATGATAAGATAAGCGACACGGAGAAACGTGGAAGAAGCAGACTGAAGAGAAATAATGCCGTTATGAGTAAAGATGTATTGTGGAGCTAATAATGTAGCTCTCTCATGTATAGACAGAGACTTATCCTTGTGAAACAGTTGACTTTATGATAATTTATTAGTAAAAGTTTAGTGGTGATGAATGACTAGTTTTAACGATCAAGAATATTACTTCATAGGTGTTATTGAGAAGAAGAAAACCCGATGCAAAGTTAAAACACACACACACACACACTGAAGAACAAGTGGCGAGAAGACATCATCTGTAGCACACTCAAAAGCGGTTAGCGAGCACAATGACGTAACAGCTGTTGAAGCACAGAAATACATAAATACAGCAAGTGCTTCATGAGAGCCTGTTGGAGTATCGTAGTTCCCTTGTGAATCTTCAAAGACATTAAAGAACCTTAAAAAGAACGCAGAGAAGTGAGAGAACCCCTCAAGACTCGTAGATGCTAAAAGGTTCTGAATAAAAACTTTCCAGGGTTGAATAGTTACTTAATGATCAATGTGGCAACTAGTACCTATCTGTGCCTCCCAGTACCTACCTGTGCCTCCCAGTACCTACCTGTGTCTCATAGTACCTACCTGTGCCTCCCAGTACCTACCTGTGTCTCCCAGTATCGCCTAGTACCTATTTGTGTCTCCTAATACCTATTTGTGTCTCCCAGTACCTATTTGTGTCTCCTAGTACCTATTTGTGTCTCCCAGTACCTATTTGTGTCTCCTAGCACCTATTTGTGTCTCCTAGTACCTATTTGTGTCTCCTAGTACCTATTTGTGTCTCCTAGCACCTATTTGTGTCTCCTAGCACCTATTTGTGTCTCCAAGTACCTATTTGTTCCTTCCAGTACCTATTTGTGTCTCCAAGTACCTATTTGTTCCTTCCAGTACCTACCTGACACAGGGATGGATGTAGTGTTATGCTCCAGATAATAATATAATAAATAATAATAAAAAATAGACGAATTGATTAATGAAACTGCAACTCTGTGGTAATGGTTCAGCTGACGATTAACCCCTGGTCTTATTTTACCTGATAAATAAGCAATGTTACGATACCTAGGGTGGGGGGTTGGGTTAGGTTAGGTTAGGTTAGCGTTAGAGTGATTAATCATAAAGTGAAATAACCTGGGGTGGTTAATTTCCAGGTGATCCGATGTAGATTGAAGGTAATTAAATTGTATAAAGCTTAGTAATATTATTTAATTTATTTCAGGATGACCCCAATCAAGTTGTTTATCTTGAGTAGTGTAGCGACCACCTCCACCACCAGCCGACTCCTCCTGCTGCTGGCGATGATACTTGTGACAGCCAGTGGGTCCGTCCCTCCCAGGTGTTCCGTTAAATCTGTCTGCCATCGGGACGATAACAGGATCTGGTATGAATAAGGTTGTTATGTCATCGTACTCAAAGGGCTAAGTCATCGTACTCAAGGGGTTATGTCGTACTAAAGGGATTAAGTCGTTGTACTCAAGGGGTTAAGTCATCGTAATCAAGGGGTTATGTCATCGTACTCAAGGCATGTCATCGTACTCAAGGAGTTATGCCATCGTACATAATGATGTTTCTGATTCTAGTTTTTATTTAAGATTATCGTGTTTTACGAGAGCCATTCTGCCTCAGGCCCGCCCCTTGCTCCTGTGAGGCTGACTGTGGGGTGTACGGCGACTGCTGCCAGGACGCCACCGCCCCCGCACACACCAACCTCTCCACCCTTCCTCACCCACACAAATGGAGTTGTAGGACCTTCACGAGTAAACACTTGTGTCCCGACGTAAGTTCTAAGGTCGTCAAATCTTTATTAACACACTGCCGTAGTTTCTTAATTATCATTTAATACTCACGTAACCGCCATGTCTCACTTACCCTTATCTAGGGTACACACTGTTGGGTGAATCGCTGCTATTAATACACACTTCTGAGCAGGACAACCGTTTGTTTACACAGACTACCGCGCCTGTGTGCATTTCTTCCTGTCCAAGTAAACTGCTTCCCCCAGATGACGCTTTGCAGAATGAACGGGAAACATTTTAACTTATTTTCGGACGTTTACAAAAGATATTGATGTCTGTAGGAATATAATTTTCGACATTATGAATGCTTACTTAAAAATAGAACTTCCTAACTAATTCTGTTCTATATATAATGAAAATTGTGCATCATTTCACTGTACTTATCCTCTTTATTTAAATGTTGCACTGAGATAAGACGTCACTGTCGACTGGTCATTGGGAAGATAATCTAATACTTGTCCAATGAAATGCTAAAGTAGATGAAGGTAGCTGTTTATGTTCAGGTATAAAAAGTTGACGTAACGCTCATTTTTCGGCTATTTAACACAGTATAAACGTCTTTATTGCTCACATTCATAGATTCCGATAACATTACCATGCTCCTCTACCAGACGTTTTCACAGATACTGGTAATGTGTGTTCTTATTCTCCCCGACAGTCCGTGTATGCCATCGACTGGTGTCCCGAGAATACAAATGAGTTCCTTGCCACGCGCTGTGCCGGCCTGGAAGGTCATCACACATTCCTTCAAGACATACTTGTTAAGTCAACTACTTCAGGGATCGTTTATGGCAACATTTTTTGTGCCTTGTGTCACCAGGACGCTCATCAGCTCAACGATCTGAACGCCATTATGCAGTGTATCATAGCAGATGGTGTCCAACTTCGGATTACCAATCGAAAAATTTTCGCCAAGATGAACTATCACGCTGGGAAGCTACAGTGGACGACCACGTTAACGCAGGAGCTGGTCACAACCTACCTCAACAGCAGCTTTGATAAAGATGTGAATAAGACGGTAGAATGTGCCTTGTATTATGATATCGCAGGCCACCCTTGTGATGACGTACATAAGAGCTGTGCAGACGGATGGACTCAAGATGACACGAGGCAGTCTTGTGCGTCGTACACCTACCACGTCTACACCGCGGAGAAGATATTCAAGAACTGGGACTGCGCAGTTTGTAATTATGTTCCCGTAAATAATATAAAGTGTTCTCCATACCCTAAACCACGTACTCTCATCTGTAGTTTTCCACCTTCATCGGTTAATGATTTATTTAAAGTTTACGGTGAATGCCAGGAACCTCAAATATGGAATCCACTGTCAGGAAAGTGTGAGGCAGTGAGGTGTGGTTCTCTGTATAAACTTGTTCGTGGTGAATGTGTACGAGATAATTCTCAAATGATTGGACGTTTTTCCATCAACTCCTCTTGCTTTACCCGGGATTACGATCGGAATCTAAGTGTCACTTTTCCAAACTTAACGATCTACCTTAATACGACAGGGACGACCCACCACCGCGGCGAGTACGAATTCGTCGATAAGGATTTCGTCAGAGTTTGTCGGCCTCAAGACACTGTCCCTGTCCTCGGCGTGGTCTCAACAGTGTTCATGTCATTGTCACTATTCTGTATGTTCCTCCATATGTGTATATTCTTTTGCCAGTACAAGCGTAGGAGCATCCCAAGACTCACTCACTTCCTGATGGTGTTCTCCCTCTTCATTGCTGAACTCTTCTTACTTATCACATTTAACGCCAACGACAACTACGTCGCTTGTGTCGTATACGCCTCAGTCATGTATTATTTCTTTTCTGTCGCTTTTTTTTGGATGAATGTCATCAGTTTCGACACCTGCCGAGCCTTCTGCTCTCACACCTACGTGAAATCCACCATTAAGACGTTTATAGGTTACTTTGTGTACACCACGACCGTCCCGCTGCTCATGACGGTAACAGCCGTAGTGGTCGACCTATTGTCTCCTCCCGACTTTGTTTTACGCCCCGATCTGGGTACTGGTAGATGTTGGTTTAACAATAAGTGGGGACTTGTGTTGTTCTTTATCTGCCCAGTGTTCTTGATACTGATAATTGACTTCATTCTTTACATAATTGCTGTATACGAAATATATAAACAACAAAAATCGGCTGAATTTGCGTCGCGAGCAGCTATTAAAAATAACAAACGTAGATGTAGGTCAGATGCGAGTAATAAAAGAACTGAGGGACAGTGTGAATATCCCCCTTCTAGTGCTGTTACCTCGAGGTCCACAACACCAGACATGGACACATCAGCAATGTGTCTGGAAGAACTTCCTGGAAGGGGCCTGGAACGTCAGCAGAAGAAAACTCAACACCTGAAGGTGGTGAGGGACCGTGTGGTAATCTACAGCAAGGTGGCGCTCATCATGGGCATGACGTGGGTCTTCGCTCTCGTCTCCCTCTTCGTGGAGTCATCTGTGGTGAATTATTGTAATGTCTTCTTCAACTGCTTACAAGGAACCTTCATTTTCATTTCTTTCGACTGTACAAAAGAAAACATTAATAGGCTGCGCTACCGACTGACTGGATACAGCAGCAACCAAGATACTGTAGAGACAGTGTAATGCTTTTTCTATAAATACATTTGTAGGTCATATATTAGGAGGACACAATATAAGTAAATGTCTATTATTAACTAACAAAATATAACACACGTATAATACAAGACAGTCCCGCGCAATATTCTGAATAATAGATGTGAAAACCCTGTATTTATTGTCACTCTGTTTGTGATACATTATATATGTTTAATAAATAAGGAAAGTGTTGTATGCATTTCCTTTCACACACCAACATAATGATGGCAAGAGGTATCAAAGTGTTGATGAATTTATTAACCATTGTATCTTCACTAAAACGTTCATCATCACCTCGACGCATTTTTTTTCTTTCACCCGGCGCCGAGTCGTTCCTTTTTCAATAATTTCTGTTTAAGTTTTATCATAATGTTTTACTAATGTTGGACGGATCATCTCTTCGACCAGTGAAGGTTCTCAGCTACTGCTTCTCTTTCTGTCAACAAGTGTGATAATAACAAACACTAGCGAGTAAGAGAATACGGAAATATGAAACGATAATTAAATCATATGGATGTACATGTTCCTAGTAACTTCACCCATATGGAGGAGTAGTACTTCCTGGGCATTACACATACATGTTCGTGTGGTTATGAGTAATCACTGGTCATAACATACACGCGGCAGTGATAATTACAACAATATATTTCAGTATCCCATACAATTCACAAAAAATGGTCACATGGTATATTAAAGAAAATAAGATGGTATGCAGGGGCCACATCGCTATATTCATTATATCATTTCTACCGTTTCTATAATATTACAGTACTCTAATATGATCATCACGAATCGTCCACATTAGCTCCAGGTGTCCGAGGGAGATATCGTATTACTAATGGGTGAATAGGGTTTCTAATCTTAACACAATATATTCATCAGCACAGTAACATAAATTCACACTAGTACAACATATACTGTACATAACACAGTGCAGGAATACAAACAACTGTAAACAGTATGTAAATTCAACCAAAAATAGACTAAGAAATGTGTTAATATTTTATGTAGAAAGTACAGTAGTCTTAATCTGGAGTAGAGACCTCTAAATCCTTTAATGACAGAACTACAAAATATATCAGTAAGGAAGAGGATATAAGTGACTGCCCAGTATTACATGTATTTAATGAGACTAATGGACCTTTTTTCCAATATATCAGTTAATCAGTGATACGAGGTCTCTCATTGGTCGTGTTCCCTGGAGAAATTAATTTTGTTTTGTTTTTCAGGTAAGGAAATGATAATAAACCAACGAATGTGGTAGATATATTAACACTTGAGGAAAGGATAGGTTTAATATCCATATACGGAAACCCAGATGCCACACACCTATCAGTTACAAAAGAGTTTAATCAATAATACCTGCAGGCAAGACCATTGATCACACGAGCGCCACAAGATTAGTTAACCGTTCCAACACACTGGGAGAGTACAAGACCCATATACTCATACTGGCAGGCCAAAGAGTGTAAGTGATTAAGAAACACCAACAACATTAGCAGTACATCAACGAGTATATAAAGACTAAAAGACTGGAAAGGCGCCGTGACACAGCTTCAGAGCAGCGAGACCTGGTCAGTTTACGCCCCACACAGTCTTTTGCTTTGACACTTCACTTGTATCATCACATAACTCCTCGCGTCCCACACCTTCATGATGCCTCGTGGTACGGATATGTTCTTCCCAGTTTTTCCTACATATATTCCCCTACATACATATGCTGGTTTTATCATCAATACCATACCAACAAAATGCAAATTATACCAAATTAGTGTAAAACTTGACTCTTTTCATACTATGAAGAATGAACCTCCATTTAAGATAATAAACTTTATAAACGTAGTTCATACAAGGAGGAGTAAGTGTTGCCTGCCTAGCATTTCTACAGTACAGGAAGGTGAAGTAGAGTATAATTATGTCCTGGGCTGCTGAGGGAGACGCGAGGCTCACCGTGTTCGGCCACACACACACACACACACACAGGTAAGTTACTATACAAACACTTCACTTACCGCCGGTGAAAGACTGCTCAAGTTCGTCGGCTTCTGTAAGTAAGAAAGACATTAAACTAGTAACATATTCTAGAGTCTAGACAGCTGCGACCTCTTAAACATTTATCATAATCTCAAACAATAATTACTTACTGACGAAAATATCAGTTTCTTTCACCGAGGAATAGTTCACGGATAAGAAACAGATTCCTTTTACACTATCACTTCCAACACTCGTCCATACAAGATGAGGTTAGTTAGTCACTGCCTCATACGTTTATAGAAAAACCAAGCTTCATTGTTTTGTCCTATTTTTAAGATATTCAACCAGGATTTATACCACTGCATAAAAAACTATGTTGATTAAAAAATTATAAAAATGGAATTATAAACCGTATACCATAATGTAAAGTATAAATAATAATAAAAATAATAATAAAAATAATAATAATAATAATAATAATAATAATAATAATAATAATAACGTGTTGAGACAAACTAAAGGTACTTATTTGACTGTTTACATCCTACTGTATGCGTCTCCCAGCCACGAGCCTCTGTCATTTCTATTGTCTGGCACAGCTAATATTTTACAACAAAACAAACAAACATTTACATTAGCAGCAGCACGTCATTACTTCACACCAACTGGCCTCTGTCAACACGTCGCTCGCACACAACATCACAATATTAAGACATTCAGTGACTAGAGATAATGAACAGTGCAGTGAGAGGGGAATTAACCCACCAATTGTTTAGATGTTATGGACAGGCGGACTTAAAGTAACAAAACAAGAATACCAACTACACAAATTTTCTTATATACTGTAGTACTACATTATAGAGTCCGGGTGAAGACATAAAACTTGAGGAGACGATTATTACCTACAGACACCTGTGTGGGTAGCGACATTAAACACTCAGTCCTTGTGATCAAAACTACAATTCCGTGAGCTTGGCGGAACGTCCGAGAAGTCTTTGGCAGTTAAACCCATTGTCCGGTAACTTAGTAAAATGGTCTTTTCCTTTCATCGTACAGTGGCCACCCAACACCTACAGTGGCCACCCAGCTCCTACAGTAGCCACCCAACACCTACAGTGGCCACCCAACTCCTATAGAAACAAGATACTGTATTTTTTTTTACATGGATTAGCTCACCCGGGCACAGGTCACTGACCCACATCAGGACCTGGGGGGCTAAAATGTAATAATTATTCATAGTAAATACAATTTATAATGAAAAGTAAAATAAAATAGTAGTGATAACAATAATAATAATAGCACTGTAATAATAATAAAGAACTATAAAGAAATATATAAAAAAAATAGTGAGAAACAATATATGTATGTTGTGTTGTCAAGTAAGAGAAACAATTGAAACCCTGCAATTGTGTGTAAATGAGGCAGAAAGTCAGATCAGCAACCTGGGACTTGGTCACAATTTTCGTGATGCCATATGGCAGCAGGGTCTACCATCAGACAACACATTATGCTTCCAATATCTTCCCAGGCGGTAGTACCTCCCTGTTTGGTAGCTGCCTCCTACCTACTACCTACTATACTGTATCTTCCAGTCTGTAGCTGCAATGATAACGTGAATAAGACTAATAATATTATGAAATATATTATTCTGTGTGATGACTATTTAAATCTGTAACCAAAACTGAAACTCTCAGGTGTGTGGTGTAATAATTGTGCGCCTGGCAGCACAGTGCAAACCTTGGACACAGCAAGAACTTTTCCTAAAGCAAATAGTTCTATCAATGAGTCAGTCAGTAAGTAAGGTAAACCATTTACTGAGGTCGTTTAAGCAGCATAAAAAGGAAAAATAACCATGGGAGGTTCTATGGCACCAGCTCCACTACATCACCTGCGGCCACAAGAGCGGAGGTCACATTCCCCCCCGAATGTGACCTCCGCACTTGTGGCCGCAGGATGGTCTACTGAGGTTGGTGAGGAGACTTGCAGACGACACCATACCACAGCAGGAGTGTCTCTCACGCCCTCTATGTTTAACTCTCCCAACACTCGCACTACGCAAGTCACTTTACATTTCTTACTTGTCAAATATTTAATTTACATCTTCTGTTTGGAAGAACCCTTGACGGGTGGCTTAGGTGTATGGCCCAGTGAATGACGTAGTTCTGTGCCTCCTGCTTAGATAGTTTAACCTAGCAAACAATATTGTGTTCTTAGTTAATTACACAAAGAAACATCAAATACAGCTTTAGAGTGAATGGAATATTTAACAACGAACGTGATGAGTTATCTAATAAACACTAGACAGTCAGCTATTGGAGCAACCTGCCTGAGTATGTTGTGGCAGCACCATGATTCTAACTCCCTTTGTGCGTACACACTTTACCAGAAACAAAACGACGACGAAAGGTACTGTTGGTCCACTGAAAGACGAAAATAACGTGGCTTTGGAGGACGAAAAACAGAAAGCAGGTTCCTGAAATGATTACTTTGCATTAGTGTTCATACATAAGACTCTGGATAATTAATTTATAGGGGGATGCATACCTCAGGGGTTTAAAAATAATTAAAGAGGGACAGTAGCCACAGATAGGATCAAGAAAGAGACAGCCAGCATGAAAAGAGTAGCAGCAGTGGACGGAGCACAGGCCAAGGTGAAGAAAGAGGAAACATTTCTCTTGGACTACAACTCAGAAAATTCATGAACCAAGCAAAAGTATTTAGGGACTGGAAATCAGCCAACGTCACCCCGATGACAACAAAGTGTGGTCATATTCAGAATGGAAAAAGATTCTCAGTTGAGTACCACAAGCATCTTTCCTAGGACCCACCCTGTTTGTGATCTACATTACTGATGTAAATATATCGAGCCACATAATCAAGTTTGTGAACGATTTGAAGATATATGGGAAGGTAGCAAGTCAGGATGATATCACAGCCGTACAAAAAAAGATTTGCACGACTGCGGAAGATGAAGTAGTACACACCCGCAGAGTTATCTCCCTGTCCCATACAGTCACTATCCGACACTCAGTAACTTATACACCAGCGGCCTACGAGGACATCAGGGAGGGTCAGTACCTTCTCTGTCAATATGCCAACCTGCAGAATCTGTGTCTACCAAACTTTATTTATACCCTGGACCAGCAGTGTGAGGAACTCCCTGCCACAGAAGTATTCTTTTCTCGCCACTATACAACCTCCAACAGTTCAAAACATCTTGCTTCAGCTTCGGTCTTTGGCAAGGGGTTGACAACGACATTTTAGACTGGTCTCTTCTGCGATCTTAATTTGTTCAAGTGTTAATTAATCTCATTTCTTCATTTTCTCTTTGGTGACGAGAATTTTTATTTTCTTTAACAGTTTATCTCCATGAGGCTGTGATGGTAGACGCCTTTAACATATTTCTAAATCTTGGTTCACTTAATTAAAAATTCTCAATGGTGTTCTTAAAGTGTTAACCATTTCCTAAAATAAGATTTTTAACATATAAATTATTTCATCAATTTTACTTTTCCTTCTTCACGAGTCACTGTGTGAAGTGATGGTCAGTGTTACAAAACCCAGCGACGCCTCGATCACTGTTGTGTTGTGTTGCTGGTTGACAACTGATGCACCGTCAAGTGTGTGTGTGTGTGTGTGTCCTTGGATAATAATAGAGAGAGAGAGAGAGAGAGAGAGAGAGAGAGAGAGAGAGAGAGAGAGAGAGAGAGAGAGGAATAATGTTGAAATCAGATAACATAAAGTACATGTTTATAGGTCAGTAGTCTGCTTAATGTGTTCGTCTCAACAACTTGCACACGAGTCGTTTATTGAAATCATTTCACTTTTCATTTAAAAATAAAATAATTCTTACTACAGTAACTATCGATATATGCGTCACAGAAGAAATACCGCTACTTGCAACTGGTATCGTCGACCACGTTAACAAGAAGTAAAACTAATGTTCTCAAGCCCTCGGGCAGATCACTGGTGGATGGTGACCGCCCTGTATCGTGCAGCTGGCAGGGTAGTGGCGGGGCTAGCGGGCTGTGGCATCGTGTGGTGGTTACCATCCCTTGTTGATCGCCGTTAGTGGTGCCTTGAGTCTGCGTCAGCATCACGTACAACACGCACTCAAAGGTCCTCTTGGTGAAGGCACTTCAGCCTACATACCCTAATTATTGATCAACCGAGTCAAGGTGCAATAATTAGCATCACATTTGACCTGGTTCATTAATTGACGATTATTAGACAAAGTTGTCAGGTAAACGTTAGTGGCAATGATTTGTCATAATGTACATTAGTGTAATATAAGAAGCAGTGCGCGATGTTGTGGTACCTGGGACCTTCCATCTACCTGGGCCGGGAGGGCCACTCACCTGTGGAGAGTTGCCATGTCTCGCTGTCTCTCATGTTGAGGCCACAAAGAATGGCTGTGGCTGCGGCGGACACCCAGATTTAGTTGCTCTGTTATTACGTCAACACCTGGTCGTACGTCGGTCCCCGGTGTGTGAGTGTGTGTGTGAGAGTGTGTGCATCAGTGTCCAGCGGTGTGTACACGCAAAACTGTCCGTCTACGTACAGTGGTGTACGCGTTGTGGAAAGGGTTAAGAGTAAGACACGGACAGGTGCTCGTAAAGGAGGGAGAGTAAGATCCTGCAGGAAGATCAAGAGTCCAGGACAACCCACCACCGAGGTAAGACGCTGCTGACTGACCCCTTACCTACGGGGGGGGGGGGGGTGATGATGATGGTGGGGGGGATAGTGATGGTGGGGGGTGATAGTGGTAGTGGTGGTGATCCTGACGGTAATGATGGTGATTGTGGTAGTGGTGGTAATAACGGTGGTCATAAAGTGGTAGTAGTGGTGATGGTGGTAGAGGTGGTATTGTCAGTAGTGGTGATAAGGTCTACCCACTCTACATTCTATAGGTTTATGACATGCGGATAAAATAGGTGGTTAACCTAACCTAACCTAACAAATAATAAACAGATAGATATACACAATAATTAATAGGTTCTTTTTTATTGCGATGATAAACTAGTAGTGCCGGGTTAGGTGAAGTCATCCACTACAACACGCGTTCATCCACTACACCACGAGTTCATCCACTACAACACGCGTTCATCCACTACAACACGCGTTCATCCACTACAAGAGTTCATCCACTACAAAAGTTTATCCACTACAAGAGTTCATCCACTACAAGAGTTCATCCACTACAAGAGTTCATCCACTACAAGAGTTTATCCACTACAAGAGTTCATCCATTACAACACGAGTTTATCCACTACAAGAGTTCATCCATTACAACACGAGTTCATCCACTACAGGAGTTCATCCATTACAACACGAGTTTATTCACTACAAGAGTTCATCCATTACAACACGAGTTTATCCACTACAAGAGTTCATCTATTACAACACGAGTTCATCCACTACAAGAGTTCATCCATTACAACACGAGTTCATCCACTACAAGAGTTCATCCATTACAACACGAGTTCATCCACTACAAGAGTGCATCCATTACAACACGAGTTAATCCACTACAACAGGAGAGATGTATTAGTCTGTCACATATAGACAGCAGTATTATATACAGTAAATATGGGTTAATAACATATTCATTATATACATTCTATCACCCAGAGTAATGATCATCTAAGCATTTGTTTATATCACACCATCTTGACTTGACAGCCATCAACTTTCACACCCAACCCTCTGTGTGTGTGTCAGCTGTTTCGTTAATGGCCTCTTGAAGTGAGGTTACCTTCAACCACCAGTTCATAACCCGACACGATACCCCAAAGACGTGTCCCGAGACAAGCTCTTTGGGCTCTACATCTCTCAGCTTATTACAAGCTAATAGCTGATGCTCATTAGTCACACAATACCAAATCATTGTACCGACATTACTACCCCAATATAACTAGAAAATTACCACGTATGTTTAAATTAAACCAAGGAACAACGAGTGAACAGAAAACTACACGTGTGTCTTGTGTAACTTACAAGCTGAGATAACTACAAGTGCAATACTGGACAACTGTGACGATTACAACTATCAACCAATCTACGACTGTATCAAAGGTGACAGCATCAAAGGTACCAGTGATGGAACAACAGTTAGTTCAAACAAGTGCTAGCAAGTGACATAGCTTTAACATCTCACCACGGCTAGATCAACTTCATCCACTACAACACGGGTTCATCCACTACAACACGGGTTCATCCACTACAACACGGGTTCATCCACTAGAACACACGTTCATCCACTACAACACGGGTTCATCCACTACAACACACGTTCATCCACTACAACACACGTTCATCCATTACAACAGAGTGACAGACAGATGCACAGATGAACGAGTTAATTGCTATATTCTTCGACTAATATTCACAGCAGTGGCATAAAATTTCTTACTTGTGTTTGGTACAATTACATAATAATAATAGTAATAATAATAGTAATAATAATAATAATAATAATAATAATAATAATACGGTAAGTCAAAGGCAGGGGTACAAAACTTCACTTGATGCTGTGAATGAGTGAGTCAGGTTTTCTATTGACAGACCTGCCTGCCTCGGCTAAAATCACAACCACCTCCATCCCCCACACCACCTCCACCCCCACACCACCTCCACCCCCCACACCACCTCCACCCCCACACCACCTCCACCCCCCACACCACCTCCTGAAGATTTAAAGATACTCATCACCGTCAGCAGAGAGAGAGAGGTTGTGGGAAAATTCTCTGGAGGTAAAATTATACCAAGTCGGCCGTATTATGGTGACGGTCTGTCTTTCTGTCTATATTTATGGTGAAAGTTAAAACGTTCTTGTGTAACATTAGTCGAGATAGATAGACAGATAGATAGATATTCAGGGCAAGCGTTATACAAATTGGTTCTGCATGTATAATTATAGACAGGGTAGATATATAAGGTGTACATAGACTGTGCAGGTATACAAGCAGTGTACAGTCAACCAAGGATGTATCTTCCCTAACCTGGCTCTCGTACTCGTAATTTTACCTGGCAATACTTGATGTAGTAAGGCTGTTCATTGTTATTTAAGATCACGAGAAAGTTTCCAAATGTTCGTATATTTGCTTAAGTGATGAAAGAATTATATAATTGAATTGGCAACTCAAGTATAACCAGGGCTGTTACCTTTAGACTGTTTAATATTTATCCTGACAGAGATATAGCTGAAAATAAGTCCACCAGTCATAACTTGCATTACATACTGCACAACCTTACTTCACCAACCTTACGAGAGGCAGGGTAGGGTCGATGCATCTTCGACTGACTGTACATAGTGTAGGTATACAAACAATATATACATAGACAGTGCAGGTATACAAACAATATATACATAGACAGTGCCGGTATACAAACAATATATACATAGACAGTGCAGGTATACAAACAATATATACATAGACAGTGCAGGTATACAAACAATATATACATAGACAGTGCCGGTATACAAACAATGTATGCATAGACAGTGTAGTAGACATTATAATTATAAACAATGGTAAACAGTAAGTCGATTCCAAAACAAGTGTAGCCCAAGAAAGCTTATATAAAACTGATACACATTGGTGTTTTTATTGCTCATCATATATACATCTGACATATTTTTTACTCTCTCGTTCATCATCATTCATAATTTATTTTCTCTGTTTGTGGGTTAGCTGAGGTGAAGCAACTATGATTGTGGGTTAGCTGAGGTGAAGCAACTATGATTGTGGGTTAGCTGAGGTGAAGCAACTATGATTGTGGGTTAGCTGAGGTGAAGCAACTATGATTGTGGGTTAGCTGAGGTGAAGCAACTATGATTGTGGGTTAGCTGAGGTGAAGCAACTATGATTGTGGGTTAGCTGAAGTGAAGCAACTATGTTTGTGGGTTAGCTGAAGTGAAGCAACTATGTTTGTGGGTTAGCTGAGGTGAAGCAACTATGTTTGTGGGTTAGCTGAGGTGAAGCAACTATGTTTGTGGGTTAGCTGAGGTGAAGCAACTATGATTGTGGGTTAGCTGAGGTGAAGCAACTATGATTGTGGGTTAGCTGAAATGAAGCAACTATGTTTGTGGGTTAGCTGAGGTGAAGCAACTATGATTGTGGGTTAGCTGAGGTGAAGCAACTATGATTGTGGGTTAGCTGAAATGAAGCAACTATGTTTGTGGGTTAGCTGAGGTGAAGCAACTATGATTGTGGGTTAGCTGAGGTGAAGCAACTATGATTGTGGGTTAGCTGAAATGAAGCAACTATGTTTGTGGGTTAGCTGAGGTGAAGCAACTATGATTGTGGGTTAGCTGAGGTGAAGCAACTATGTTTGTGGGTTAGCTGAAGTGAAGCAACTATGTTTGTGGGTTAGCTGAAGTGAAGCAACTATGTTTGTGGGTTAGCTGAAGTGAAGCAACTATGTTTGTGGGTTTGCTGAAGTGAAGCAACTATGTTTGTGGGTTTGCTGAAGTGAAGCAACTATGTTTGTGGGTTAGCTGAAGTGAAGCAACTATGTTTGTGGGTTAGCTGAAGTGAAGCAACTATGTGTGTGGGTTAGCTGAAGTGAAGCAACTATGTTTGTGGGTTAGCTGAAGTGAAGCAACTATGTTTGTGGGTTAGCTGAAGTGAAGCAACTATGTTTGTGGGTTAGCTGAAGTGAAGCAACTATGTTTGTGGGTTAGCTGAAGCGAAGCAACTATGTTTGTGGGTTAGCTGAAGTGAAGCAACTATGTTTGTGGGTTAGCTGAAGTGAAGCAACTATATTTGTGTGTTATTGATAGTCTTTTGTCGTGAGTTCATGTATTGTGGCAGCGAGTGTGCGTGCATTACACTTTTATAACACGTTGCTGCGCTTACCAGTCCTGGCCCACAAACAAAACTTTTTTTTGGAAGAATGAGTCAACGTGTGTGTGTGTGTGTGTGTGTGTACAGGTCTTCACGCTGACACTCACGAATTACGTCATGTACTTTACGTAGATGTCGCCACTGCCTGCTGGAGTCATCAACAAAATACTTTCTATTTACTTGTGCCTTCTTCAGCCCTGAGAGTGACTGATTGACGGAATGAATGAATGATTGCCTGACTGACTGATTTACTTACTGAATGATTGGTTGATTGACTGATTTATAAACTGACTGACTGACTGACTAATTGACTGATTTGATCGACTGATTGACTGATTAATTGACTGACTGATTTATAGACTTACTAACTGACTGACTGGTTAACTGAATGAATGAATGACTGACTTACTGACCAACTGACTGACTTATTCACTCACTAACGGACTTCTTGATTAAAATTGACTAAAACATTGTACGAGACTTACACAAAAAACTAACAAAACGAACACAAATTTTAACACGTGTCTCAACTAAAACTGAATCGATATTTGGCTCAAAAAATTTCTCATATTTCCATGTACGAAAATAAATTGAATAGAAAGAAGTATAAGAGCAGAAAGATTGATATTGATTACTCGTTTTACTAGTGATGTACGTACATACAAACACTTGGTATGTGTACTACTAGTGATGTGCAATCAAAGACAAAAGTCGTGTCGCCGTTTTGTCTGAAGATTAAATAATAACTCGTGAAACATTATGAGAGCTCCCTACCACAAGGCAGAGCGCACCAAAAGTTTAGCCCTTCGGCATTCACCAAATTTCACGACACGACTTTTGTCTTTCATTGTACACACAACCAAATTACTCCCCTCGTCTTGTAATACAGACAGTAGCCGGATGTTCTAGTACAGTAGTGTACTATATACACTTAACAAAATTTCAACATATCTAGCCCATCCTAAGACAACTAAACCTACTTAAATTAATGTAAACTTTATGTCATTCTCTCCTTGGCTAGCTGTACCAGCTCCCATTATTTACACTCCTGTTAGTGCAAAGCAAATGTTAAAACACGAATGTGGTGAGATCTGTAGCACTAGAACCTATTAACAGTTACCTTCAGAGTATTAAATTCAGTGAATGTTGTGTTTTACTGATGGTCCTGTGCAGATAAACACAGGTACATCAGGCTGTGCGAGTGAATGTCACGATAATGTCAAACACGCAAAGACTGAGCTATCTAGCAACTGACTACCTTAATGAAAATGGAGGTGGGTGCTATTGTGTGAAATATAACAGAGTCTAGAACTGCTTTTAGTGTCCTTGTGGCCTAGCCGGTAAGCGTTCCCTAGTCACACTCAGTAGGTCGAGGGTTCGATTCCTTGCTGGTGAGGTCGTTGATTATATGTTCAAAGTCCGCGCGTTAAATGGACTAAAAATGAAGTATATATATATATATATATACAAACTAATCTTACGAATTCTAACCCAGAAGAACTGAGAAATGCACAGAGGCCTGACAGTTGTAGCATTAGTAAACACGACGAATTTTGTGACAAGAGATACCGGTATGGCCAGCACAGGGACAGAACCAGACAATGTGATGTAGTCGTTACCAGAATTAGGCTAGGATACAGACACATCTGGCAAGTTAGTGACGCTGTGCCCATACAGGAACACTCAGCATGTGAAAACTTTGTGATAAACCTTTAAAGCATACACTTGAACATTATAATATTGAATGTGACACTGTCAAAGACTTCAGACCACCTGGCTTATTGTATCATGAACTATGCAATTCTACACCGAATCACAAGTTCTTAAAAATAGTCTGACAGTATCCCAAATTTGCTAGTCCACACTGATTAGTCCTCAATAATAATATAAAACTTATGAACACGACCTACTCTAGTATCTCCTTTGTGTGTGGACCTCTGACCAGCGTGGCAGTGGTCAGTGATGGCAGCCTCAGTGTCGGCAACACCTGACTCAACTATTCAGATTAAACAAAATTGTTCCTCAGCCTTGCCAATAAAGTTAAGCTAAAAAACGAGTTGTGTTACAGCCAAGAGGAGTATGTTGTTTTATGTTGTGTTGTGCTATGATGTGTTATAAACAAAATGAGTATGTTTTGTCGTGTTGTGTTACAGCCAAGAGAAGTATTTTGTGTTGTGTTGTGTTGTGTTACAGCCAAGAGGAGTATGTTATGTTGTGTTACAGTCAAGAGGAGTATTTTATGTTGTGTTACAGCCAAATAATAAGTTATGGTGTGTTACAGTCAATGACAGTATACATAAATAGTCAGAATTACGTTGATTTTTGAAGTCTTAAACGTTGTGGGTAAGTCTGCGCGTTGGTGAGAACTTTACACCGTTGCCATGGTCTAGAGCCCCGCCACTCTCCTCCCACAGCTCTCCTGTGTTTGTGTTTCTTAACGTCTCTATGTTAGTAACTTTCTGTTGAAATGAGCGACTGTTTGATCGGGGGTTTTTTATTTGGGCACAGAAATTGCTTCTTTTAATTCACAGTTGGATACCAGAAGATCAAACACCCTAACTTATTTTACCTGAATAACCACTCTAACGCTAACCTAACCTAACCTAACCTAACCTAACCTAACCTATTTAATGCCTACCTTACCCTAAAATATCTAACCTAACTTAACCCCCGAGGTAGCGTTACGGTAATTAATCTTTAGGTGGAATAAGTTGGGGGGTGTCTACTCTTCAGGTGATCCAACAGTTGTATGTCATTTTCAAAGTAGATTGCTGTTGTGGTGTGAGCGGCGCGGCGGTACACTAGAGCCTTGACCCTGTTGGACGGACCTTCGTTGCAGCCTTTAAACACCACTATGAGTATTGTGTTTTTTTTTCACATAAATATTGTACACTCACCAATATCTTCCCTAGCGTTATAAGCTCTATGTAATCTGAAAAATAAACGAAGAATCTGAAACCATTCCGAGATGACAAGCCCCATTATGCTCAATCTCACATCCATCGTGCCCGGGTATTCGAGAAGATTTTGTTGAGAATATACATATTCTTGATGTCTTCATTATGTCTGGCAGAAGAGGCAAGACAAGGTAGTCCACCCAGCATACACCACTTAAGAGTACCACACTGATCACTGACGCGTTACTTAGCGAGTGAATAGTGTCAATAAGTGTATCACTCAAGGCGCATCGCATCACTGGTGGTGAGGGGGAGGTGGACGAGTAGCACTAGCGGGTGACTCATCCTCCTCCAGGGACCAAACTCCGGAGAAGGAACGTGACTTCTCGTTAGGAACAGTGTGGACACAACACTATATAAGCCTTTTATGCTGAAGGAGGCAGCTGCACTCACCGCCTTCATTTCCCAAATTTATAAAGTTAGGAGTCCACTTATAACTGTGGATTGGGAGTGCCTAGGTGATCGAACCAGCGAACCATAGCACGGGAAGACGACACTGCAGCCCTCTGGTGTTTGTTGTTCTCCTCACCTCGCCAACTACATTTCTTGAACATCTCCTGTTCACCACACGTTGTACAGTCAAGGTCACAAGTTCATGTGATGCAATTCGACCCCAAATGATATATAACATTACACTCGCACCAGATGACAGTCAGGACATGTAGTTCAGAAACTCATTTCGTGACAAAGTTTCACCGCTTCACACGCATGTTTCACCCTGACTGTACCTGATATTTCTCACCATCAACAAAAGCCTTGACTAATGTACTGATTATATCCTTCATCTGGTTCTCATCCACGTGTACAGAACAACTTATATGATCATACAAACTCGTTCACTGACGTACAGGAGCCAACGAGGCATCTAAGGCAACTTGTGTTAGAATTCCGCCATGACTGGCAACCGACGCCTGGTTATAGTGTACGGTAAACACACAAGGTCCCACCAACTACAATTTGGTACAGAATTTTCGAGTAATTTTAGAACATCAAACAAGTCAAAGTAATTCTGTTGCAACTCGTGATAAGTTCGGGTACAATAAACACTAACCAAACCCAGTTCAATTTTAACCACAACAGAGCGAGAAATTGACTAGCCAGATAATGTGTGTGTGTGTGTGTGTGTGTGTATGTGTGTGAGTGTGTGTGTGTGTGTGTGTGTGTGTGTGTGTGTGTGTGTGTGTGTGTCTCGCTACCAGGTCATTATTCCTCCACCACCACCATACAGGAAGTTCATTATTTTCTCCCTCGTCTGCCTCAGCAGCTGGACAATTGGTGTGGTAACCGTGGGTAGCAGCCATCACACTTAAAGACATGTGTTGAAAAAATAAAAAAAAACGAAAATACGAGATGAAATTTGTTAGCGGTAACTTTTATGTCTGTCCGTCCTTTTGTCTGTGTGATTGAGTCTCTCCCTCCCCCCCTCATTGCCTGATATAGTCTCTCCCTCTCTCCCTCATTGCCTGATATAGTCTCTCCCTCATTGCCTGATATAGTCTCTCCCTCCCCCCCTCATTGTCGCTGCCTGTCATTCAATCTCTCTCTCCTGCCTTGTCTCCTGTCGTTCTCTCTCTCACCCTCCTTCCTTGTCGACTCTCTCTCTCTCTCTCTCTCGCTTTATCTATCATTTTCTCTCTCCTTCGTTTCTTATCTGTCTGTCTGTCCATCGTCATTCCTCTCCCTGTATTTGCGTGTTCACAAGGGTAATTATCCTTCTTTGTTTAGCTATCACCCTTCGACCAGTTATCTCTCGTTTTTAATTTTTTTTTGTATTTTTCTTAACATTTTAATTTGTTTGTAGTGTTAATTATTTATGATGTTGATGGTAGAATGTTATAGTGTTGTAGGTATGCTGGTAGAATGTTATAGTTAGTGTTGTAGGATGTTGGTAGAATGTTATAGTGTTGTAGTTTGGTAGAATGTTATATTGTTGTGGGATGTTGGTAGAATGTTATAGTGTTGTAGGATGTTGGTAGAATGTTATAGTTTTGTAGGATGTTGGAAGAATTTTATAGTGTTGTAAGATGGTGGTAGAGTGTTATATTTAGTGTTGTAGGATGTTGGTAGAATGTTATAGTGTTGTAGGATGTTGGTAGAATGTTATAGTTAAATGTTGAAGGATGTTGGTAGAATATTATATTGCCAGACGTAAACGATATATCATTCTAACTCCATAATATCTTCAGGTGCTGTTGTCCTGATGAACGTTGGTGATGCAGAATGTTGGTGTCTGATCTCCAGTCTACTACTCAGGTACGTCATCTATCAATATCTACCCTCATAAATACGTTGCTTGACCCCGAGTACAAGGAATAGACCCCTGAGTAGTATGCTATTGATTACGGTGTCTTAACCCTTTGAGTACGATGATTATGCCCACGAGTACGATATCTCAACGAATTGATTACGATAACTTAGCCCCTTTAGTACAATAATTAAGCCCTCGAGTACGATATCTCAACCTACTGATTACTATTGTAACTTAGCCCCTTGCGTACAAAGAATAAACCCCCTGAGTACTATACTATTGAGTACGATGCTTGACCCCTGTGTACAAAGAATAAACCCAAGTACTATATCCCAACTATTGACTATACGGTAATCCGAAAATAAAATCCATGGTGAAATTTTTTATTTTTGTTTTTATTTAGAAAGTAATTTAAATTGTGGTGTCAAATATGAATAATAAATTAACACTAAAGGGAATGAAGAGAATGCGATGGGTGAATGAAACTAAAAAAAAAAAAATGTGTGGAGGACTGTGGTCACCAACCCTCAGACTATCAACTTAGATTGGCCCTGGACGATATATTCAAACGTTACTCTGTTCATTTTCTTTAAATTATGCTCAGGGTAAAATAAAATCACGCAATTAAATTAACACCGAGAAGCCAAAGTGTAGCACCAAGAGTTTAATATTGTTTAAGCTTAGTATTGATGACGACAGCAGTATCACACAGCCTCACACAGCTTCATACAGCTTCATGCAGTTTCTTACAGCCTCATATAGCCTCAGACACCTTCATGCAGCTTCATACAGCCTCACACACCCTCACGCAGCTTCATACAGCCTCGCACACCTCCCTATAGCCTCACACAGACTCACATGATAAAGAGTGTGGCAAACAGAGAAGATGAAAGACTTTAAATGAACATGTCTCGGGATGATAGATGATAAGGATGGTAACTGTTGAGAATGGTAAGGTAATAGGCTTTATATAATTGGTGGTGTGGTGTGGTGGTGTCGTGTGGTGGTGGCGATGGGGTGTGGTGTAGTAGTGGTGGTGGTGGTGGTGGTGTGTGGTGTAGTAGTGGTGGTGTGGTGTTGATGGTGATGGGGTGTGGTAGTGGTGTGGTGGTAGTGGTGGTGGTGGCGATGGGGTGTGGTGTAGTGGTGGTGATGGGGTGTGGTGTAGTAGTAGTGGTGGTGGTGGTGGTGGTGGCGATGGGGTGTAGTGTGGTGGTGGTGATGGGGTGTGGTGTAGTGTGGTGGTGTGGTGTTGGTGGTGATGGGGTGTGGTAGTGGTATGGTGGCGATGGGGTGTAGTGTGGTGGTGGTGATGGGGTGTGGTGTAGTGTGGTGGTGTGGTGGTGTGGTGATGGGGTGTGGTAGAGGTGTGCTGGTGGTGGTAATGGGGTGTGGTAGTGGTGTGATCGTAAAAGAAACTCGCGTGTGAACAGCATAATCAATCAATACACAGCACAACACAGTACAGTGCAGTACCTTGTCATGACCTAATAAGCGAACCGACACAGACTACAACGTGGCCATAAACGTAAGCTTGTATTAACAAACTGGACTTTGGGAGGCGACTTTGGGCAGCTCAAATATTTCGCGTTTCACTTATCGGAGAAATGTCACTAATACCTCGATCTTGTCACACAAAAGCTGATCCGCCAATGTACAGACAAACACGGAGCCGTTCCACATGACTGTTTTTCCAGCAAGTGTCCTCACGCACGATTTAAAAATTAATGAAATTCAATGGGGCAGTTCACATGGACTCCGCCCAAGAAAACACTGGCGCGGGAGAAGTTCACCTAACACCTGTCCTTCCAAACCACAGAAAGAATTGATAAACTATGAAACGTAAAATAGAACGCTAAGATTTATTCTAAGCTGTCCTATGAGTACTATCTCATGTTATCACTGCTGGACTAAAGTTAAGATACACAATAGGGTAAGTACCCCCTGACCATCATGCAGATGTGAACAATAATAAACAGGTTGTATCCAGACATACCCATACACTTGAACAACCTTTATACAGTAAGCGCCCACAATACACAGAAGATATCAGTAATAGACCTCAGCCAATACACAGAGAAATTACATAATATACACTATATAAAACATGAAACTGGACATTAAGAAATATACAGGTAGAACTAAACCATGTATTCAGACAATTACTGGTATACACGACAAAATATTAAATAACCTAATGGGTGGTAATAAATAGTATTGCAACAGAAACTTATGTTTCATATTCAACAATACAAAGGAAATGGTCACTAAGACTTGTGAAATTGGAGAGTAATTATCCTCGCCATTTTTTTTTTAAATCTGATTCAAATTTAGTCAAATCTGCTTCTAATATTTCCATTATGTGAGTATTAATGAGTTTTGAGCGGTACAGGACTTGTTCTTTTCCTAAGTCTGCTGGCAATAGTACAGGTTGTCCCAAACATTGTAAACGCCATGAAATCTACTCGTTCCAGTGTTCCTTGATGCACCCCCCCCCCCCCAAGTTCAAAAGTGTCTCCGCGGTTTTGTGAGTGTTTCAGGATATTAACCTACAGGTCCAGGAGCTACAACTGTGCATCACCATTATTTCCCTCGTCACATGTGGCTGACTATGACTAACCTCGTCTGCTTAAAATGAAAAACTGCGTGAATTTCGAGTGTCATCGTTACAAACATTATACAGTAGGTAATAATAATAATAATAATAATAATAATAATAATAATAATAATAACCGGTTTATTAATAGAATTGCAGCCGGTGTGTGTGTGTGTGTTTTGTCAGCTGCCAGGTCATGTTTCCCAGTCTCACACAGCGTATTAGATGAGTTGTTTGCTGTATCGAGTGTTGAAACTGCCTTATCTTGTCTTATCAAATTAGCTGGCCGCTCATCACATATTTTGGATGCTGTCTTCCTGGCAGCATAGTGTCTAGTACTTTAGTGGCTCAAATCCTTATCGTTGGTGGTATGGTGGCTGATATATCAACACATTACGTACAACAAGTAGAGAAATCAACCATTAAGTAAAACTTTTAACACTGTGTAATGTTCAATCCCACAATTACTTGACCACTGAGTCTGTTCCTGCCCTTTGTGACCTCTGCTCTCTTGCCCTTTTTACATCACAACCCACAAGTCAGAATTTGGGGTGCATATTAAAATAGCCGCATCCCTTGGCAAAATAATAATAATAACAATAATAATAATAATAATAATAATAATAATAATAATAATAATAATAATAATAATAATTAGTACAGCGTAACATAGCCTAATAACATTTCCAGAATGAAACAGCAGAGGACAACACAACATACTGAAACACTGCTGCATCGCATAACGCAACACAACATAGCACAATATGAAATAATAACGCAGTTTTGAGGAAGGCAGAGGAACGACCCCTGTGAATATTGCAAAACATTTAAACAGCTGCTTTAAAGAAGAACAAGGACAAGAAGAACAATAAAAAGAACAACAACAACAACAAAAAGAACAAGAACAAGAAGAACTATACTATCAATGAAAATCTCGACGTCTTTAAGATTCATTCACAAACTATGGACGCATTTACACACATTATCTCCGTAGTTTGGGAGGAAAATAAAAAGATTACAGTAGGGACGGGCGAGGGTATGGCTGGCGCCCTTCATAAACAAGTTGGAAACCGATATCATACAGCGAGGGAGAGTCGACCACTGGTAAGACTTGTTGATGACGAGCTGCCCAAGGATATAAAGTCGATAACAACGCCAATATTCACTCACATAAGTTACTTTGTGTTTATTTCTGTGTATAAGAGGGGTGGGTGTGAGTGAGTGACCGCCTCCGTAATATATTGAATAACCGAGTGAGTGATCACCTGCGTAATATTTCATCACCGCTTGAGGACATGCCTTGAGTGATCAATATCCGGCCAAGGCAGAGAGGCCCCTAAAACACACACACACACACACACACACACACACACACACACACTACTACTACTACTTTCCTGTCACTCGGAATCGAGTATGACGATCATCCAGCTATGCTACAATGATATGAGTTATTAAGGATGTCACCTTCATTGGTGAGTTTTGAGGTGACTAATGAGGCCGATACGGGACCGGCAGAGTTGATCACAGATGTAGCACATGTGGAGGGCTACATCGAGTGCGGGAGGGGCGGTGGCAGCGTCTTTCCGGCGTTGGTGCTTGTCTGCCTCGTTATGCAGTCAAGCTAACTCGAAAGTATTGACTCCTTCTCGTGTAGTGCTCCTCCAAGCATTACGATGTGGAGTAATCGACTCCCAGGTGAGGGGGTCGATTTGGCACTTTTCAGGTTTATCTTGAGACTATCCTAATACCTTTTCAGTTGCCCTCCGGCGTTACGTTTACACACACACACACACACACACACACACATCAAGAAGTGCTCAACACACTGACCCCCTCATCTGCAAATTTGGTGAGAATCCTCTGCACCATCCTCGACACCGGCTCCTACTACCACCCGAGATCCCTCGTTCGCGAATTGCTGTTCGAAACCACAACCGCATCCAGCCCATACGAGCACGAACTGATCGCTGTAAGAACAGCCCAGTCCCAACCATTGTAAAAATTATTAACAACTCGTAATCAACCAGTGTATTCACTCCCAGTCAATCTTACCTTTTTGCCCTGTCACTATGTTGAAATGCCCTGTAGTATGATCTTATCCACACCTAGTTATTATATATCATATTTGTATCACTTATGTTACTTGTATATTATTTCTCAATCAAGAGACCCATTCCCCAATTATGCAACTGTATATTCTAAGCCTTCTGGCTGCCATGCTCTTTCAATAAACCGTTAATTATTATTATTATTATTATTATTATTATTATTGTTATTATTATTATTATTATTATTACACACACACACACACACACGTAGAAGCGTTAATATTAAAACACCTTTCACTACCCTCTACATAATTTTATAGAGGGTGTGCCATTAATCAAGTACCATAATAAAACACATCAAGATAAATTAACACCCTTTTCGTTGACTTCTTATGATTCCTTCACCTGAAAAAACAACATTAATTAACCTATGATGTGCGACCAATAACAAAACCCAAATACAATCATAAAAAAAATACATATTTACAATGTTGAATCAAAAGTCATATAGGATCATAAAATCTTTTCTGTTATTTATCCTAACTTTGGGGTCTTTCGTCACCACCAAGCACGCCAATTAAATGTGTCCAGCAATAAGACAGATATCAGGAACTCATAAAATATGGCGCTATCATGATATAACTTATCTTCTGTTATCTTTGTCCGGCAGAAGCTAAAATTTTACTGGCAGCGAGATAAAGCGTTTCCTGGGCTGACGATTATTGGAAGAACTCATACCTCATACTGGCACTCTTATACTGTCACTCCCTCATACTGGCACTTTTATATTAATACTCCCTCACACTGGCACTCCCTCACACTGACACTCCCTCACACCGGCACTCCTCACACTGGCACTCCCTCATACCGGCACTCCCTCACACTGGCACGCCCTCATACCGGCACTCCCTCATACTGGCACGCCCTCACACTGGTATTCCCTTGTACTAGCAATCCCTCACACTGGCACTCCCTCATACCGGCACTCCCTCACACTGGCACTCCCTCATACCGGCACTCCCTCACACTGACACGCCCTCACACTGGCACTCCCTTGTACTGGCAATCCCTCACACTGGCACGCCCTCACACTGGCACTCCCTTGTACTGGCAATCCCTCACACTGGCACTCCCTCACACTGACACTCCCTAATACTGGCAATCCCTCACACTGGCACGCCCTCACACTGACACTCCCTTGTACTGGCAATCCCTCACACTGGCACTCCCTTGTACTGGCAATCCCTCACACTGGCACGCCCTCACACTGACACTCCCTAATACTGGTACTCTTATATTGGTACTCCCTCACACTGACACTCCCTCACACTGGCACCCCCTCATATTGACCCAGAACGCCATATTATTTACTGACACTCTCAATGTGTACAAGTTAGTTTTTTCTCTCATGGTGATAATTAAGTAAATAAAAAGACACAGACAGACATTCACACACACACACATAAACAATACACATATATACATATACCTGTCCTTACAAACAACAAACCTTACACAAACACACAGATTCACATATACATATAACGATTAAATAGGCACACGAGTAAAGCAACACACACACACGACAGTTATCGTCTTATCCTGCTTGGAAACAATAGTCGATCGTCTGTCTGTCTCTATCGCTCTGTTTATCTACCTTATTAATTTATCTGTCTGTCTGTCTGTTATTTATGGGAAGCAATTGTCATGAGTTATGAGAAGCAAGTGTTTTCATCGAGTGCTGGACTTGACGAGAAACATACTGTAGTTACCAACCCCTGTGAGGGATATTTCCTGCTCTCAGACCTGTGTTGGTCAGCCGAAGAGAGATGTGCTCTCGTCTCTTTTAAGGAGTACTGTACTGTTTCTCGGAAGGAACAAAAGCCGGTCGCTAAGGAGGTCCCTAAGATGGCCACAGCACTTTCATCCGCACAATGAATTTAGACACAACAACCAATAATACTGCGTGAGTTTGTTATACTTACACTATGGTGCTACTATAATAATAATAATAATAATAATAATAATAATAGCACTTGGGCAACATTGTCGGATGTATACCTGACACTCCACACACCTGACACTACACACCTGATATCAACACACCTGACACTACACACCTGATATCAACACACCTGACACTACACACCTGACATCAACACACCTGACTTCAACACACCTGACACCACACATTTGACATCAACAAACCTGACACTACACACCTGACACTTCTTCACCTAACACTACACACTTGACACTCCACATCCCTAATACTGCATCACACACCTAACACCACACAACTGTTATCTCCTAATGGCCTGGTAATTACGCAGTGATGTTGCAAGTCATCATTACATAGGGATCATGCAAGGCTCAGCCACCAGGAGAAGCAAATGACCAATACGCTAAGTGCACCATCATGACCTAAGCACCAGTATGAGCACCAACTTACTATAAGCACCAGAAGAAGATAGTCACCAAGACATAAATAAGACTCAGCACCAACATCAAGCACTTACGCCAATTCACCAAGAAGCTGTCAACAATTAACAAACAGCAGACACAAGGCTTCACCAAAAACAGTTTGCTGGTGAACGTAGAGTCCGAAAAGTTATATTTTTACATTCATTTTTATTTACAATGTCACGTGACACCTCGCCTATGTTACTAGTGGTCGAGACTGTTGGCCTGAGCTAGTGATAATATTTCTATTAATATCGTCACTGATAAGTAATGTTTCTATTAATAACATAACTAGTAATTACCAGACACACCCACACCTTAAAACAAGGTCAAGCAGGAGCCAACACGGTGTCGTGTTCCTCTTATCCACCAGAACACGTTTAGGAAAGAACACCAGACGAACGTTCTCCCAATGTTTGCCTGCACTGGCGTTCGTTTTTTGGTAGGAGTACGAAAGACACCTTGGGAGAAAACGAGTGTGACATCAAGGAGACTACTTAACAGTGACCCCAAGGACGAGAGAGAGAGAGAGAGAGAGAGAGAGAGAGAGAGAGAGAGAGAGACTCCATCCACCAAGGTCCGTTATCTCCGCCAGCATCTTACAGGGCGTGTTGTTGGGACCTGCTTGGTTGTGTCGTGTAGGTGAATGTGGACTTTATGACCTCTGGCACTATGGCTTCCCAGGTGAACCTTTAGACAGGCTATTGTTACTCTGTTGCATAGTGGGTATTGTCTTGTTGCCATAGTGGGTATTGTTTGGTTGCCATAGTGGATACTGTCTTCTTGCTATAGTGGGTATTGTCTTGTTGCCATAGTTATTATTGTCTTATCGTCATAGTGGGTATTGTCTTATTGCCATAGTGGGTATTGTCTTGTTGCCATAGTGGGTATTGTCTTGTTGCCATAGTGGGTATTGTCTTGTTGCCATAGTGGATATTGTCTTATTGCCATAGTGGGTATTGTCTTGTTGCCATAGTGGGTATTGTCTTGTTGCCATAGTGGGTATTGTTGTCTCGTTACCATAGTGGATATTGTCTTGTTGCCATAGTGGGTATTATCTTGTTGCCATAGTGGATATTGTCTTATTGCCATAGTGGATATTGTCTTGCTGCCATAGTGGGTATTGTCTTGTTGCCATAGTGGGTATTGTTGTCTTGTTGCCATAGTGGGTATTGTTGTCTTGTTGCCATAGTGGAAATTTCACCTATGCCAGTGATCGTTGTCATTTTAGATATTGTAACTGTACTGCCAGTGGTCATTGCGATATTAGATATCGTCAATGTAGGTGCGGCATGTGCCATAGTGTTCATTGCCACGTTACATCAATACCATGAAGGACACTGCCATCTATCTTTGCCATTCGTCATCATTTTACCTACAGTCTTGTTGCCACGGCGCCATGACGTCACTCACTCCCCTCCTGGAAGAAACAGTTTATATCGTGTCCTTCAAAGAATGTTAACCTCACAAAAACCAACCTAGTTGTGTTCCAAACCAGTCCCGTTGATCCGTGCTTGTGTGCTTGTGCTTGTACATTGCAATTTAATCTGTCACCATTAAGCCACAGAGAAGTAAAATAGTTGCCAGCACGAAACTTCTATAAAGGAAAAAAAGGAGTAATAACCCACATTATTTTCATCACGACAATCACTCGATCACAGAATGTATCTCTCCTTTGTCAATGTTATTCATGTCCTGAGTTCATTTGAGATTAATTTCTAATAATAATCGCATATTCCAGTTCATTTACTCTCCTGGCCTAAAATTCATTGAAGAACTAAGGTGATTTAGCAATTTTTACACCTTATTTCTTCATCAGTAATCGAGTGTTAGTCTACTACACCTCATGCAAGCAGGGGGGGGGGGGGGAGACTTAAGCGTATCAGGAATGTGTAAAAAAAAAAAGCACTCCACTTAGCTAGTAAAGAGTGTTGACGTGAGGTTCCCAAGACACGCTAAAGCTTAATGTAAGTTTGGCAGTCTCTTAACATGTGAGTTAATGACCAACAAGAAGACCTGAGTAGCTGGTGGAAGGGAGGGTGATGGTGAGGGAGAGAAGAAAGGAAGGGAGGGAGTGTGGGAAGGAAAGGAGGGGGTAAGGGAAGGAGAGGTGAGGGTGAGCGAGGAAGTGTGGGTGGGAGGGAGAGGGATGGTGAGGAAGGGAGGGAAGGAGAAGTGAGAGAAGGAGGGAAGACGGGGATAAGAAATAAAAATGGAACATACGAAGGGAGAAACAGACACACAGAAGAGAGAAAAAGAGAGAGAGAGAACTTCCCCCACCCCTGCCAGGACCTCTCTACCCCCACCAGAACACTAAGTTGCCTTTGGTAGTGGTGGCAGGTAACACAGGGAAGGGGTAGACTGTCAAGTGTGATTCTCAAACATGTGTAGCCTAAGTTGTTTCTCTTATAGATAAACGAAGCAGCTAACAAAGGCGTATCATTACGACAATGTCACTGGTATGTGTCTACGCTATTTTCACCGCCATATTTTGTTTTGTTTTGTAATAACATTTGAAAGCAAGTACCTGTGGTGTTATATCTCCCGTGATGGAGGAGAAACATAACATATACACGCTACTGAGAATCTGCGTGTGTTAACAGGTGGGGGTGAGGGAGGGGGAAACGGCACCTCTAATTGGTAGGGGGAGAAGGTAGGGAGGGAGGGAGGGAGGGAGGTGGGAGGAGATTCTTTCCTTTCTAAGGGGTCAGGACGCTACTGGCGGGCCCACCATCCTTCTTGCAGGACCTCGAGGGTGGAGGGTAAGAGGCGGGGAAGGCATCCTGCGTATTTTAAGTGTTGAAGCCTAATAGCAGTCCTCCTGCTACCTGGCGAGACGGTGATTAACGATCGTGTCACCTGTGAGGAACCAAAATCAGGTGACGGTGCAATAAACACAACTGCGACCACCTCGTCTACCAGAGGTGTTGAACACGAATCCAGGAAAAAAGTCACAAGAAAAAAAATGCACGGAAAACCCTAACCTAACCTAACCTACGTACAATGCCATCATATATATAAATTGTGTTGTCAATGTGTACAAGTTATGTGATATTTTTCCTGTGACTTTATTTCCGTTCACCCTGAGCACACCTGTGGGCTGGTTATACAGTATGTCTCTGAGGATGTGTGTAGTGTATACAGTATTTTTCACCTTATTGGAGTGTTTTTCTGCTGGTGGTGAGGTACAAGGACCAGTAAATTACATTTTCCCATTTAAATTGACGATTATAAGACATGAACTGACAGATATAACAACAAATGACGTAAGAGACATACTTTGACTTGGAGTATTTACTGTGTTGAAAGTGTGAGTGAACGGCCATAGCCCTCACAACACCTCAACGCTGAGTTAACAAGACAGTGTGACCAACAGCTTGTGACTGGCTGTGTGATATTGACCTTTCTCTAACATCCCTCTCCGACACAGTACGACCTTCCCCTCACCCACTGACCACCATCACCGCCTCTCACTTCTACCTTTGCATTTCACAATTTCTCCCTCTCCTCTATTTTGTCTTCCCCTCTACCCCCCTGCCTCCCTCCTCTTCGTCTATATATAGATTGTGTTAATTAAAGTATAATTAGTTCAACATATGACCTACTGTAGATGAAAGAATTACGGCCACGCCCACCTATGACCTCGATCATATGACGTCATCGTCCAATAGGTGACGTCATGGCCCCCACACGTGACGTCATAATCTTATATATGACGTCACAGTGCCATCCATGACGACATCTGCCCCCAGGTGAAAGGGTGACATGCCTGGGAGTGAAACACGCGTCTGGCCTTTCAAGTTCTAAGACAACTCTATGACGAAATTTTTAAGGAATGTCCTCACTGAACCTGACATCTCCAACACACACACACACACACACACACACACACACACACACACACACACACACACACACACCTAGATCTACGAGCACCCACCTGAGACTTAAGCAAGAGAAAAGTGAATTAAGCAATGAGAGAGAGAGAGAGAGAGAGAAGGTCAAGTCAAAGTTCGTCGACTCCTGCTGGTAGTGGTAGGGGTAGTGGTGGCAGAAAGGGTGGTGGTGGGGGTGGTGGTGGTGGTGGTGGTGGCGGTAGTAAGAGTGGTGATGGTGGTAGTAGTGGTAGTAGAAGTAGTAGTAGAAGTAGTATTAGTGATAGTAGTAGTAGTAGCAATGGTGATAGTGATGGTGGTGGTAGTAGTAGTTTTAATAATGGTATAAAAGAGATATATTACCTCAGTACAACAGACACTCAACCAAACATTTAGCCATTACTGTAACCTCACCTATACACAACAAACAACAACATCACCCAGCCGTACAATCACATACCAAACACAAACATAAACAAACACAGGTCTAGAATCCCAACCTCGCAACACCGTCCTTACCCACAGCTCACTCTTAAGAGACTCAACACGGCCACCAAGCTGACGATCGACAAAAACAAAACAAAAAGCTTAGAACCGCTAGTATAAGCTTGAGGCTGAAGGCTAGAGGGATCTGTTTTTGTTTTGTTATCAGCTTGAGTAAAAAAGGTTTTGATTCTCACTTGAAGGTTGGATGGAAGAGGTTTTACACTCCTCTTGGTTGTGAAATATATAATCGCATTGCACAAACGCTTACTTTCCAAACGTATATTTTTTTTTCTTCCGTATAGTCCAAGGCTCCTCGTCTCCCCCCCCCCCCCTGATAAACAGACAGACAGAAGTTAGATAGAAATAGACAAATAGACAATTACCTATCTATTTACAGAGATAGATTGAGACACACACAGCCATAGATAGACTAATAGATAGATAGGCATGTAGATAAAGACAATACGACAATAAAATACATTAAATTAAAGTAGAGTTTCGTACCTACAAAGATATACCTTTACCTGTGTGCGTGGATGACGAGGAAGCTATCAGATGAATCCTCACAGCATCAGTCTAACCATCTCACAGTACTTATAAAATCACCTAACCTAACCAAATCGTAATCAAACCTAACCAAATAAAAAAATGGCATCTAATAGTGAAGGGTTAATGGAGGTGACTAAGAGAAGAAACTATCAAGCGACTCGGTTTTTCATTATCAGTCCTGTTATATTATACAAAGCTTCGGAATCTCAATGTGTGTGTGTGTGTGTGAGTGTAGACGCAACATCCCTTCTTCAGGTACGACCCCACACCCTCGGGACTCTGCATGACCCCTACACCCTCGGGTCCCTGCATGACCCCCACACCCTCGGGACCTTGCATGACCCCTAAACCCTCGGGTCCCTGCATGACCCCCACACCCTCGGGTCCCTGCATGACCCCCACACCCTCGGGACCCTGCATGACCCCACATCTTGTGTAGGTGAGTGTACAAGACGACCTACCAGTACTGGGTGCCGTTGCTTCACGACCTCCTGTATGAGAGGCGTTTATGGTCTTACCTCACCTTACCTCACTACACCTTATCTCACCTCACTTCATCTCCCTTCGCTTCACCACACCTCACCTCACCTAACCTAACCTAACCTAACACACAGGTAGCGTTAGGGTGTTTGATCATGAGGTGGAGTGAGCTGTGGGGGGGGGGGGGGCTGATCTTCTGGTAACATTTTGCAAGATTTTATTATCGAGGTCACAAGAAGTCTCAGTCCAATAGCATAGGGAGGAAGAAGGGTGGAATGGAGGGTTGAGATAGTGGGAGGGAGAGAGGGTTGGCAGGGGTTGCAGGGAGGGAGGGTTGGCAGGGTGGTTAGGAGAGTAGGAGGGAGGGAGGGAGGAAGAGTGGTCGAGGATGGTTAGTGAAAGGAACTAAATCCGTGGGGGGAAGACTTAATATTCCCTCAAGGTGAAAGTCAACAGCACCACCACCACTGCAACCGCTCCACACCACTACCACCGCCACCACATACCACCACACCACTCGACTCGTCCATCCAGTTTGTCTGACAAGTGGATATCTCTTTCTCTCTCTTGTCTGGTCTAGGGTTAAAAGGCGGATCACTTGAAGATTAAACACCACAGCTTATTTCATTTGATTAATCCCCCTCTTAACCTAACCTAACCCAACTTAACGCTAACTTAATCAGATCTAGCATAACCCAACCTAACACTAACCTAATCCAACCTTACCCTAACTTAATGTAATCAAACTTAACCTTTAAATACAGGTTACAGTGAGTACTTGAGAGGTCACATGATTCTGTATTTTGCTTGAAGTTATTAGACCAGGTGATATGTCTGTGTACGTTTATGTTCATGTACGTGTTTACTTGTGTACGTGAAGCCAGACTACAACGACACACAAGATTTAAAAGACACAACAAAAGCACAGTAAAAATAACAAATGATAAATGGGCGAAGAGGTAGTGAAAGAGATTAACAGCACCTATTAAGAATGAAATAAAGAGGAAACATAACAAACAGGGTGAAAGAGAGAAAAGAATAAACAAAGAGGGAAAAAAAGGCCTTAGTTGTCGAAGCATTGGGGAAAGGAAGAGGAAAAATGGATAAACACAGAGAGAGAGAGAGAGAGAGAGAGAGAGAGAAGACACATGATTGGATGCATTTGTCAGGTCTTTACAAATCTTGGACCTACTTCTCAGTATGACGTAAAGATGCCTCCTCCTCCTCCTTCACCTCTTCTTCTCCTCTTCCCCTCCCCTTCTTCTTGTTGCTTTGTGGAGGGGTACGACACACACACACACACACACACACACACACACACACACACACACACACCAATACACTCACACACACACACACACACCAATACACTCACACACATACACACGCACACACACACCCACACAACCACACAACCACAAAGTAATAAACATACACACAGAGCAACACACACACCAACAGACACACACATACACACGCACACACACAGAACAGCAGCAGGGAGGCGTGAGAGGTGAAGGGTGGAACATGCTGGATAGTAGAACCTGCCTTGATGAACCTCCCTCCCTCCCTCCCTCCCTCTCGCCCTCCAGCACCAGCAGTTCTTCCCACCACCGCTACTTCCCCCTGGCGCCACTCTCGCCTCTTCCCAGGACGGTGTAGACGGTAAAAGTAATGTCAAGGAAACAGTTAAGACAATGGTTGGTGAAGTCAATTCGGGTCAGGTCATGTCTACTGTGTTGTGGTGAGGTCAGGTCATGTCTACTGGGTTGTGGTGAGGTCAGGTCATGTCAGCTGGAATATGGTGTGGTTAGGTTAGGCCAAGTGTGGTCAGGTGGGTTTTCATTAAGTCATTAAGTCGTACCGTCAACATTTCATAGCAGCTGTTAAGAGAGATCACCTGAATATTAAACACCACTGCTTATTTCACCTGATAATTAAAACACTAACCTAACCTAACCTAACCACCATAACGCTAACCTACACTAACTTAAACCTAACCTACATGATGTATTTTTATATAGTGGTTGTTATATCCGTGTCACTTAGGTCATGTTTATTACAGCTTTATTACATGACATAAATACGAAACACTATTCTTTCTCTCGCTGTCTGTCTGTCTATCTGTCTCCTCTCTCCCCCTTCGCTGTCTCTATATCCTTTCCCTCCCCCTGTCTGTCTGTCTGTCTATCTGTCTCCTCTCTCCCCCTTCGCTGTCTCTATATCCTTTCCCTCCCCCCTGTCTGTCTGTCTGTCTGTATCTCTCTATTTCTGTCTGTCTGACGGAAGCTCTGAATGCCAGCACTAATAGGACCCTACTAATCGCAGTAATAAGTCTCATTAGTAAGTTTAATTGACTGTTCTGTGGTAATTAATTAATAAGAGGTTTTAAATATAGAGATTCGTGTTCACTAAATGTAATGTAATTCTCATCTTAACGTGGGAAAGATTCTGTTGATTCACTTACTACCATGATTTACGTACCCTACCATGATTCACTTATTCTGCCACGATTTACTTACTCTACTATGATTCTCTCTACCATGATTCACCCTCCCATGATTCACTTTACCATGAGTCAGTAAATATTCATCCCTTCCCTAACGAGCATCACCGAGGCCCAGCAGTGAGGGAGTGTCGACCTGGTTGTAGAGACGGTCGAGCACAATCACTCCCTCGACCCCTCACAGGTAGGCCAGGAGTATTTCAGTTTAGCCAATCATAATCCTGTATGACTACTAAACATTTCATCATTGGCTGGTAGCTCTGTGCCTGAGTCCAAGAATGGAGTCTTCGTGTGATGGTCTCGCTAATTGTCTGGATTCATTTATATACAGAATTTAAGACCAAGTTGGACCTTATATTTTGTTTTTGATATATAAGGATAATTATACCGTATATCCGTATAGTTGAATATAAGGCGGATGGTTTCTATTCCTGTCGTGAAATTTTGGAGAAATATTCACGTTCATTAAAAAATATAAAAATTCAAATAAAAAATTATATCGTCTTAAATTATAAAAACAAATAAAATTTTAGAGAAATTTTCTGGGGACATCTGAAAACTCTTTTGAGTGTTGCCAACATTAAGGTGATATACTTCAGTGAAAAGACTGTGTTAATATATCAAAGTATATAAATTATAACCTCCTTATATAAAGTTTCATCTATCAGTCAGCTGGGGAAGTACGGATAAAACCTCAGGTAATAACTGTATAGAGACACGGGGTCAGAGGTCACGACAAGACAGTTATGACGTCGTGCGGAAATACTGTATATCTCCCAGTTCAGAACAAAAACTCACCGGACAGGTAAGGTGTCACCCTGTTAACTTTAGGTTAGGCTAGGTTGGGTTAGGTTTAGGGTTGGTTAAACGGTTAAATTAAGTTAGAATAGACTATAGTTTAGGTTAGGATTAAGTTATGTGCGTGTGTAATAAAGTAGTTTAAGATATCAGAGTGGTAGGGAACGACCTTGATGAACAGTTAAGGAAAAATAATCACGATTTTCCCAGAGCGATTACGGTTTTTTAGAAGTTAGATAGGTCAGGGATGATAGTACACACACACACACACACACACACACACACATACACACACACACACACACACACACACACCACACACACACACACACACACACACACACACACACACACACACGAAGATCATCCAGCGATTGTCAGATGTCGGAGTTATTCATAGGAGTCATCTTCGTTGTGCCTCTCCGACCCTGGCGCTTATCTGCCCTAGGCGTGTAGTCGATCGATCACCTTCGGGAGGTTTTGGCTCCATTTGAGTGGTAGTACTTCTCCAGGAGTCGCAGATGGAGGTGATGGTATTCCAGCTACGATTGTCGATGAGGTAGTTTTATTGGTTGGTCTTATGTGTATCCTCGTGAACTACCTCTTCCAACCCCCGTCAACACCATGTTTGTCAAATGTCTCTGAGAGTAGCTGCCTTGGTAGTCGCCTGCCGTACGTGAAGGTAAACATGGTCAGCCCAACGTAACTCGAGGTGTACTCTTCCTATAGACCGTGACGTAAATAAGCCTGGATAATGACAGATGCTCCTACAGCTGGTGTCAGCGACGCTACCGAGGATACAGACGTTTATCCTCCTTTCTTCACAGAGGATTTAGAAACAACAGAGACAGAGTTGATAAAAGTTCTAGATAGCTTGAGAAGTTGCCTACAGGTGACCCACGTCTCGCTGTCGTACACCAGAGTAATGAAAACCACGAACACTTGTACACACACACACACACACACGTGTGTAAACATTAATCTGTATGTTCACTGTATGTTCCTTTACCTTTCTCTAATGAAGGCTTTTGTTAAACCATCAATGTATGTAATAAGTCATTTATGTCCAATGTATATTTTCAGCCTTCGGGCTGCAAACTTTTTCAATAAACCGTTCATTATTATTATTATTATTATTACACACAATATGACACGATTTTCTTCCTTGTCACATCTCAACTACATGACCCACCAGGGGAAACACTCATTACCTCCAGTGTTTATGTGGCAAGTGTCAAGTAGTGATCCATATTGACGCCACTTATTTTGGCGGGTGTTCCAAGTCAATTTAATGAAGCAAAAATATTGGTTATGAATGATAGACCCACGATGTTATTTTTGATGTTATTATTGATGTTATTGATGCTATTATTGATGTAATTATTAAGTAACAGTTCATTTATTAGTATTTAGTGTATAGTATCATAATTATTACTTTCACAAATATATCATGTTTGTTATCAATTGTTCTCCTGGTTATAGTATCATTATATACTACAATATATTTTGCTTTTGTTGTCGTATTTTATAATTATTTTAGATATTTTTTTTCTTCCTGACAGACCATACGCGCTGATCACACCTGTACCTAAGGTGAGTGCCTACCTGACATGGGAGACTGACTGATATTTCCCACAACCACTGATATCTTTCCTTACACCGCCTTAGTTTTCTCTACTGTATTACCTTAGTTAGAGAGTTGTGTTTATCAGAGTCCCGCCACACACACACACACACACACACACACACACACACACACACACACACACACACACACCATCAGTAGTAGTTACACCTCGTCAGTAGCGTCGTGTTGCCTTGATAATCTCATTTTATAATGCTGCGTCGCGTCCCTCCCATCACACGTCGCCTTGATCCCCGCCACTCACACGTATCCTGCAGGCTAACTACGACACACACACACAAACAGCGGGGAACTACGACTCTTGTGTAACCCTGAGACAAACTACGACACACACACACACGGCAGGGAACTACGACTCTTGTGTAACCCTGAGACCAACTACGACACACACACACGGCAGGGAACTACGACTCTTGTGTAACCCTGAGACAAACTACGACACACACAGCAGGGAACTACGACTCTTGTGTAACCCTGAGACAAACTACGACACACACACACACAGCAGGGAACTACGACTCTTGTGTAACCCTGAGACCAACTACGACACACACACACACGGCAGGGAACTACGACTCTTGTGTAACCCTGAGACAAACTACGACACACACAGCAGGGAACTACGACTCTTGTGTAACCCTGAGACAAACTACGTCACACACACACACGGCAGGGAACTACGACTCTTGTGTAACCCTGAGACAAACTACGACACACACAGCAGGGAACTACGACTCTTGTGTAACCCTGAGACAAACTACGTCACACACACACACGGCAGGGAACTACGACTCTTGTGTAACCCTGAGACAAACTACGACACACACACACACGGCAGGGAACTACGACTCTTGTGTAACCCTGAGACAAACTACGACACACACACACACACGGCAGGGAACTACGACTCTTGTGTAACCCTGAGACCAACTACGACACACACACACACGGCAGGGAACTAGGTGAGGGAAAACAATTACAACAGACCAAGCCAGGTATGAAATTATATGCATCTTCTATGTATATTGTTTGTATACCTGCGCTGTATACCTTGAGTGAATGCTTGGACTATACACATTGTTACTTTATATACCTGCACTGTCTATACACATTGTTTATATACCTGCAATGTCTATGCACACGTGGAATCAATGTGACCTAGTATAACAGATGTTTTTACAGAATATCTATCAATGAAGCTATCTATCTATCTATCTATCTATCTATCTATCGATCTAGTGGAGAGAAGCTAAATGCTCACACGAGAGAACTATTAAACGCTAACAATTAAAGTAATAAAACAATGGTATGAATATCAAACAGTATATGCAAATTACACCTTGACCACCATGTAATTTCAAGTCATTAAAGCCACAAGCACATGAGGTTTATAATACTCTAGAGATAACATGTTGATATAGTGATAAGAATTTGATATAGAGAGATAGATTGATGTGATATATACAAAAACACTGCAGGTTTTTAAGT
This sequence comes from Homarus gammarus, assembly GCA_958450375.1. Classification (NCBI taxonomy): domain Eukaryota; kingdom Metazoa; phylum Arthropoda; class Malacostraca; order Decapoda; family Nephropidae; genus Homarus; species Homarus gammarus. The sequence goes on from CAUDMG010003756.1 coordinate 352,709, forward strand.
AATGGAGGTATACCCAAAATATATCCAGTTGCGGACGAAATTCCTAAAACACATGTGGCAATATCTGGGACCTACACCACTGGGTCAATTATGTGATTGGTGTAAATCTAACAATATTGTATTTTATCACAAGTTACATCGGAACTACAAAATGGAAACAAAAATACTCAATACAAAAAAAAATATATTAAATACGTTAAAATACCAAACTCTCTCACCCAATGATTCTCAAATCCGTACAGGGAAAAATAGAATCAACTTTGTATTCAGGTGTTATAACAGGGTAGGGACACGTGTCTCAGCTCAAGATGCGAGAGAAGCATGGCGTATGATTGTTGTAGAAGCAGCTTAACCTTGGAGTACAGGTGAAGCAATACCTTGATAGAATATATCATGGCATAATCAACCAAGGATAGTAAGCCAAATTCCTAAGCATTTTTTCAGGGTTAATTAATATAATCTTAACAACAACACTCGCTTTGACTTTTTATTACAAACCGGAACTAACATCTCAAGTGTCCCAGGTCTACAAGATTGATTAGTAGCCTCGACACCCTGGGCTACCGTAGTCTAAGACCATAACAACTTTAACCTGGGCTACCGTAGTCTAAGAACGTAAGAACTCTGGCTAGGGTGACAGTCCTCAGGCTAAGAGAATTTAAATACTGGTCACACTGTTTCTTTATTATATATTTTAAAGTTTATTTTAGTCAGTACACCATAAACCACTGCCCCTAACTGACCTAGGAACATACTACAGTAAGTACAACTTTTATCATACATGTTAGTGTTGAAAATACACGAAACAGTTACTAGTAAATAACAAGAATCCCCCCGTTCATTAGCAAGGTAGTACAATGTAACGTTACCATCATCAGAGACACAACAATACCTCACTGTATACCTTGGAGATTATCAAACACTTAATGGTGTAATTACAGGTGTTACGGTAGATAATAACACACAATATGATAATTAAGGAAGTGACAGTAATTAACTCCCACTTGAAACTGATGTTCTAACCGTTCACTAATTCTTGCTTCGCTCTATATCATGTCAGAAGAATATAAGAGTTATCATCTTCCGGTATCAAGACAAATAAACAGACACTCGCCCTGTAATGTGACACAGTTGAAGCCTGAGGGGGTGTGTGTGACGATAAACGACCACACACCCACACACACACTGACTTGATAAACACTATTCTATTTCCCCTATCTTACCTGATTAATCTACCACCTATTACGCTATCAGAATTTTTACCTGCAGTTCGCCAACACAAAACAAACTTATTCGTATCTATATAATATTTCATACATGCTTGAAAAAGAAATCAATAAAAATCCTCACACACGAATAATGGTAATGATGATGAGGTGTTCATTAACCCAGACACCTGTATTAATATATTTTATGGGTTTATTACAGGTGAGTTAAGCTTTTTCTTGGGAATAAATGTTAAAATTAATTAACGATACAGTAACGTGAGATGGGGGTGTGTTGGAGGTGTTGGGGGAGATGGGGGTGTGTTGGAGGTGTGGGGGAGATGGGGGTGAGTTGGAGGTGTTGGGGGAGATGGGAGGAGATGGAGGTGTTGGAAGTGATGGGGGGAGATGGGAGGAGGTGGAGGTGTTGGAGGTGTTGTGGGAGATGGGAGGAAAGGGAGGTTTTGGAGGTGTTGGGGGAGATGGGAAGAAAGGGAGGTTTTGGGGGAGATGGGAGGAGATGGAGGTGTTGGAGGTGCTGGGGGAGATGGGAGGAGGTGGAGATGTAGGAGGTGTTGGAGGAGATGGAGGTGATGGAGGTGCTGGGGGAGAGGATAAAAATAAGAGAGAAAAATAACTGTAATAGGGATGTAAGGTGATATACTCTCTCTCTCTCTCTCTCTCTCTCTCTCTCTCTCTCTCTCTCTCTCTCTCTCTCTCTCTCCCCTTGCCCTTCTTTCCATCAAATCCCCCTTTGCCCAATTTCCTTCCCTCCTCCACCCATACCTCCCCTCCCTCCCTGCCCGCCCCCCTCCCATCACACCCTTCCTTCCTCCCTCATCTGGACACTTGTGGTCGCCCTCTTAAACTATTAATAACTTCAAATTGAATATTAATGAAGCCAACGCCGCTCCTTCCCTGCCCTCCATACAACACACACACACACATATACACACACACACACGCACGCACGCACGCGCACGCACACACACACACACACACACACACACACACACACACACAGGAAGTGACATTCTCTTCTGGCAAGTTGCTTGGCGTGTGAATTAGTATATTGGCATGCATGTGTGTGTGTGTGTGTGTGTGTGTGTGTGTGTGTGTGTGTGTGTGTGTGTGTGTGTGCTTGCGCGTGTGTGTGTGTGTGTGTCTGTGTTTTAGAGAGTGAGAGAAAGACATGGACAGACAGACAGACAAACAGACAGACAGAAAGAGACAGACACACAGCACATACTAACATAATCTCTACCACACTTGCACGTCGCCTCGCCAGTGTTTACCACCACCCATGATCGCTAAAACCACTAAACTGATTATAAGGAATAAACAAACTCATAAAGTATAGTAGTCCTAGACCGTGTGTGTATATCAGTCTTGGTTATTTTACTGATGGTGTTATATTTACTTACGTGTAGAAATTGTGTGTAGACTTTAGTTTACGTGTAGACAATTGGAGACTTTAGTTTACGTGCAGAATGTTTATCGTTCCTGCACCTCATAGCCTAATGACACACAAAGTCACTCTCTCTCTCTCTCCTCTTGCTACTGCCCCCTTCCGTCCCCTGACCCTCCTCCCGTCCTGTCGTCAAGGTCATTCCCTGATGGATTATGTTAAGTCAGTTTAGTCTGGTTAGGTTAGGTAACGTTAGGTTGCACTAGGTTAGGTTTGGTTTGGTTAGGTTAGGTTACGTTAAGTTACACTAGGTTAGGTTAACTCAGTTTGGTGATAGTAAATGACGGGTATGTGACAGTAAATGACAGGTATGTGACAGTGACAGGTAAGTGACAGAGACAGGTATGTGACAGAGACAGGTATGTGATAGAGACAGGTATGTGATAGAGACAGGTATGTGATAGTATTGGTATAGTGTGGTAGCATGTGACTGACAGGAAATACAGGTATATACATCTTACATTTACTAACATGATCAAGTTCTGGTTTTAACAGGTCAATGGCGGTCTAATGAGAGGCAGGTGACTAGAGCAGAACTACATCAAGGTAAACCACACTACTAACCCCGGCTAGTATACAAATTAACTGTGTATTAAGGTGTCACAGGTCCTGGGGTGGTAACTGTATACTGTATATTAAAGTGACAAAGGTGATGAAGAAAGCAATACTATATCATAGGTTAATCATCTTCTCTATAAAACTGAATTTATTTTTGTTCCCTCTTTCACTTCCTTTTCCCCAACTCATATGGTTCCTACTTGTCCTGCGTCTCTCTGCCTTCCCTATAAGCGACGCCTCAGGAAGTAGCTGAGGTTGAATTGGGTAAAGAAGATGAACGCCTGAGTCCACTTCCCAACAGATTTCAACCTTACCTAACGCTGACCTAACCAAACCTAACCTAACGCTAACCCCATCTAACGATAACCTACCCAATCCTAAACTAACTTAACCTAACCTAACGCTAACCTAAACTAACCCTAACCTAACCTGACATAAGCTGGGGTGTCGTCCTTTAGGTGGTGAAGGTTGCGAAAGTCTTCAACAATGACGAATCACAGTAATTTTACATAACTGTAGGCAGGAGGCAGCTATCAAACAGGGAGGTACTACCGCCTGGGAAGATATTGGAAGCATAATGTGTTGTCTAATGGTAGACCCTGCTGCCATATGGCACCACGAATATTGTGACCAAGTCCCAGGTTGCTGATCTGTCTTTCTGCCTCATTTACACACAATTGCAGGGTCTCAATTGTTTCTCTTATTATTGACACACAACATACTGTACATATAGCGTTTCTCACTGTTGATTTTTTTTCTTTGTATTTCTTTATTACCATTATTAGTGTTATTATTATTATTGTTATTATTTTATTTTGCTACGTGAAGTAATAGATGCCCGTTCTAGTAACCCTGATTTAGAGGATCGATAATATTTCGTAATATTTAAGAACGCATTATAAATCCACCACCACACTTCACACTTACTAATAGCCACTGGACTGTACTATTTCCCGTGGATTATTTACGACAAACTTTCCAAAATTGGAATTTGGTTTTATGGGTAAATATATTCAAGATGGCTGCCTTTGTTATGGTAAATTGATCCATATTCTATACCTATAATTATTTATCTTTCTCTTTTTTAGTGTTAAAGTAATCCACACACTTTGTTTTGATTATATACGCAGTTCTTCGCTTTCAACTCACTCTTAACTCACCAACATAAGGCAGCCATCATTGCTAGCGCGGCCGCAGCTAAACAATATTTGTGTCTTGGTGACCGTGAAATTACCAACCACAGTGACTTGCTCGTGTTGCCCGCGGTGGTCTACCAGTACAAGGAGGAGGCTGTGTTCTGAAGGCTATCGTGTCCTCCACCACTATCACCACCATCATCATCTTCCCTATCTCTACCATCAACATTATCACCATCACCACCATTATTACCACAACCATCATTATCCCTACCACCATCATTATCATTACCACTACAATCACCACCGCCACCACTACTACAGCATCACCAACACTAGTACGCCACCACCACTACCACAACAATCTCCACCGCCACCACCATTACCATCAAGCGTTACTGTGCTTGTATCTGTCGACAATCACTACACAGTCCCTCTCAAATACTAGGCTATCGCTTCATGTACAGGTTGATGAAAAAGTCCCTGTGCATCTGCATTCTGCTATAATTAATACGATATCTCTTTACCTTGTTGTAATTACAGTAATTGTAGTTATAACGAGGAACAATTATATCGAAAAGTTTCTGTGCATCTACAATAATTAGCAGTATATTTATTTACCTTGCTTTACATGCAGTATACGTAGCAGTAACAAAGAACAGCTATACTGTTATTTACTGAAGGCGCACAGCGACTTTTCGATCACTATTTTCAGAGATACATTTTCCGTACAGTGCACATGGCGTGTTCTATGAACCACACACGACTCACTTTCTATATCACAATTGAGGAACCTCTTCTGGGCTGTAGCTGACGTAGTGATGGTTTTATGAGCGGGTTCTCTGCCTCACGGGATACTCTTGTCATCGTCTCAGGGAAGAACACAGCGTCTGTCCTTGACTCTTCTATGATTTAGTCTATAACTATTTCAAAGTTTAGTTTACGAGTCTTCTTAGCGGTGAAGTTCTTTTGTTTAACTCCTCAGATATTTATTTTTAGCTCTAAGCTCACAGCAAATAGCTTTATGCCGTGTTAGTGAGGATTCATTAAAGTTTAATATAGTCTCTTCGATCACGTGTTGTAATAATAATACCCAGCACCTGAACGGCAGCTAACACAGTTGGCACACGTCTGTCGGGTCTCCCCCGCTCATTCATCTTCACACAGCCTCATCCTCGGGTTTATCACTGAAAAATAATCCTCCTTGGGATTCGAATACCCGCGGTGCAAATATTTTATTTTTGTACGCCTGTGTATTAAGTAACACAACCTGCTTTTAAGTTAATATTTTATGTAACAGTTAACATAAATATATCTGCTTTACTATGACTAGATTTTAGTAAAAAAAATTATCACTAAATAGAATGGGAACAAAGTAAAGTCCCTGCAGAACACCGCCAACCTCCTGCCCCTGGGCCATCATTATATCCAGCTATGTTACGTTGTCAAACCCTGCACGTTCCTCTACCCTCTACAGTCTTAGTCAGTTCGTCAGAAGTCTTCCTTCATTGTAAACATCATACACACGTCTGGTCAGCTTTGAGAACATAACAATAATGCCTTGCCTGAAACGGGTCAAGTCAAGCCACGGTAAGTTAGATTTTCCACAACGATGTTCTCATCACACACGATAACGTAAGATGAAACATAACATATAACATCAAACGTGAAACATGAAAGTAGTAATTAACAGAATACCAAACACCTTATAAGATACCACATATTAACACTATATAACACACAAGGATACCAAATACCACGTGATATTACAAAGGGTACCAACAGCTGCCATCCAGAAACTATAGTGAAGATCTCAGGTCTCTTATTACGGTTTAGATATACACAAGTTCAGGTTCAGTGACGTCATTTACGGGGGGTTTTTCCGCTACGTGTATTTATCTATTGATGCTCATAAGTTATCTTACGTCACTGTCTCTAAATAACTGAAAAGGTAATCATTAATATTCAAGGACTCAGGCTGGGTGATGGGGTGGCAGCCGCGTTTTCTCAGCCGCACTGCACGCCCCTCCTGGACACTGACTCACTCACTAGTAATGTGCTTCTGACGGAGAAAACCTTTAAATATAATTTCGGAATATTTTCGTAAATTCAAGATGGCCGCCAAGACCAGTGAGCCATCAATGTCTGTGGAATAAGGATGAATTAAGCTCTTCTGGTGATAACGAAGATTAGGTTTGCTTTGATCAGTTCAACATTTCTGAAGTTATGAACATTTTCACCTTGTGTCGAGTTCTTCACACAATGAACATTCATGAGGATAAAACTAATGAAACGACAAGTACAAGCACCGCGAATGATAAAGAAGCCACTTTCAGCTGTTTAAATATACTCGTGTTACTATCCGTGGTGGGAGACGCAGATAACAGTACAACACCGTGTCAGTGGTGGACAGGGAAGTGGTACAGTGTCACCTACCGCCAGGGGTTGTCTCCACACACCAGGTATGGCTAGGCTAACTGAGGCTGTGACAGGTCATTAGATAGGTTAGGTCGCGGAGGTCAAGGGTTTTTTTTTTTTTTTTTATGGAGATTAACCCAGCCGGACACAGGCCACTGACCCACATCGGGGCGGGGGGCGGAAATGTAATGGTTATAATAATAATAATAATAATAATAATAATAATAATAATAATAATAAATAATAGTCATAATAATTCATAATAAATAAATTTTATGATAAAACAAACAAAAATTAAATAATAAAATAATGATGATAATAGTACAGTAACTGTAATAATAATAATATTAATAATAAAGAACTATAAATACAAAAATGCAAAAAAAGATCAAAAGTGAGAAACGATATATGTATGTTGTGTTGTCAATGGTAAGAGAAACAATTGAGACCCTGCAATTGTGTGTAAATGAGGCAGAAAGTCAGATCAGCAACCTGGGACTTGGTCAC